>JARYHS010009186.1:58215595-58339547 GCA_031002005.1 Vandiemenella viatica
AGTACTACTTACCCCTTGCAAAATCATTGCCAGCAACATCAGTAGCATTCACAGGCTCTGCAACAGAACAAATTAATTTTCTTTTAGTATCAACACACGCACGAGAAATTAAAAAAAATTAATTACAGTCAAATACATACCTCCAGAAAAAGTGTATAGCAACAGCAGCTCCGGAGTTGAGACAACTCGTGGTTCTACAATAGAAAATAAATTATACTATGCAACAAGTAAACATCTACAGCAAAAATATTCCAGTTTAGATACAAAAACTTACCATTATCTAAATCATCGCTAAACAGCGGTGAGATCTGTTGTAGATCTGAAACAGGGAAAAAGAAAAATTAGTCTTAATAATAAATAATAATAATTTAAACTAATACTACTAACAATAAGGAAATTAGCTTACTGTTTGCGAGGTACTCTTCTACATCTGCAGCAGATAGAACTGGGAGCTCTGTAAAAGAAAATTCATCTTTAGTATCACTGATACATACACACAAACACACACATATAATAATTATTATTATAACTTATTACCTTCATAAGACTGAGACATTGTGTTGAACACTGCGAGAAACACACACTGCGGTAACTGCTAGAAGCGCACACGGCAAGGTTCGCAACGGTACAGAGCCAGAGCTGGCCACGGGCGCTCCTTTTATAGCGTCGCATGGAGCATTTCACTCCGCGCTTACACAAGAGATACCGCTTGCACAACTGGTAGAGTACACATTTCGCAACGCTTAATGAAAAGCAAATAGTCGAGTGGTATTTCCGTAGGTGTTGAAACAGTGTACACATTTCACAACGCGCGCATTCCAGAACAGAAATAGCAATTGCCTCAGGGCTTGGGTGGGCGGTGTGGAATATCTGCGCCCAAAGATATTAAGCCCTTGGGAGATGGTGCCATCTGGGCGGGCGGTCGGGGAACTAACATATGCGCAAGCCCACCCGGTGTCGCCATCTGTGCGGCTGTTGAGGAACTAACGTGTGACGTCATACGACCTTGGCCGCCATTGGTCCATTAGAATTTCCCGCCATCCAACTGTGACGTCACGCGGACGAGTGGAGTCTCTTCCGGGGCCGGCTTAAGATCTTTTGTTCCAGAAAACAGGTTCTCCTCCTACTCAGAGCAGTTGAAATAGCAGTTGGAAAAGTGGGAATGAAAAATCAAAAGAAGAGAGGCAACCCCCCATCTCGTAGACGAAGAAATGCTGCAAGAGCCGAAACATTTAGGAAGAAGAAGGCGATGGAAATGCAGAAAATGATGGTAAGCGCCGGCGTGCAAACAGATCGGCAGCTGTTAATAGACGAGCAAATAGACGAAATTTCCTCCACCTCTGACTCGTATTATTGCCAGCGTTTTGTTAGAGGCGGTGGGCTCGGATATTCAAAGAAAACGAATATCATCTTCGCAAACCAAGTATGCGTACCACCAAATAAAACACCCGAACTTTGTGAAAAGTCAACCGAATGCCATTACTGCAGATCCAGCGGTATTGTACGCCGATTTTGAGGATACACTTCGGCTAACTAGACTCGAAGAAGTGCATACACTTACACTTGCCCTCCGACATTTGACAAGAGTCCTCCATCCTGGCGGTAAAAACATAACGTTCCCGCAACCTTCGGCAATCGACAGAATACAACTGAGGTCACTAAATTTTCCAACAGATCCATCTCAGCTCCTGACACTAGTTCACAAGATTTTTGAGAGAAGAGGAGAAATATTTGATCCTGAGGAAACATACAAGCAGTTTGTCATGACCCATGGACGCATTCTGCTAGATACAAGACTACCTTGGCCCCAGTGCAATGTGCACACAAGACACCCGTAAATTCTATGTTAAAAGTTACTCAGCTGAATACTAAAGGAAACGCCATGGTTCTACATGAAATCAGAAAGGTGGCTGAGGAATTGAGATCAGATATTATTTGTCTACAAGAACCGTACTCCTGGCAAAGCAAAATCCCGCACATGCCTGTAACATCACGAATAATCACAGAGGGCAATAACCCAATGGCAGCAATAATCGTTTTAAATAAACAGATAACAGTTACAAAAATTACGCAGTTATGTGATGAACACACAGTATGTGCTGAGATAGGAGCAGCATGGGGAAGCTTCATAATGGTAAGCATGTATTTCCAGTACAGTGACGAGATCTTCCCATACTTAGATAGAATACGGCAGATAGATGCAGCTCTGGGAAATTATCCACTAGTTATTGCAGCGGACGTCAATGCAAAGTCTGCTCTTTGGCACAGCAAGAAGACTGACAGGAGAGGGCAACTTCTAGAAGAACTGTTAAGCGAATTGGGTCTAGAGGTTAGAAACCAAGCACATAATCCTCCTACTTTCTGTAACAGTGTTGGCGCAAGAACAAATATCGACGTAACAATTACAAACATTCATGCGGGGAATTTGCTTTGGGGTTGGAGAGTGCTTGACAACATGACAACAAGTGATCACAATTTGATTGTCTTTGAACTGGGCAGAATGCAGACAGAAGAAAACAGTGGCAACAGAAACATTAAAACAGTATATAACATCAAGAAAGCTGCATGGGGAAAATTAAGGAATGTGTTCATTCCACCGGATTTGCCAGAAAACCACTTCGATGTAGACAAAGCCGCAAGAGAGCTGACAACTGCAATACAAAGTGCCATGAAACGGGCGATACCACTAAAAAAGATAGTAGATCCCACTGACAAAATATGGACAGAAAAACTTAAAAAACTACGACTAAACATGAGAAGAGCTAGGAGAATGTATCAACAAAGCATGGTGGCAGCAGATAGAAGTTTCCTCCTTGAAACTACAGGCAGAAGAGGCAGATTTTCAAAGACGCGATGAGAGAGACAAAACAAAAATGCTGGGAAGTCTTTGTGAGGGAAAACCTCATGAACAATCCATGGGGTATTCCTTACAAAATAGCTGCAGGTAAAATCAGGCCTCCCACAATATTATCCACAGTAAAAAGAACAGATGGACGATTAACCACGAATTGGAGAGACTCAGCGGAGGAGTTATTAAAAGTTTTGCTTCCTGATGACAACCCGGAAGAAGAAACAGTAGAACAAGCTACACTACGAAGGAACATGTGGCAGCCCTGCTGGAGTCAAGAGGAAGGAAATAATATTACACCCGAAGAAGTAATAACTGCGATAAACCAAAATGAAAAAAGGAAAGGCTCCCGGTCCAGATGGATTCCAGCCGAGGTCCTGCAGGAGTTAATTATAAAATTAACCCCCGTCCTATGCAGGCTCCTGAACGAATGTCTATATCAGGGTAGAGTTCCGGGAATATGGAAGAAAAGCTAGGTGGTAATTCTAAAGAAAGGAGACGACAAGGATCCTCTACAACCGAAATCATACCGGCCGATTTGTTTATTGAATGTGCTTGGCAAAGTTCAAAGAGAAGATTCTATGCAAAAAATTACAAAGCCACCGGGAGGTTCAGGGAATGAATCCTAGTCAATATGGATTTAGAACCGGGAAGTCGACAGAGGATGCCATAAATCGGTCGATGGAAATAATTTGTAGTAGTACAAAAAACTACGTAGTAGGCTTATTTATTGATATTTCGGGAGCCTTCGACAATTTATGGTGGCCCGCTCTGTTTGAACGGCTGAGGGAGATTGGTTGTCCAAGAAGATTATTTTACACCTTCAGGGACTATTGCAGATTTAGAACTGCTTCCTTGAGATGCCAGAACTCGTTCATCACGAAGATACTTACTAAAGGATGCCCGCAAGGTTCCGTTTGCGGTCCCATATTCTGGGATATAGGGATGGAACCAGTGATTGAACTATTACAATGAATACCTGAAATTCTAGGTCTAATAGCTTTTGCTGATGACATTTACTACTCGTGGAAGGAGCAACAAGAGCAGAAATTGAGTACAATAGTAATCTAGTACTTAACTGCCTTAGCCAATGGTGCAGTAAAGTCAACTGAGTTTAGCACCACATAAAACAACATTTATGTTGCTCAAGGGCAAGCTGACTCGAAAACCAACTATAAGAATCGACGGTAAATCAATTCGTAGAAACCCAGTGTGCAGGTACTTAGGCATTCAATTGGATGAACGATTAAACTTCGAATCCCACTTAGAGATGACAATAGCAAGAGCAGTGGCGGTCATGAATAAAATCATTAATATTGGCCAACGAAAATTTACTGTTCCAGTCCAAACAATAAGACTATACCATGACGCAATTTTATCATCTTTAGTGGGCTACTCAGCAAGCGTGTGGGCAAAGCATCTAAGAAAAGTAAAACTAAAACAGCGAGTCAGACGTGTCCAACGAGGAATACTTTTAAGATTGACGGGAGCGTACAGAACCGTGGCAACAAATTCATTAACCGTTGCCATTGGTGTATGGCCACTGGACCTTGAAGTAAGGAAACGGGGGTGCCATATACTGGCTCAGAAAAGGGAAACAAGATAAGGTAGCAGAAATTGTAGGCAGCGAAGTAACATCGGAGACGCGCATTCGGAAGCTTCTATTGGCGGAATGGCAACAAGAATGGAACAACAGTGAAACAGGTCGAAGAGCATACGATATGTTCCCATCCGTAGAGGAGAGGCTAAAGTTGAAGTACCTTCAACCCTCTCCCGGATTGGTACACTACATTACAGGTCACGGGCCATACAATAGCTGGCTCCGAAGTCGAAATATTGTGGACTCGGACAGGTGCGAATGTGGTGAAGAGAGTACGCCGGAGCACGTGGTAGTGGAGTGTGAAATAACAGCCAGTTTGAGAGAATCACCAACAAGCTCGGCTGCAAGGTAGGAGCATATTTGACATTCTGCGCGACCGAAAGTCTGTGGCATTTGCTGGACGAGGCAGCTGATCTAGCCTCAAAATTTTGGAAGGAGAAATTTATAAAAAGAAAAAATGCCGAGCGAAATCAAAGGCAGAGGAGAACCCAATTACACCGGATTGACGGAAGATATCCCACGACAATGAGCAACATCAATCGTCGGAGGAACTTCAGTGTGCTCCAGAGAGGCCGTCTTCTGAGCGACAACTGGGGCCGTCTTGGTATTCCAGGAGGTCAACTCTTGATGGCCTGGGCGGCTGACTTTGCTGCCGGTTCCAGGGGACTCTGCCTTTGGAGCGCACACAACATCAAGAAAAATGAACAATAGTGGACCGAAGTGCGGCTGTGACAATTGGTGGTGGTAATAGTAGAATTAGTAGTATTAGTAATGGTTTTAGTAGTAGCAGTAGTAATGTTAGCAGTAATATTAGGGACAGTAGTAGTAGATTTAGTAGTGGTGTGGTACCCATTCTGTTTAATAACAGTAGATGTAGTAGTTATTGGAAATTGAATCAAAATTTTCTTTCATTCATTGTTTATTTGTTAATATGTTTTTATATATATATATATATATATATATATAAGATACAAACATATGTAAATGTAAATGAGTGGAAATAAGGGCCCAGATTAGATACTAGGTGCTGGGCTATGTTGCATATGGAAAATAAATAAATAATATTTAGCCATACTGGACTGCAGTATTCGGCAATTGAGTATACCAGAGCAAGAGCTGATGTTCTTCGTAGTGCTGCGGCATGTGCTCCCCAACCCGTTCCTGAAAGTTTGTGAAGGATGTTATTTCGAGTTTTTACTTTTGCCGCTGTTTTATGGATTTGCTCCTTATATGTCAATGATCGGTCACGAACCAAACCATAGTTATTTTGGATGAAGATTGTACTTCAGTAATTGGTCTCTGAATTTTATTTGAGGTCTATACTGGGAATTTCTGTTGTTTAAGTGAAAAGAGCTGACCTCTGTCATATTTATATTCAGTTTCAGGCGCCAAGTGTTGAAGTACTCATTCAGTTTGTGAAGGTCAGTTGCGAGCATTTCTTCAGATGTTTTGAAGTCGCTAGATTGTGCTGTCATGACTATGTCATCAGCGTATATAAACTTCCTGGAAGTAGTGGATGGCAAGTCTGCGGTGTAGATGTTGAACAGTAGTGGAGCAAGGACAGATCCTTGTGGTAGCCCGTTGTTTAATCTGTAAGATTTGCTTCTATTCCCTTTTAGGTGAACCTCAATCATTCGATTGCATAGCATGTCATTCAGCAGAGAGGCAATAGTTTTGCACGGGATAATCTTCAGGAATTTCAGGATCATTCCCTTCCTCCATACTGTGTCAAGTGCTGCTGTTAAATCAGTAAACATCTTTTTCCGATCTTGGAATCCCTTTTCGATATGGTTGGTCAGCACTATTACTTTGTCGCAGCAACTCCGATTTGGTAGAAATCCTGCCTACTCAGTTGGTATCAGGTCAAGGATTTTTTCTGAGATCCTGTTGTAGATGGCTCTTTCGAGCAGCTTGTAGCATGAACTCAGAAGGGCTATTGGTCTATAATCTTCTGGGCTGCACCAGTTTTGCTGATTTCAATAAAGCTATTACCCTGGTTCTTTTAAGGAGGTTTGGGACTTTACCGCATTGTAGGATATTGAAAAATTTGGCAATCCAATTTAATGTTCGCGGACCACAATGTTTTAGAAATTCTGGGTATATTACATCTATCCCTGCAGCCTTACCAGATTTGGTTTCTTTCAGTGCCATCGAAATATCTGAGACTGTGAAATCTGATGCAAATGGAGAGTTTCCGTCAGCTTGAAGTAATCTGAGCTTCAGTTCATTTCAGATTTCTTTAGATTTGTTGCTTAAAGTCTTAGTTGATTTTCTAGTAAGGATATCAATTCTCTGTGCTACTTGATCTGGTTTTATCTTTGAGCTCTTGCTAGTGATTTTTCCTAGTTTGCGCAAAATTGACCACGCGTTTCTGCTTGAATGCTGGAAACTGACGTTTTGCATTAATTCTGCCCATTTCTCTTTCCTCGCTGCGTCTAAAGAGTGTAGGAGTACATCTGCAATCTCCGGGTCATTACTGAGTTCGTATTCCCTGTACATCTCGTCACATTTCAGGCTCCACACCCGGGGATGTAGTCCCTTCTGTATGCTCTAGGGATATGCTTTTTAGCTACAGCACAAAACAGCCTTGAGGAGCACTGTTAATTTTTCATATTTGGTGCAATCTATTGTATGTTATGTTCCATTTCTCTGGTTAATTCATTCCAGTTAGCTTTTGTAAAATTCCATCGTCTGTCAGATGGTACGTTTGCTTAGTGATCGTTTGGTGTCTTTCGGAAGAGTGGGTCACATGGGATGGCACAGGGTTTCCGCTTCTCGGTTCATTCATATTTCACTCATTCACAGCACAAACACATAACAGTCATCCACACAAACAGTAACACTTCCATTACTAGAGAAGTCAACGGGAAACCACCCCAGCTAAATTTCCCAAGACTCTGGCTTGTGGGAGTTACTCCCTCCATGGCAGAGCTGTCGCCTATGTCATCTTATATGGCGTTCATCGTCATCAACTCCCCGCTCACACGATCATACGAGACGCAAACTCAGGGTCAGCAGTTCTCCCTCCCTCTATTGCTGGGTGTTCAAGGCCCAGTGTTTGCTCCGCCGGAAACTGCTATCTCCGTCTCTGTCAGCATTCCTCAAGCCCTGCCTCAGTGAATACGGTTGTTGAACCTTGCTGCGTCCCCTAGAATAATGGTATCTGTTTCTGCTTTGTAGTCTTCTTATCGATTATGAGAAATCCAGAAAACGGGACCCTATGGAACTGGGATTGACTTGAGTCTTCTTTTTAGAGCTTCACGCCCTGTCGACTCAGAAATCATTAGTGCAGACGATTGGTGGTAATGATCGGGAAACGTTCATCCACGGATTTTCGATGGGATGTATCACCATTCGACCAGATTGATTTCAGTTAGCCATGGTGTAGCGACTCCTTATTTATTATTATTTAGATCCGTTGCTTATGCGTCCGGATGGATAAGTTATGTTGGTCACTGTGGGCGTTAGCCAGGTACTTACTTGGGGCGAATATAGCTACTCCTCCCGTCGCTGGTACTCCGGTCTTGGCTTTGGCTAGCTTACTAGTCTATTTACTTGGATCTGAATATCTCGGGCTTCAAGGAAAGAGGCTAAGTGCATACATCGTTTTATTCTTTGCTAGGCAGGCTGTTACAGATATCCAACTGCCATGAGCAAGATTCCAAGCACTTAGTCAATATGAAAGAATGATGGACTTACAATGGTTTCGGCTGGCTGATTGGCTGGCTAGCGAGGCGACTGCCTTCGATTCCCGATCGTCTTCCGAACAGCATAGTGGCTGCGTAGTCCGACTTGCCTCCGATTTGACTCGACCCCGAGCCTCGGTGAGCCCGTGCTTATATCTCAACAGTTACGCAGCCTGTCCCCGTTCTACGGGCAATAAACTGACAGCTAGCGTTTCTCGAACCTTCTTCACGAGCCTAGCTTCCATAGCTATTGCTCGCCGACCTGGATTTCTTGTTGACGAACCTTGCGACATCCTACGCCGGGCGCTCGCTGCCTGCGAGTGTCGCCGCTAGTACATTATCATACTTATATTTTATTATTTCCAAAATACACTGCAATTATTAAAACGACCTGCTACAATGGAGTGCTTAGAGCTGAAATCTGGATGGCCGGAATGGGATTCGAAAACCGAGTGGGGTTGAATTGAATGTGGTTGTATTTATCTCACATAGTAGTACGGTGTAAGGGAACCAAATAAATCCCCGTAATATTGTGTAAAAGCGAAGTGAATATAGCCGTCTTCTTAGCTGCACAGCCGTGCGGTGTAACACGAGCGCTATGCGCTAATATCAGTACGAGCGCTGGCTCGCAGCTAGACACTCTCGAATTTTACACACGGGTGTGACGTGTGTTTCGCGATTTACTACCAACAATATCACTTTGTACCCCATTTCGGCAGCCGGAGTCTAAATTCAAGATAGCGGGGGTGCAGCTAACAAATTGCGTGGGACAGAAATTACGTTCTTGTGTTTGTGAAACTGTCTGTGTGTGATTTACGACGAATAAACCGGAACTATTTTGTAACTTCTGTTTCCTTCCGTAAAACCTTTCTAATCCGTATCAGGCTAACATCACTCAAGCCAAGGAACTCTACACAGTCTTCAATTTAAAATATTTAATATCTTTATTGGACATTAGTTGTTTTGGCAGCTGTCGTCCTCACAGTTGTCGATACTGCGTCATCAATAATCGGCTGGTGTCAGCTAGGAGGCCGTCTTCCTGACAAGAAGAACAACAAGAAGACGATACTATCGAGCAGGTTAGTAATCACACGTCCGATAGTCAATCAGTCAATCAACCAATACCGACTCGTCCATCCAAAACAGAACTTTGGCGCCATCTGCGGGACTGAAACCCTGCACTACACGCGTATAAACAGAGTCTACTACAACAGGAAAGAGTTCATTATTCCTCAATAACGAAGATCGAACAACACTTCGTTTGCCGGCCCTGACAGTATAGTAGACTTGCGCATAATAGTTCGCGAAGGGGAGCGCTCAGTTTAGTTCGCAGCTCCCTCGCGAACTAGTTCGCTCTTTTAGTTCGTTAGTTCGCGTCTCGAATTCAGAGAAACAGAGCGTTCGCTCGCCTTGCTACCGCTACTGCACGCGCTATTTTGTTTGTTAAGTCAGTTTTATTAGGGCATAATCATTTTTTTGTCGTTTCTAAATGGAATTTAATATGACCTTCTTAACAAAAGTTATTGCTTAATAATAGCCATTTCAAATTACATTAGCATGAACAGTTGGCGCCGATAAACCAAAGTGCTCATTTTCCTTTACACAAATGGGTAAATTGAATAATTGTGCTGTTTTTACTATTTACTTTACATGCATTCGTAGAATATTAATTTTTTAATGGATTTGTTTATTAGTTCATGGAAGAAACATTACTTATAAAAGGCGCTAATGATCCTGCCGTCGACGCGCCCTTAAACCCCAACAACAACAACAACAACAACAACACAACATTAATTATAAAATATTATGAACGCGTTTATTTTGATGAATTAAAATACTCGTTTATAAGTAATCGGCTTTTTTATATAAATAAAGTTTTGGAAATCATGGACAAAATATAATTCTACTATTGGCTACAACTTAAGTACTATATGCCAGAAATAGTATTACCTATATTATTAAGAAAAATAACATTAATACTTCCAATGTGATATCTAATAATTAAACATATAAAAGTAACAGTGACCCTTGAATGAGAAAGTGGTAGCAATAACGAAAGTGCGTAAATTTCCAGTGAATTGGAAGTCATTGAGCTATTATTTTATTAGTGAAGGGGAGAATAATCCAACACACATTCACAATTTTTTGGCGACGAATGAAACTGATGAAGACACAAAAGTTAAAATCTATTTGAATTTCGCAAGTCATTTCTTTCGTCACTTTCACAAAGCTGTTAACTAACAGACTGAGATAAGTATTATATTATGTCAGCTTTAAAATCAGCACTAGAAAAATGTAAAAGATACTGTTTCTTTGGTTAAGAAAACAAGAAAAAGCCTTTAGAAACCAAATTCTCCACAGAAAGTGATAATATAAAAAAATAATGCTCTAGTATTCGTTGATAAATGTCTGGAGTATCTTAGTAAATAGTTAGATTTTAATGAAAGCAATTGGCTATACAAAATCCAAAAATTAAATTCAAATCACAGGATTTCATTTGATGACTGTGAGACTATATTAGAGGTTATAAATTTGCGAGAAAAAATGAATATCAAAGTGAACAAACTTTACTCTGAAATAACAATATTATACGAAATCCAGGTAAAAGTAAGAGAAGTATTTCATGAATAAAAAATTAGCTTTTTCTCGAAATTAATTTGACAACTGAAAGCGATAAAGCATATGACAATTTAACTGTAGACAAAAAAGAATTAAAGATGAAAGAAGTGCAAAAAATATAGCTTAAAAAATGAAATAGTAAAAACATACCTTTTATCATTTTCTACTCTTTCGTAAAATATTATATTTTTGAAGTGTATCATATTTTTATTGGTTATTCTTTTTAAAAAATTCCTACCATCAACCGGAAAAATATTGGAAACCCTAGCGGCGAATGGTGCTAGTTCGCGAACGGTACCGCTCTCTATAGTTCGCGACCGGGAGCGCTCTGTTAGTTCGCGAACTGTACCGCTCTGTTTAGTTCGCGAACTAGGTCCTCCAAGACAGCTCGCTCGCTCCCTTTGCTAGCGCTACTGCACGCGCTCTCTTGATTGTTATGGTAGTTGTGGTTATCGATGGTTGTCTTTTGATTGTTAATGGGATCAAAGTGTATTTTATTTTCACATTCCACGTTAAATTTCCGTTTGTGACTTCTGCAATAATTATTAATGTTGAACAATTTATTTTTCTTTTATTTTTATATCTGTGTCTTCAGTGAAATGTGTCCACAAGGAACTGTGTTTCATTTTAGATAATAAACTAAAACAAAAGTTGGTCTTCGGGAAAGGATCGAACGAACTAACGAACTAAGGAGCGAGAGATCTGGGAACTAGTTCGCGTAGTTCGCCTATGGGAGCGCTCTTCCGAACTAGTTCGTTCGCGAACTACACAAGACTACAGTGTAGGGCTTACATTGTAAAGGTCACCGTTTCGAGTCCGACATCGGGCATAGCTGGTTTCAATTAAGTGTTTTATTCGTCTTGTGTTCAAATATTACTTGAAACAAGCCTGATACAATACTTTTTAAAAAAAAAAAAAACAGGCAGCAACAATAACTTGGCGCAATAGATGCTATTAATCTAATAAACTCCTTTCTCAGCAATGCTAGACAAGGTTCACACTGAAACTGAAGCAATATAACATTGAATAAACGCTTAACCTAGAGAGCTAGTCAGTAAAAAGCAACACAAGTTTTCATAATTATAATTAATACGAAAAATCTAGATACAAATTGTCCGTAAAACCATCTAAAATTTGGAAGTAGTTAACAAAGGAACACGACCGAGCGTGGTGGGTGAGCGGTAATGCTCCCTGTGGTCTCGCATTCGGGAGGACGCCGGTTCTAATCCCCTTACGGGCATCCAGATTTGGGTTTTCCATGGTTTCCCCAAATCACTCCAGGCTAATGCCGGGATGCTTCCTTCAAAAGGTCATGACCGAATTCCTTCCCGTTCCTTGGCTCCCAATCCTATCCCGCCTCCAGCAACCTAGACGTCGACGAGGTGTAAAGCCATAAGTAAAAAAAAAAGAAAAAAAGTATCGCGGTGTTATTTGCCTAACAAATTATACCAGCATTACGACATCCAATAGTTGAAGTACCGAAACGTGTAAGGCAACAACGAATAGATACTTTAACATTAGACAAACAATTTAAGAAGTCAGCAATTTGAAATCATAATTGTCTTATCTGCCTGAAGCGGTTGGCTAAGATATCCGGATCCACTCTACATCTTTCCTCTAGTCTGCCCAGTCGAAGACGACGAGTGTGTGTTTTATCTATTCCACGGTGATTCGTCCTCCGGATTGGAATGTTAAACTGAGCTGTCCGATTGATGTCCTTCGAAAGAGTAGTGCTGAATAGGCTGGCATCGAGTCTGACGCTTTCCTTTATTTCATCTCTCATTCAAAGCACAAACAACTCACTACACTGACTGAACAAATAAATCATCAAAGTTATGCAGAAAAGTGAAACCAATCCCAATTACATATGCCCTGGATGCTGCTCTAGACAAGTATATGAGGTGTGTACAAAAATAAACCGAACTAATTAAATATCGCGCCAACAGCTGCAGATAAAATTCTCTGACTTCCGTGCACACTAGTGACATCTCTCGGCAAAATATTGCCTCTTGTCGCACTACGGTCGCTGCATTAGTTTACGAGTGACAGCCGGTTGAGTGAGGTTGTGCGCATAGTGCTCGTCGGATTTGTGAGAAAGCGAGAATGAAGGAATTGGAGAAGCAACGCGTCTGTGTGAAATTTTGTGTTAAACTTGGGAAAACTTTTACCGAGACATTTCAAATTCTAAAAACAAGCACATGGGGATGAGTGCATGAGCCGAACACAGTGCTATGAATCGTTTAAGCGCTTTAAGGAGGGCAGGAGTTCGGTTACCGACGATCCAAAATCTGGTCGACCCTCTACATCAACAGACGACCACCATGTTGAGAGGGTTCATACTGTGATACGTGAAAATCGCCGTTTGACTGTCCGTGAGGTTGCTGAAGAAATTGGCATAAGTGTAGGCTCTTGCAATCACATCCTTAGAGAAAAACTTGGAATGCATCGTGTCAGTGCAAAACTGGTGCCGCCCTTGTTGACGGACGAGCAGAAGGAGAATCGAGCTAGGATCTCTAAGTAGTTGCTTGAAAAAGCAAATGAGGACGAAAACTTCCTCAAGAACATCATTACAGGCGATGAAACATGGGTTTATGGGTACGTTGTGGAAACGAAGAGGCAGTCTTCAGAATGGGTGGGGAAAGGATCTCATCGACCAAAGAAAGCGCGGATGAGTCGGTCAAACATCAAGGTGATGATGGTTGTGTTTTTTGATTGATTTGTACCACGTGGTCAAGCGGTAAACAAGGAAGTCTACCAGAAAATTCTGACACGATTGTGCGTAGGAAAAGGCTTGAACTGTGGGAGAATCAGTCGTGGATGTTGCACCATGACAACGCACCCGCTCACGCATCGTTGTTTGTCACGAATTATCTGGCAAAACATCGCACTCCCGTTGTGCCTCAGCCTCCCTATTCTCCAGACTTGGCTCCGGCAGACATTTTTCTCTTCCCAAAACTGAAAAACACTTTGAAAGGACGTCGTTTCCATTTTTATTTTTTTTTATTTTTTTTTACCTGGTTAACGTCTCTCTAACAGCGAGTCTTTAGAGACGGGAAAGGATGGGGGGCAAGGAATGGGAAGGAATTCAGCCATGGCCTTTTGAAGGAAGCATTCCGGCATTTGCCTGGAGTGATTTGGGAAACCATGGAAAACCCAAATTTGGATGCCCGGACGGGGATTCGAACCGCCGTCCTCCCGAATGCGAAGCCAGAACGCTAGCCGTTACACCACCACGCTCGTTTCCAGACCATAGAAGAAATTCAAGACAATGCGACGAGAGAACTGCGCGCCATCGGAGAAATTGCATTCCAGGAGGCGTTCCAAAACTTGAAAAAAAAGATGGCAACGGTGTATTGATAGTGATGGACAGTACTTTGAAGGGGACAGTGTGTAAAAGTTATTATGATGAGCAATAAAGCAATTACAGCAGAAGTTCGGTTTCTTTTTGTACACACCTTGTATAACCGGCATTTACCAGTACACTGGACACGCTTTGCACTTTTCAGTTTTTGACGTTCCTTGTTATACATGTGACGTAGAGTCAAAAGTTACATTAAGGCCCTGTAACCAAAACCACAAATAATTTTTTGTGACCAACTTGCGCTGCCGATAACGTGTTCAATATGTTTCTGATGTTTTCTTGATTCTCGCGGTGTGTATCAAACGTAACGAACGTGCAGTGTTCCTCCCACGTCTGCAACGTAGCAATTACCAGCGCTCCTAAGACAATGAGTTATGGCAGCCATCAACACGGCGGAAAACAAAACGCACAGTGTCATAAATAACAGGGGACGTTTTGGTTTATGATTACGTTCCTTTTATTAATTGCTGACAGTATTAATAAATTATATTTTTCAGCTAACAACGGTATTCGTACCTGAAGTCTCAGAAAAAAATTACTAAAAAACATTAAGCATTTCTGAGGTAATTGCCAAAAATATTGGTTTGCAGTTTTATGTAAAAACAATTGGTAGTTACTATTAGTGTATGCAACGAGAGAATTTTCAGCAAAGCAGTTATTAATTTTCTCTTAACTTTTATGCAGTCAAATCGCTGCTAGGTAATTAGAAGTATGCTTAACTGCATATTAAGTTCCCTTTAAATGAAACTTAACGGCTTGTACTCGCTCCTAGAGTTGTAATCCAATGTTTGTATGTTTAAAACGAATTAAAGTTCCTTGCGCGGATAGTAATAATAATAAAATGTTTATTTCGTAAAGCTTCCAAAGATTCTTAACTGCTTGAAATACGAAGTTTCACGGTGCAGAAAATGTGTTGTGGAAAATTTTTCAATCAGTTAAGAATCTTTGGAATAAATTATTATTATATATATATATATATGTATATATATATATATATATATATATATTACAACAGAGAATTTTAATTTATCTGAAACTATTAGGACCAAACAGTCTTCAAATGTATCAAGCCGGTAAATTGTTTTTACGTAAATCTAGAGTTGTGTTTAATCATATGAGCTATGCCAGGACGCTCCGTGGTTCGGATTCCACGTTAAACTGTAGGTCCCAGAGGCCAGGAACTGGCCGTCCTACCTCTGAAACAATGGCTTAGTATGCCTCCTTCTGGAGGATCCAACCAACCTTCGGGTTGTGGACTAAGTTAAGTTAAGTTTACAGATAACATATTGGGTTTCTTTGTTGTAGTGTCTTTTAGCAACGTATGTGGTGCAACTCCACAGTTTAATGTAAAATAGTTTGACTGTATTTCAAATCTTATAAGGGGGGGAAAAATGTGTACGGATTAGTAGAGTAAACAAGTTAACAGCACCTCTCACGATAACCAATTAATTTGTAAAGCGATATTCTGGACTAACGTGTCTTGTAGCTGCTTTGTAAAATTCTGAAATATTTCGTTAAATTTTTGGCTTGAAACTATCAAAGATACTTGTTAGTAATCTTCGTGTTGCTGAGTTTGGTGACAAGCTGTTATCGCGTGATAAAACTTGGCTACGTTTTATGGTATTCATGTAGAGCATAGGTTCCCAATCTTTTTTGGCCTACTGCCCCCTTTTAGAAAAATTAAATTGTTCACCACCCCCTTTTCAAAAAGAAAATATATTCACCACCAACTTAAAAAAAAAAAAAAAAAATCACACCGACTTCTCTTCCTGTAGTAAATAACTTAACCCATAATGCTTCAGCTGTTTTGGATCGTAACCCATTTTTTGCAACATTGATTAGATGGCACTCCTCTTAGGTGAAGTGTACACAACATAGTTAACAGAAAAAAACATGGACAAATTTTTAAAATTACTCTATCAAAAGTTACTAACAATATTGGTGTATTGTTAGCAGTTTGATTAACAAACTCATATTATGCAAAATTATTATTAATTAGAGGGCTGAGCTAGATGTAAATACACTAATTTTTCGATATTTAGTACCTTATTGGTCATCATTAATCAACAATCTTAAATACCTTCCTTCCACAATCTTTTCTTATTATTATTATTATTCACATGATCTTAGGAATGCAATTGAAAACTTCTTTGATCCAACTCAAAGTCGGATATACTAATGGAAAAAAGTGAGGCGGCGGTTGGTCCTTAGCCCCCCTCCCTACTTTTCCTTGGACCAGAAACGGCCCCCGCCATCTCTTCAACGCCGACCGGTGGATGGTACCGCCCCCGTTGAGAACCACAGGTGTAGAGTGTAGACAAGAGTAGCAACGTTGCACCGAGCCTGGTGGCTGAGCGGTAATGTTCGAGCCTGGCATTCGGAACGACGAATGTTAGAGCTCCCATCTGACTTTTCCATGGTTTTCCGGAATTCCAGGCGATTGCCGGGATGGTTCCTTCAAAAGGCAACGATCAAATTCTATTCCTCGCTCTCTGTCCTTTGCCGCCTCTAATAGCCTAAAGGTACGTTCCCACGGCGCGTCCCTCGGCGCGTGTTAGGGGACGCCTCTCATCTTTGCCGCATATACTGGCAGGTACGGCGCGCCTCGACCCACCGCCAGGCGGTAAAAGATGAAAGGCGCGTACTGCTTACCACGCGCCGTGGGTATGGGCATTAAGATCCGGCTGCATTATTTCCACGCCCATCTGTTATTTGATTGAAATGCAATTTTTATGTATAATTATTAGTAGCAGAATACAATCCTGCTGGGTTGCCTACTAAAATATGGCCGAAAGAATTTTTAATAAATTTTAAAAAAAAAATCAAACTAATTCATTAGCTTGTTTTTTAAATAAATTATAATTAATTGCAAATAGAGACATCTAAATATATTAGGCCTGCCTATGTAACAATGGCCGCAAGTACGGGTTGCCAGTTGTTAAAGTCAGCGCACTATACCGTCTGACAGAGTGTGGTGCTCGCTCTCTCCCTTGCTCATACCTAACTGTAACAGCTGTCAATTCCTATTTGCGGCCACGTTTACATAGGGAGACCTAAAGTTTTACGTTTGTTACATGTCTCTCTTTGAAATGAATTATAATTTATTTAAGAAACATCTAAACGAATTTTTTTAAATTTTTGTTTGTAAGAAAATTTAATTAAAAATACTTGCGGCCATATTTCGATAGACAACCCAGCAGAATCGTATTCTGCTCATAATAATTATACATAAAAACTGTATTTCAGTCAAATTATAGATGGACGTAGAAATCATGCAACCGTATCTTGGACTATAATGATCTTGTAACGAACTTGCTGAAGAAGAGGCATAATGCCATAAGCCAAAAAGGTAAAGTTGCGTTAACTTCGATTGTATGTCTTATTTATTCATTTTACATAAAATACATTTGGCTAGAATCAGCATCAAATCCTACGTAACACCGTATGTTAAAAAGTATTATAGAGGTTGTGCCATCTTGTATGATAACAGATATGATATCCTACAATTACATTATACACCTTAATATAATTCAGTATCCTTGAATTTAGGGTTCCTTGGCTAAGGCAAGTTTGTTTATCCTGAGAAACAGCGTGGAGTTTCCTTAGCAACGGGTAACTAGTGTGGGTTGCCGAGTTTGGTTGGTTAATAGAAGCTGGAGAAACCAATCACATAATTATATCGCCACCACAAGGCGATATTCATAAGGGTTTGAGTCACAATGCAGAGAACAATAAATATTTATAAACATACAAATGGATTGTAAAAGCATTATAAGGGAGCTTGAATAAACAAAGAAGACCGATTTATAATTTGAAATGTTTTTGTGTTGGTAATTCATTAAAAGTGCTTAACACTGTAGAAATTATCCGACTATCATTTTTACTGTACTTAGGCTACCAGTAGATTCAGTGAAAGAAAATAAATTGTGCCAATAGAAGCTAAACGACGGATATCGAGAGGAAATAAAACACGGGAAATACGACAAGCTGGCTTTTGTAAAAGGTTGAACCTTTATAAATGAGCTCCTCAAGCAACCCTTTCTATCTTTGAAAGAAGATCGTTCTGCACCGCTCTTCTAACGATTGAATTTGGCTCTTTGGATACATTTCGTCGACCTCCTTCGGACCCTCCCAAATCCAGTTTTTAACGCTCACAATGTAGGTTTTAGGAAAGTTTCGCCGGGAATACGTGTACCTGTTCTTCAGGTTAAAAATGAGTAGAAACAGCTTGAGCCCTTCAAGATGTGCTGAGAGAAGGATAATGGAGACACGACGGACAGAGCGTGGGAAGATTGAGGAGATGCTGACAAATTATTTGGAAACGAGAAGTGATACGAAATAATCTTTTGATGTAACTTACCACATTACGGATTAACCGCGATATAAAGTAATTAACACGGACATAAATTCAGGCTTGCCGTATTAACCAACGTCTTTGTGAAGGTGACGATTAATGGTGCTTGCGCCATGTTGTTTTACTAGTGGTTGACAAAATATTGACAATATCTTCCTAGACGTTCAGTACATTATCCCATGTCGAAAACTTACGGAACTACTTAACAACATGTTGAGCAATAGATACTTTCAGATATACTCTGATAATGACAGAAGCAGGATATTTATACTAAATGATGGTTTACCTCATGGATCTGTTTTAGCGCCCCTCCTATTCATTTTGTATACTCATGATTTACTGGAAACATCTTGAAGAAAATTTACTTACGCTGATGACATTTGGTTGGTGAACCAGAACCCCAACTTTTCTGATGCAGAAACAACTTTATCAGCTGATCTGAAAATGTTGAATGACTACTTCAAGAAATTGTGCCTCCATCTAAATCCTCAGAAAACAGTTATTTCAACGTTTCATTTACGCAACAGATAAGCACACTATAAACCAGAAGTTAAATTCAGAGGCCAACTCTTGCCGTATTGCGGCACACCAAAATATCTGGGTATAACACTGGACAGAACTCTAACTTTCAAACAGCATCTCTCAAACGTGGCTGCCAAAGTAAAAACGAGAAATAATATTCTTCAAAAGCTTGCAAGTACTTCATGGGGAGCCACAGCCTTAGCTCTGTCATACTCTGTTGCTGAATACTACTGCCCATCCTGGATTAATAGTGCCCATACAAAGAAGATAGATGTGCAACTCAATCACTGAATGAGGGTAATTACGGGATGTATTCACAGTACGAACACCATATGGCTTCCAATGCTATGCAACATCTCACCCCCAGCACTAATAAGATCAGAAGCTCTCTTAAAAATCTGGAAAAATATCCTGAAGAACCCTCAGCTGCCTATACATCAAGACATCACTCAAGCAAAACACCAACGCTTGAAATCAAGAAAACCACCATAGCGCACAGTAATCAACCTTACAGAGTCCTCTTTCAACATCAATAAGCTGTGGACAACTCAATGGGAGCAGTCATCAGTAGCCAATAAAAATCTAGTTGAGGACCCCTCAGTAAGGTTACAAGGTTTCGATCTCCCCAGGTGGCAGCGGAGAATCATCAATCGGATTCGAACAGGACAATTCAGATGCGCCTACTTATTATACAAATGGGGCTGGGTATATTCTGCAAACTATGACTGTGGCTCACCTTATAGACAATCAATCACATCGTTTCTGACTGTCCTCTTCGGGCCTACAAGGGAACAATGGCGGAAATACATGATGCGTCGATCAGTGCAGTTAACTGGATTAAAACATTAGATCTCGAGATAAGAAATTGTGCAGGCTTGTGATATGTATATTTCCTAATGTGTGCATTGTTAAATAATCATACAATAAATAAATAAAGTACACACTGTAAATCGCGTTAAACAAAATTTCCATCAATCGCCCTCAATTATTGACCGCCCACATAAAAATCCTCCTGAACGATCAATACTCGCTACAGTCAGCCTGCGTCAATATTATTGATGCGAATATTAATAAGCCTGATTGATCGTCTAGAGCAGCTTTTCGCAACCTTTTTCAACTCTGGGACCAGTAAACTATCAAAATGAATTATCCGGACCTCTAAGTTAGATGGACGTCATTTTTTGACGTAAGAGTATATTATGAGCCAACCCAAACAACGCTCTATTTGATGCCAGCTGGAAACGAATTTAATTATAATATCAACGCAGTCATATCTTGATGTCCTGTAATCACCATATCTGGCTGTTGAAATACTCAGGTTTATACTCCGTTATAGCCTTAAACTGTATGAGTACTGTATCCATTTTATATGAACAATTTTTACTCAATTATATTTTGTTATGATATCTTTAATATTCTGCCATCTTTGCGGACCACGGATTGAGAAACACTGTTGTAGAATAACGTTGATAAACCATATACTGTACAAGTCATGCGTAAAGCAAGGTTTTGTGGTCCAGTTTCCATGACTTCCGCTGTTATTACCTCTGGTGGGGCTGAAAAGTTTCCTATCTTTGTGTGCGCGGTGACTTGCGAAGTACAGTGGCCGGTGACCGGGGGCCCTGGCTCGGCGTCAGATGGAGCCGAGATGGCGGCGGACTCCACAATGGGAGACGGCCGGCCGGCAGGCGCCGCTTCCGCCGCTTTGAGCCGCCGACACGGTGACGTCACACTCACTGTGCAGCACAGCCAATTGCCTGCCCTGGGGCGCCGCTCGTTGTGCCGGTTAACGCGTCTCGGAAACGTCTTCATCCCACGCGCTACTTTGCAAGTCACTCACTGCGCGGTAGCAGGACGAACCGTTACCGGGCTTTCTGTGACATTGACTCGGAATTCGCAGTGAAAGTTATCACTTGACCAGATCATAACTTGCGAGCAGTGCCAAGATTTTGAAGAAAATCTCGATATACAGGGTATTAAAGCAAGATGTAAAATTAACATCTGGATATTGTGGGCCATTTCCTCAATTGCGATAGGATCAATTTTATGAATAATTGTAACGCCATTGCAATTGAAATTGTTTTATTTGCCGAACGCGTTTCGCTTCATTTTCGAAGCATCTTCAGCGGTTCTGTCTGTGGGTATTTATACATATAATTACATTTGCTCAATTGTACAATTTAACATGAAAATTGTGGGTTACAGATTTAAGAAAAATGTAAGAAATTGTGAACCCATCCAGCATGTGGCTAAATGAACCGTAGGTACGCGGGGACCAGGACTCGATCCCGGTCCAGTTGTACCTCCCCTAACTGCTGTGCGGCACCTTTAAATTAAATTAAATTGCAATGGAGCGCAAGCTCCGGTGGCAATTTCCCTAAACACCCATCTTCCCCTTTTTCTGTATCCAACTGCATTTACCCTTTAAACAGAGCGTGGTGGGTGAACGGTTAACGTTCTGGCCTCGCATTCCGGAGGACGAGGGTTCGAATGCCCGTCCGGGCATCCAGATTTGGGTTTTTCATGGTTTCCTCAAATCACTCCAGGCGAATGCCGGGATGCTTCCTTCAAAAAAAGGTCATGACTGAATTCCTTCCCGTTCCTTGTCCCCAGTCCCATCCCGCCTCTAATGACCTTAGCCGTCGACGAAGCGTAAAAAAAAAAAAAAAAAATACCCTTTGCAAATTTTAACTTTAAATTCTTTCAACGTTTTGGCAAATTATTCATCATTTCTCTAGGTAACTTATTCCAATCCCTGACACCGTCACCTAATTTTTTTTATTTCTTTTACTGCTTTACGTCTCTCAACATCGAGGTCTTTAGAGACGGGAAAGGAAGGGGGCAAGGAATGGGAAGGAATTCGGCCATTGCATTTTTAAGGAAACATCCCGGCATTTGCCTGGAGTGATTTGGGAAACCATGGAAAACCCAAATCTGGATGCCCGGACGGGTATTCGAACCACCGTCCTCCCGAATGCAAGGCCAGAACGCTATCCGTTACTCCACCACGCTCGATCCACCAAAAAAAAGAGAATCTTCCTACATCCTTGTTCCTGAAATCGTGTGCTAGCTTGTGATCGTGTTCATCTTTTCCCTTCCATGCATTACTTTCAATTCTTACACCAATATCTTTCCATGCCTCATCACCAGTATACGCCTTGTATACTCCCATGACCCTCTTCAGCCTCGTCAAAGCCAAACTAGCAGGCTCGCACCACATTAATCATGATTACAACTTAATAGACTAAAAAATGACAAAGTGCTTCTTCGGTCTACGGCGAAAAGAAAGTAGCGCATTATTATAAAAAAGTAAGAATAATTGTTTTAGAATTTACTTGTTCCAGCGTTACATAGAAACTGCTGAACCAGTTTTATTGTTCAAGGTCTTACAATTTGACGAACGCCTCACATGCTACAGTACTCCAACAGGCAGTGGAGTAGGGTATTGAAATAATTTGAGAAATATAACTTTTAATGCAATGTTGTTGCAGGCCATGTTTCCGCAGTTGCCTAATTAATTACCAGTTGAATGATAACGCCAATGCAACTGTTTAATTTATTTATTGTTGCATCGTACGCGTTTCACCTCTCATCGAGGCATCATCAGCGACGAATCTGTGTTACAGTTTTTACATACAGTTTTATATACATTTTAATCTTATTAAATTGTGAACATGAAATATTTTTATAGCTGATATTTATTTACTATTTACACTTGTTAACATGGTATACAGCTGCGCATCTCCGTTTTCTTATCCAAAGCATGTTATTGCCTCGATGAGAGGTGAAACGCGTACGACGCAACAATAGATAAATTAAACAGTTGCATTGGCGCTTTCTTTCAACTGGTAATATAACTTTTAGTTTCGTTCTGCGACGGTGTATACAAGCAACTTTCTTCTTCCAAAAAAAAATTACATAAATCGTATAAAATTCCAAAAATTATCGAAGATAAAATAATACAGGAGTATTCAAAAAGAAAGAGCAGAATTTGCAGTATTATTTCTCACAAAACTATAAAAATATAAATACGAGGCACACGTAGCTGGATAGAGGAAGACTCGAAGTTTGTAACACGGCCTATTAGTTCCATCCGCTGACGTCAACGGCGCTATTGTTTTTCTACGTGGAAATTGTGACGTCACAGGAGAAGTGTTTTTGTGTGCTAGAGCAGGGTTTCTCAAAGTGGGGTGTGCGAACCCCCCGGGGTTTGCTAGTTGATCGTAGGGGGTTCGCGACAAGATTTACGTTATGGCGGCTGACTGTCTCAAGTTTCCAACACTCACAATGGTGAATTGAGACTGAACATGACCAAAATGCTCCTAAAATTGGCACAACCTGCTGCAAGAAACAAGCCAGCCAATCACATTAATTAATAACATTGTGCTTTTTGTCACTATATTACTTTTGTAAAATAAAAATCTTTTTTTTTTTTTTTTTTTTAAATACAAAACTCAGCTTTTTAAAGGGGGTTCGCCATTGCCTGGGAAATTTTATAGGGGGTTCGCGGAGCTAAACGTTTGAGAAACCCTGCACTAGAGTATGAAAAAGTGAATCCACTGTTGGTGTGCAGAGTGTATGCTGTCATAAGTTAAAAAAGTGCCACCTCATCATAAATAGATTAAGGATTGGCGTGTGAAATTAGTAGAAGATGGTTACATACACAAAGCGAAAAGCACAGGTCATCCTCGAATGCGTTAACGCGCGTATGGCAAGAAATGGACTACCGTTTTGATGTTTTCGCACAACAAATGGTGTTCATGTCGAAACTACACAGCACAACTATGAACGTTCCTGTAGCTAGTGGTTTGTGGTAGGTATTTGTATCTTTTCTAGTTTGTGAGAAATAAAAATGCAACATCTGCGCTTTCTTTTTGAATAACCCTGTGTATGTTACTCATGCATTTATGGCTCGTCGACGTGGGAAGAATGACTGGGGCAAGGAATTCGACCATAGCCTTCAGTGGTTTTTGGAAACCCGAAATCTGAATGTCCGAATGCGAGGCCAGAGCGTTACCTCTCGTGCTTCATGCTCGTTATAATTCTACTAAAGTATCAGAGATATGGAAAACGATGGCAGGTTCTTCTCTGTTTCATATCAATGCCGGCAAAACGTAGTGTGAATTATATACAGTGTACAATTACGACAACTGCGTCTGCAGGCAAGGAACGCTAACACTCGGACGAGAACCCTTCTCGTGGGTCCGTTTTTCTCTCCACGCAGACAGGTAGGCACTTTTTAATGCGCAGATGCGTTAATCTCACATTTCTTTTCCTAATTTCCACACAATACTCGCGACGAATACAATAAAAGAACGTGAAGGGGGCGGCAAGCGGCGGCGCCAGTCCCGGACCACACACAACAGCGCACAGACCTGCCTCATGCCTGACTGAACCGCGCCAACAAGACTAGTCGGCGACGAGTCTCACGTCTCACCATAATGGCCCAGCATCTTGGCACGTCAGAAATGAAGGGGTGAAAGCACAGTTATGGCAGTTCACTTCTTCAAGCTTGCTATGACAGTGACAGAGACGATTACGAAAGCACCAACACTGAATATAAATAGCGCCAAAAACCGTCAAAAATAACGGATTGTACTCAGAGTTCTATTTCCTCGCAATTAAATACAATTATTATTAAATAACACTGATAATCTTAAAAATAATTGAACGAGGTACAGATTTCTTAGTTTACTGCAACAGCGATATCTCTGGACAGGTGCACACGAGCGTCATTTAACGTCGCGTGAACGCCGTGTGCACGCCGCGTCCATGCGACATCCGATGCACACGTAGCAGGCGGCAGTAGGCGTCCCACTGACAACGATGGACGTGTATAATAAGAAGCGGGTAATTTTTGCGTACTTTATCTTTAAAAATCATTTATTAAGGACACAGGATAGACGTTACTGGTAGTATGGGACTATTCCAAATAACTTATTTTTATAAGAAGCTTGAAAACAATTATAAATAAACATTCCGAGAGGACAACTTCTGCCGGCATTGCAGGTCCAAAAATGCCCTTCTATTTTGTTGGTGATGAAGCAGTTTCCCTTTCATCAAATATATGAGGCCTTACAGTGGTAAAGTTTTATCAGAAGAAGAAACAAGTATTTTCAGCTACAGATTGTCACGCGCCAGGAGAAAAGTAGAAAGTACATTTGGCATTCTGTACAATAAATGGAAAATTTTTCATAAAACAGTGTAAATTATGATTTATCTATCCTATTGATAAAGAAGTGTTGTTCACTTCACAATTTTTTAAGAACGAGAGATGGGTACAACATTCAAGACGAAATGAGTATAGAAGGTTTTGTCGATATCGGAAAGGACGCCTCAGTTCCAACAAGAGGAACTACTTCAGTATATCCAAGTAAGGAACATGATAGCAACATATTTTGTTTCTGATGTTGCCACCTTACCCCGGTAAAGGAATTTTATTTAAGAACTTTTGTGTTTGCAACAGCAATTTACTATAAATTTTATAGGTATGATACATAAAATCTAGATTGTAAATACTTTACGTAAACCTGGAATTATAATAAACACAAAATATTTTGCTTAAATATTTCATTTTCGCCCTTGTCGTCCTTCTCCTCGAATCCCTCAATGAATATCCGACATATACTGGTCCAAGCTCTCCTCTTGATTCGATCATGATAATTTTTTGACGGATGTCCAAAATTTCTGGATAAGTCTTAATTACACCAATAAAATGTTCGATGTCAATATTTTCTAAAACTAATAACTCGTCTGCCATGCTTGCCGCGCTAGCGTGTTCTGCCGCCCGTGTGCACCGCTCCATTGGACACAATGTACTAGGAGACCGCAGTAGCGTGCGCGGCGACCCTGCGGCGTGGTGGGCGAGAAAAGGGAAAAAACGACCGCTGGGTCGCCGCTAAGGATTGCAATCCCGCAGTGTTTTCAATCCCGCGGGATGCCGCGGGATCCCGCGCGGGATTGGCGGAAAAAGTCTTTTAACGCATATATTTGAAACATAGTTACTTAAAACGTTAAAAAATTAAATAATAATTAAATTAATAAATAAATTTTAATGTTAAATGATAAAAATTAACAGTTAACAATATTTTAATTGGCAAAATGACATTAAAACTTTTTATCATATCTTATGTACATTTCGAGGTTTTACATTTTTGTTTTTTAATCTAAGCTAATTTTTAAATAAATAATAAAAAATGAAAAATATTCATTGTTAGGTCATTATGTGTCTTACAATACATCACATAAGTTTAAAAACATGGTTTGCTTAATGGCCAAATTATCAGAGTTTTTTAAAAATTCTAAATAAACGTTCCACAACACCGAGAGAAAGTATTCCATTTCACAAAGTGAAGTGAATATACTCTGTAAAGTGTAGACTTGGCTCAGAACAAGATCTCATAACTTTTTGTCACTGCACAAGCATGAGACTTGGCCTTTTTTTTTACAAAAATTGTTTTTGTGAGATTCCTTATTATATCTCCTGATCGATCTTACCCTTGATTGATCTTACAGTTGATTCAATGTTATTAAAAGAAACTGCTCAGTATTTCAGTTTTACTTATGTGGCGTAACGACGTTTTTAGTGCGGAATTTATTACTTTTTAGTAAGAAAGGAGGCTTTCTCGGCGAATGATTGCAGTGAAGTTTTCATAGGTTGTATCTCCGGATTTCATTGTAAAAACACCAAATTCCACACGTGAGGGAGACGGCGGAGGCAGCTGTCGAAGTATGGTGTTCCTACAACACAATTCGTCGATACACCCTTGAATACTTCATTATAACTTTTTTGCCTTTAGTCGAAATAATAACAAGGAGAAGAGGAGATAGCCGGAGCCTCACATGTAAGCTTTCGTCAAAGAAACGCGTTGAGGCAGCGGCCAAAACAACAATAATTCAAAGGATATACAATTGCCTTTTGATAGCTGCTAAATAAATAGGTATGCGATCTTTAAAATTACGATAACATTAGTTTCCTATCAACGAATAGTCAAATTTTCAGCCGCAAATAAGGAAATTGTCACAATAACTTTATCTGCAAATACAGAAAATGGGAATAATGAAACCGTGAATAAAAAGCTATAACTGTGTAGTTCAGATAACGTTTGCAACACATAAAAAATAATTATATAGTTAGAAAATCTTACTAAATACGCAATGTAACTCAAATTACAGAAATGTGTACTCGAAAATGAATACGTAAAAGTGTATTAATTTACTTACGAATGACGAAGGTTGACAAAAACAAACGTTTGTTCACACGCGTCAAATGCCAACTGCAAGGGTACAGGCAAGCAGTGCAATACTTCCGATAAAGACCGAGTGGGGCAGCGAGTCGCGCAGACTGACACGCGTTTCCGCCGGATTTTGCGGATTGCGGATCCGCTTAATTTTGTGCGGGATCGGCAAGACTGTCTAATGATGCGGGATCCCGCGGGATTGTGGGATCTCGCGGGATTGCGGGTTCCCGCTTTGCTGGATTGCAATCCCTAGTCGCCGCGGCGTGACCGCGGCGTTACCGCTTGTGCGTGTGCACTGTTCCTGTGTACTCCTAGCCGCTAGCGCGGCATCTCGGCGTGCACGCGACGTGAAATGACGCTCGTGTGCACCGGGCCTAAGAAAGCATCTACATCGACTGAATATAAACAAACACAATGCAATGAATAATTTAATATGTTGATTTAAAACAAATACATACTTTTATTTCAGTGTTCTGTCAAATCATTTATTCACAGTTGCTTATTTAAATAAAACTGTTACTAAATGAAGCTCATAACCTTGATTTTGCAGAAACAGCCCTGGCCGTTGTTAGTTCGGCAAGTTAGGCTGGGAGCATGACAGCAGCGTTATAGTCACGATGAAACATTGACCAAATTTATCCTGTTATTATTAGTCTATTGTTTACACCAAACACACGTCAAGGACACGAATAAAGTTCAATGAAAGTCATTGCCGATACTGAAAGTGCAGAAAGTAACATTACCTCCATTTTTTTGACAGTAGGGCGGAGTTTATCTGCAAATTAAACCTACTTTTTACATGAAGTTGTTTCAGGCTTAAGTTGAGAATCTACTAATTACCCCACCAGTACAAAGTAAGTCCTTAATTTTTTGGGACTGTTGAATCGTGTAAGTACCTTGGTGTAGCAGTGACATGAAATATCCTAAAAGTAGTTGTAGAAAAGCTAGTTGTAGACAGTTGTTCATAGATCGGATTTTGAGGAACTGTAACATATCTTTGTGTCTCCATCGGGAGTACTGTTGTGCCGTATAGGACCCGCATCGCAAGGGATTGATTAACAGTTTCAAGAATGTGCAGAGAAGAGTCGCGCCATTAGCAACGACTTGCCACCGTCCTTATTAAAGTGTCACAAGATTGATTTGGAGATTGGGCACAGATTCTCTGATAGAAATGCACATATTATTATTATTCGTGTATGGACCCAGTTGGATTACGCAGTAATTTTTTTATAATTCACCTTTCTGATCTTCTTTTTGGCTACCATTTTATCTCCGTGAGCTATCTATCTTTTTCAGTCCACATGGTTTCTGATTTCGCTAGAACTTCATTCTCTTGCTGCACAACCCATCTGCTTGACAAAATAGGTTTGTGTCCAAAATTTCCAAATTGTCAATTTGGTCCTCTAAGTCCTTTTTCACTTGTTGGATCTAAATTTTCAATTTTCCAGTGTATGTCATGATCTTGTGTATAAAACGTGTTGTTGGAAGTCTTTCAGTCTGTCCATAAAATTTTAATCTTTGTTTTCTGATATCTACTGCAGGCTTAGATAGTTTTTCTGTTGCTTTACCCCTCTTTTGTTTCCTTTGGACCAATAATTTTCCTAGTGATCTTCCCATGTAAGTATATTGAATAAAATGAAAACAACTTCCTTCAGTGTAGTGCTTCTCTCACCAACGTACTTGGGTTGCAATTTTAGGATAAATAAATCAGAGAAATAGGGTGCCTTGCAAAAGCCTGTACAAATTCTTCGGAATTGAAATGTGCAGCATATAAATTGGTTTTGGTGCAAAGTAGCCAGTGCCAGCCACAGTTTTCTGTGAATTACAGTACGTAGATGAAGAGATAGATCTATTCACGAAAACTGGCGGTTGCGTTAACACTGGAACACTCTGAAAGCTTATACCACTACCAACGATAAGGTTACGTGGCTATGTACCTGATTAAACCACACCCAGCAGCACACTCTGTCTACAAGAAGGGCGTGATTTTGTAGACCTATGCCCAGCAGACTTCGTGAGGCTACTGTGAATGGTCGTGTTAATCTGGTCTTCGTAAAACAAGTGTCAAATGATGGTCTCCATTTCCAGTATCAAACAGAATCCAGTGAAACATGAAATATTTGTTACACTGGCGAAATTTATAGGAAAAATTTCTTTCAGTATTAGAATGCCGCTTCATATGACAGATAAGAAGAACAAGTCAATTTGATGTCATTAACATTAATCTCTAGAGCAACTTGAACTGAATCCAAACAAACCTCACGCTTTTCTATAGGAGATATCTTAAAGACTTGGTGTTGGAATTAGAGACTTATTTTTTGCTTCGAATTTTACTGTTAATCTTCGTCGAGGTTATTAAGGTCGGAAGAGCGTAGTGGTCAAGGAACTGGAAGGAATCCGGCCATGGCCTTTTTGAGAGAAACATCCCGGCATTCGTCTGTAGTTATTTCGGGAAAAGATGGAAAACTGAAATCAGGTTGGCAGATGCGGACTCGAACCCGCGTCCTCCCGAATGCCAGGACCGACATTTAGCGCTCACCCGTCGGACTCGGTGAGGAAGGTAATATTCACGTAGAATCGTTACGGCCAAGTTTACAATTTTAACTTTTTTGTATACGATAGCCTAAAATAACTGATAAACTTGTTTAATTTCAGTTCACACCATTCAACAGGAATATAAGTTTTAGAGTCATTTTAAAAAGGTTCACCTCCGTGTCACTTCAAATGTCTGTCTATGGATCTGTTGACGTCAGAACGACATATTTAACCTATGGACATACAAAACATTTGTAATTTCAGAGCAGTGTGTGTACCACAACCTGATCTGCACATCCGTACCGGAAAATAACCAGGGAAAGTCATCCACGAGTACGCAAACTCTATTTAAAAGAAAACAATGTCAGTCAAAATGTGTTTAATTACTTAGTTCCAACTTCATTGCATAGCAGTGTCAAAATATAATACTAGAATTGTAAAGAATGACAACAGAAGATGCCTATGGAAGAAAAGCAAACATCGTGTGGAAAATTAAAAATGATGTACGGACCTTCACGATTTTAAAATTTACTAAACAGTTTCTGTGTTTCAACCATCAGTTTTAGACAAAAAATAACAGAAGTGGTAATTATTTAGAATAATAAATAAATATATAAAACTGCAAATATAACAAAGTCGAAAAAAATCAAGTCAGCATATGTATACGATATTTCACAAAACTAAATTATCGTTCATACAAAAAAATCTACTTTTTATCAAGTAAATAATTTGTAGTTTTATTGATAAGCAAATCTCATAAAGATATAACGCATCATATACATTCCACAATAACTTTACACAGGAAATACATAATAAAAATACAAAAAAACTTACCACGCTGTATCTAAACACCATCAGCTGACACGAAATTTAGTTGATATATTCAATAAAAGGATTCAATAAAAATCTGTCAATGTAGATGTCCAAAATGGTCGAAAGATTTACGAAAAGCTAAAACATTACTTTTCGTTTAAAACTCAGAATGAAGGACATGGTACCATTGCAATAATCGCTGTATAACAATAAAGGGAATAGGTGTTTTTGGTGTTTCTATACGATACGCAATCGGTATCCGTCTTCTGTCAGTCACAATTGTGGAACCACGGTAGCAGCTGTTTAACTACTGTTCTCTAATGTAGTACGTGCTATCTGAAGACAGCTCTTAAAAGCAGCGCAGCGGTTTCTTGTGTCGCACTAGGCCTACCAGTTCTCTGAAGGCCATCAAGATTGCCGCTCTCTTTGAACTCCGTATAAAAACGTCTCGCGTTTTTAACATCTGACGGACTGGAATGGTTGTTTTTATTCTTCTTCTCATGATACCGCGGAACTCATCGGGACCTTTCTTTTTTTGGAGTTATCGCTACTTCCTACTTAGTAATAAACAAAACTCGCGCACTGGTAAAACTTAATTTTTCTCTCTCGCATAATTTTAAGTATATTATAGAACCTGGTGAGACTTAATTCCTGAGCAGCTGCACTAATTAGAACTTGTAAATTCCATGGTACTTAACTCTCCACTGCTAAGACGGAGACGGGTAATAAACTTTCGGCATTAATGCATTTCCATTTCTATTCGCTTGGAAACTGGATCCATTAGGATTTTACTTGAAACGTCTGCGCAAGAACTTGAGAAACGAGACGAAAAATTATGCAGGGAGTTCCCTCTAGTTTAGATTTTTGTTTGTGGCTTTACACATCGTCGACGTCGATGTTAATAAAGGCTGAAAAGTACCAATGTTGCCACCTTAGCGCTTTTGTCACTAGATTTAGTGAATTTTGAAGTTCGACAGCGATATTTTTACATGTGTTATCGCTAAAAATTTATTTGGTGATTTTTAGTGATATTCAATCTTGCAGTTTCGAATAATATACTCACTTCCTCTCAACTACGTTATTTGGGAGAAAATGTGTCTTCTGACTTTGGAAAATATTCTTCGCGAGGGCAAAGATAACAAAATAGTAGATATTGCCTCAGAACTCAGATCTGGTGACGACAAACTCCTACAGCAATGACATGGTATTAATTATGATCAATGGAACGCTACAAACATTTTCAGTAAAAATTGTGAAAAAAAAACCACTACAGTTACGAGCTTGCAGCTGATGTGATTGATACAATTGGTAAAGATTCTAAATATTCTTTTAAAACTAAGACTGACGATTGATCTCATCCTTCCACATCTGCAAGTTCTGCAACTCCAACGGGACCAAGATGATGAAGAATAAATACCAATTGAAGAATTTGATGTTGATTTTTAATACAATATCATTTTGAATTTAATGAAAATACTAATGATTAAAATATTTTTATATTAGTTACTTTACGATTTTCATTTATTTTATTTAGCGATTTCTAGCGAATCTTTAATTCTAAATATTCCGTAATCTAGTGAGTTTTTTAGACCAGGTCTAGCGACTTTTGCTTTCATAAGTTGGCAACACTGAAAAGTACTGGAGCCAATGAACGGGAACGATGCGTCCATGGCCTTATGAAGGAACCATCCCGGCGTTCTGGAAAATCATGGAAAACGCAAATCTTGATGGCCAGATGGGGATTCGAACCCGTGTCCTCTCAAATGGGATGAAATTTTCTCTTTGTATCATGGAATTAATTTTTTAGTAAAGTTTTCCTTTTACAGAGAAAGTAGTCTAAATATTTTGAAATATGTAAACCCTATTCAGGTGCATGTGAGTACAGAAAAATAAATGAAGGAGGAAGGGCTATGAAGGATGTCTGTCTTTTCAAAGGAAATAATTTTCATTTGATATATTCATACTTTTTTGTTTTATTTATTCATCATTTTTGTTCTTACTCCACAACAACATATTTTTTAAAAAAATGTCCTGCTGTTTTTTTTTTTTTCTGTTACCAATTTATATCGTATTATGGTTTAAATTCTACCATTTATTCCTGTATATCTCTGTCATTGCCAATACAGCCATGTACCCAGTACTTTATTATTTCTACCTCTTTCTTTTTGTTTCATCTATTTTCCTTCACCTTAATCCTCATTTAATACGGATCACAATATTTAAGTATTATTTATTTATTTATTCCTGTTAGCTTGAGTCTGTATCCAGTTAAAAAATTCTTAAATAGTGATTTCATTCTCACTTTTAAAATTACATTTGAAATTCTGGATTTCCGTTATTGCTCCAGAACTTCTTGCTCATTATAAACATTACTCACATTGAAAGTTTAAATATACTTTCAGGCTTTTTCAGAGTAATTACAATAGTTAAACTTTGCATCTTGACACTTTTCAATTTTTCTCCGACCCCCACCTTTAATAATTCTCAGTCCTACTCTTCCGAAAGACACCGAGGGCGTCAGGCTTAGCGTCCCCATCCGATGGACCAATCACAATCAACAGCGTCGAATCTCCTCACTTCATACGCACTGTGGGCGGAGAGATTTAGGATTTAACCCAGGACTTTGGTGCACAGTCTCGTGATTAGGAATTGTGCGCGCTACCACTTCTCCTACCTTGCCGCCCAAGTCCCAATGATGAAAAATTATTTCACCACCAGGATTCGAACCATTTAACCGCTAATCAGCGCCGGACACCATCACTGTTCAGCAGCTAACTCAGTCAATAATTCGAAAGTATTGGGGAAAAAGTTGTGCACAAATAAAATTTTCACCGTCCTAAACCAGAAGCATCCATTATAGTTGTTGACAAGAATGTTGTTACTTCACTCTAATCTCATCTGAATCGAATTTCAGCTTCCTGTGACTCAATTTCATTGATACCATTATCTAACTGAAGTCGTTCAATTTCCGTCTTTTAAATTCTCTAACCTATTATTTTTTCATGCTTCTACCATTCCACCTCCTAGAATGCTTCTATTGGTTACGATGACCGGAATCCAGGATGTAGTTATCACTGTGTAGAACAATTATACTACATGTTCTGAGCATACACTTTCGGTTGCTTAATGTAGTGGTCTTCCATTGCCTTCTGTATTCACATGTCGCTGACAAATTGTGATGATCACCTTTAGGGAGCGTGCATAAACCACGTAGCTCCATTTTGGCCTCTTGTGAACCCCCCCCCCCTCCTCCCCACGTAGCCGTACGTGGCTTTTGCAACCACCCCCCCTCCCCACACGTAGCATGTAGCTTTTTTCCCTTTTGATTCCAGAAGACAGTTTGTACTATTTTCTCTTGTTAGACGATTGTAAATTACATACGCAGATAATTAACTGACGGAAATAAATATTCACATGCTGTTGTGAGTTCTGTTCCTCTTTTCAACTGTGAAAAATGTTATGAAAGGAAAGCTACGTGGCCTGGCTCGGAACCCCCCCTCCCCTCACGTAGCCCAGCGTAGCCTTCCAGCCAACCCCCTCCCCCCCCCCCTTTCCTGGACCGAGCCACGTAGTTTGTGCACGCTCCCTTAGCGGTCATTTCCAATCTCAACAGCAAGGGGGTGCCGAAGACCAATCTCCGTTCCTCTGCATTGATACCAAGGCGCCATTGGCGACACACTGTAACGGGAATTACGCATTTCTACCTCTTTTGGTGCTCTGAACATTATTATTTCAATCTTGTGGTTACGGTGGCGTAATAGCTCTGTATGGTTTCTACTGCACAGGTAGGTCGTTAACAAGTACTTCGTGTGGAACATAGTTATGAATCTCATAGAAAGATCCATTTTACCTGGATGGCGAGCGCAGAGAGTTATGGAACATTTCTGAGTCTAACAGTGAGAAAGTCTAACAGATTTCGAAAGCGTTAACGCAGGGTCAAGCAATCATATGAAGGTGCATAACTAGATACGCAGTACTTATGAGAAAAAGGAGTTTCTCCTGTAAAAATTCAGCAATAAAGTGTTACCCGAAGTGCGACTGTTCTGTATAGCATTGCTTACTATTGACGCATGCCTAGTGTAACGTGTCGCTCTGTCGCCACGTTCCAATGTGCATTTTTATTATATAAATAATAATATAAGAGTAATCTACATAAATCTTGGGTGACCACCTAAATAGATATTTGTTGTAATTTCCTAAAGTACGCAAGATTCCAAGTGAGGACTGTAATGCAATGGTGAACATTCAGTGTATCTTGTTAAAGCGAATATTAAAGAATTATTGAGCTGTGTAGGCTTGAAGCTAATCGTGGTCTTCCCGAACCCTGGCGACAGGAAGTCGCGGATTTAGGGTTTTGACAGACGACACACTCTGCTCTCTGGGGGTGGGCGGTCAACAAGGTTACTCACCGGGCGGGAAATGCCTGCCGCCCGAACACAGAGTCGTCCCCAAACGCAGCCGAATATGTCCGACCTCATTAGTTACGCGGGGCAAATAAGATATCGGGGATATCACGTGACATTAGGTGCCAACCTGAAGATCCAATAGAAATTAGCATATAACTTAAAATCCTGGGAAATTTTCTGTTGAATTGATCTTCGAGACTGCAAGGGGGTGGAGCCAGACGTTTTCCTCATGGACCGAAGAGCGAGGAGCTGGACATTCTACATTCGATTCTATGCGAGTCTAGTCTGTGGTGGACTCAGAAAGTTGGCTTCTCTCGCCAACTGCTGCAGTTCGACTCCTGATGTCGTAAAAACTCTGACGCTGCCGGCTTGATGGAGTGGCTTCCTCACGGCGACACTGCCAGTAATGCGATGATTCGCATTAACAGACAGGACGTGTCTGTAGCCACCGTGTGAGATAATCTCGCATACCGTGGGTCATCTCCGATCACCGCAGACATCAGACGCAGAACTACAATGGTAACTTATTACGACCAACCCATCTGATTGTGCATTCCGTGAAACTGAATCCTTAAGCGACTTTGAGAGGATAGATCCATGTTCTCACTTTGTAATTGTAAAAAAAAAAAAAAAAAAAAAAAAAAAAAAAAAAAAAAAAAAAAAAAAAAAAAAAAAAAAAAACACTGAGCTAGCGGCATAATTTGCCAGAACTAGTCATTTTCGAATGATATATTGTTCATTCGTGGCGCTCATGATTTTCTTTTAACTGTAAAGTCACAGTATTATGATACCTTTGTCTGAGGTCGTCATAACTTGTATTTTTCATTGTTTCTAAATGTCATTATTTCTTGCATTTTATTTCTGAGATGGATTTAAAAGTAAATATACAATTGTTTGCTTGCTCATGACGGCTAATTGTACCTCTGAGCGTTGCTTTTATTATTTTGCCAATTTGTGTTAATGTTAACGGTAAATTCGCTCAGAGTTGTAATCGCCAATGTTAAGAAAATAAATGTCATATTGTGACAATTTTCCTATATTCCAACTAACATCGAGATTCTTGCAAAATTAATAAATGTTCACTCCTTCATAAAAATTTAAAGCTAATCTCTTTGTTGTGCATTCCAATCCCTAATGCTACGAGGGAAAAAAGAATTCTTATAAGAATCATTGCGGCACCTTATTTCTCTAATCTTATCTATCCTGTCATTCCGGCTCAAATAGGTTGGTGGACGAAGTATTTCACTACACTCGTGAGTGAAAGTGGGAGTACGCGTGTTACCAATAAGTTTAAACGAAACGTGCGTCGTCTATCTACCAGAGACTCCCAGCCTAGTCTACTAATCAGTTCTGTGACGCTTTCATAAGGACTGTAGCAAGCGGTCACGAATCGAGCGGCTCTTCTTTGTACTTTCTCTATACTTTCGATCAACCCCTTACGAAACGGATCCCAAATGGCACAACAATAGTCCAAATGTGGACGCACAAGAGATTTGTACGCTATCTCCTTTGTTTGTTCATTACCATTTTCCAATATTCGACCTATGAATCGCAGCCTAGAATTAGCTCTACCTACCAACGAATTAATGTGTAAGTCCCATTTCATGTTCCTTTGTACTTTTGCTCCCAAATATTTCATAGAATCGACCATATCAATAACTGAATTGTTTAACTCGTATTTCTGAACAATTGGATTCTTTTTGTTAGTTATGCTCATTGTCTTGCACTTTTTACAATTTAGCGTAAGTTGCCACTCAGCGCACCATGCCAAAATAATATCCAGATCACGCTGAATTTCTAACCAATCGGTCAAATTCCTTACTTCCCTATAAATAACCACATCATCAGCAAACAATCTAAAAAGGCTTTTCACTTTGTCTCCGAGATCGTTTATAAAAATTAAGAAAAGAAGTGGTCCTATTACACTTCCTTGAGGTACCCCCCGATGTAACATCTAGACTAGAAGAACTTTCTCCTTCAACGACGACATACTGCGACCGACCAGTTAGAAAATCGTTTATCCATTCACAAAGCTGATCCGATATACCGTACGCTCGTAGCTTCGCTAAAAGGCGGTTGTGTGGCACAGAGTCAAAGGCTTTCTGAAAATCTAAAAAAAAAAAATGGCATCTACTTGTGAACCTGCATCAATAATCTATGCTGTAAATGAAAAGTTTAGCTTCAATTCGAAAGAAAAATTAAATAATGATTTAATTAATTCGCGAACAAATGAAGGTAGTTTTAAGAAAAATGTACTGAATTATCTCTAAAGAAGGGTGTGTGTGGCTAGACTTTGCTAGGCAACCCGATCGCAGTGCATTGCTCCCTAAATAATCTTCGATTAAAGTCGCATTTCGCATTAATGAAAGATAACTAGACCACCCGTGCGAATACGATGAACAGTAAGGTTGGTAGTTTGTAACAGGACGAAAGAAGAACCGCCTTATTTTTATCAATTGTTTATTTGTTTAGTGTAATAGATGCGTAACAAATGTTGATACCAGTTAAGCAATATCTCTGACATATGTGCTGCCGCTATCCAGCGGCTTCGTTCTGAATTGTCTCATACGCTCGAATTTCACAGTTATTACTTTTGCCTTTCAAGGGTCAAATTCCGAAAAATTTCATTCTTAATTTATAATGTTGCCTGAGTGGAGACCTTAATCTTTTAAATTATAGCTCATTTATTGATTTGAGATAGGCCGAGCGTGGTGGTTGAGCTGTTAACGCTCTGGTCTCGCATTCGGGTGGACGCAGCGCCGCGCCGGATCCAATCCCCGTCCGGGCATCCAGATTTGGGTTTTCCATGGTTTCCCCAAATCATTCCAGGCGAATGCCAGGATGCTTCATACAAAAAAGTCATGGCCGAATTCCTACCCGTTCTTCCTTGTCCCCAGTCCCAACCCACCTCTATTGACCTCGACGTCGACAAGGCGTAAAGTCACAATTTAAAAAAAAAAAAATCAGTTAAGTATCAAGGGATATGAATGACTCGAAACAAAAAAACAAAGAAAAATCTGCAAAATTCCTTTCTTAAGATGCGATGTGACCAAAGCAGAGAAATTTATTTTTAAAATGATTCCTCATTTATCAATTTAGATTAGATATCAAGGGAAATAAATAGCTCGTGATAAAAAAATTCGCTATGGAAATAATGATACTTTTGCCCTTTCTGGGTCAAATTCCGAAAAAATCCTTTGTTAAAATACGGTGTGACCAAAGCGGACACCTTAATCATTAAAATAATAGCTCATTTCTCGATTTCGGTTAGATATGAAGGAAGATAAATGGCTCGTGACAAAAAAATGCATTATAGAAATAAAATATATGATGCATAAATCACGCAACTGAATCTTAGAACAATTACCGATTAGTAAATTGTACCCTTGCTTGTAATAGGGTAGTGGTAGGCTCGTACAACCCAACATTCTGCCGTTATCGCGAACAGTATTTTCATTTGCAGGTACGCTGCTATAAACGCCGCACTTCCGCCATTTATTCAGTAACGGTGGTTTTAATGGAGACGGTTAACAAGCGCACTCAGAATGCTAGTTTACTAGGACCACTCATTCCAACAGATTTATCTCGTAAAACACGATGCTTGTCTCCTCGCAGTAATGAGAGTCGTTACCTCACGTATAACCGTGAAAAGGCACAAGATGCGAAATAAGAGGGATGCTGCCTTCCAATTACTGAGATGTAATCCCGAAACCATTAATTTGCTGGTTGAGTCTAGCGAACACCATTTAAAGGGTGGGGAACGGGCATCCAAGCTTCGTGATACCGCCATACTAAACGGCTACAAAGTTGTTACTGGAAATTTACAAACGTGAGGAGGAGTTTATTGAAAGCATTGCTGGCAAAAGGAACAAAGGCATTTATAATATTTCTCTTTCCAGCAAAATAAATAAAACACTCGCACACTTATGAAATCTAGTGCATACGCGCAGTCATTGTAAGACGAATCAAAATTCACTTTTTCTTGAGTCGAAATTTCCCCAAGCTTAGTGCAACATTAGACATCCAGTTATTGGTCTGATTTTTGTTTGTTGGCTGTGTTGGTTCAGGTCCTGTCGAGCACGATCATAATGACTGAATTGAAAGTGTAGCGGGTGCCTTGGTGGGCAAACTACGTTACAATTATCTTTCATACCTTTATGATTAATAATTGTAGATTTTTAATTTTTATGAAGGAGTGAAAATTTATTAATTTTGCAAGAATCTCGACGTTAGTTGGAATTTAGGAAAAATTGTCACAATATGACATTTATTTTCTTATCACTGGCCAATACAAGTCTGAGCGAATTTACCGTTAACATTAACACAAATTGGCAAAATCATAAAAGCAACGCTCAGAGGTACAATTAGCCGTCATTAGCAAGCAAACAATTGTATATTTACTTTTAAATATATCTCAGAATCAAAATGCTAGAAATAATGACAATTGGAAACAATGAAAAATACAAGTTATGACCACCTCAGACAAAGGTAGCATAATACTGTGACTTTACAGTTAAAAAGAAAATCATGGGCGCCACGAATGAACAATATATCATTCGAAAATAACTAGTTCTGGCAAATTATGCCGCTAGCTCAGCGGTTTTTACAATTACAAATTGAGAACATGGATCTATCCTCTCAAAGTCGTTTAAGGGTTCTGTTTCACGGAATGCACAATTAGATGGCTTGGTAGTAATAAGTTACCATTGTAGTTGTGCGGTGACCGGAGATGACCCACGGTATGTGAGATTATCTCACACGGCGGCTACAGACACGTCCTGTCTGTTAATGCGCATCATCGCATTACTGGCGGTGTCGCCGTGATAAGCCTGCTCCAGCAAGGCAAGCCGGCAGCCAGAAATCGTACAACGGCAGTTCGTGAGAGAAGCCAACTTTCCAAGTCCACCTCAGACTAGACTCGACTAGAATCGCAGGTAGAATGTCCAGCTCCTCGCTCTTCGGTCCACGAGGAAACTTCTCGCTCCGCCCCTTGTAGTCTCGAAGCTCACATATAACAAAAATAACCAGGTTTTTAAGTTATACGCTCATTTGGATTGGATCTTCAGGTCGGCACCTAATGTCACGTGATATCCCCGGTATCTGATTTGCCCCGCTCATATCACAGAGGTCGGACATATTCGTCTAAGTTCGCCGGGGTGAGAGCACATTCGGGTGTCGGGCGGCAGGCATTTCCCGCCAGCTGAGTGACCCTGTTGACCACCCATCCCCAGGGAGCAGAATGTGTGGTCCGGCAAAACCCCAGATCCGCAACTTCTGTCGCCATGGTTCGGGAAGACCACGATTAGTTTCAAGCATACGCAGCTTAATAACTCTTTAATATTCGGTTTACCAAGATACACTGTATGTTCACCATTTCATTACAGTCCTCACTTGGAATCTTGCGTACTTTATAAAATTACAACAAAATCTATTTAGGCGGTCGCCCAAGATTTATGTAAATTACTCTAACATTGAGATATATATAATAAAAATGCACCTTGTAACGTGGCGACAGCGCGTCACGTTACAACAGGCATCATCAAATACTTCTAAAAATTGTTTTTTTTGTCACGAAACATTTATCTCCTTTCATTCCTAACTGACATCGATAAACGAGGTATCACTTAAAAGATTAAGGTCTCCGCTTTGATAACATCATCTTTTAAGAAAGGAATTTTGCGGAATACGACCCTTGCAGTTCAAAAGTTTCATTATTTTTTAAACGTGTTTTTCTGCGATGAGCCAATTTTCTCCCTTGATACGTAACCAAAATCGATAAATGAGGAATCATTTTAAAAATAAATTTATCTAGTTTGGTAACATCATATTTTATGAAAACATTTCTTTGGAATTCGACACTTAAAGAGAAAAATGTTTAACTATCAAGGTCACGCTATGAGACGGTTAAGAGTCAAGCCGCTAGGCCTCGCTGGCGTCGATAACGATTGATCACGTAACCGCTAGATAGTACCACCGTATATTACACAGATAGGATATGTTTTGTGTGTTTTGTTCAGCTTGTTTCTTAGTTGTAAAATTTGGAAAAATAACCGAACGCTGGCAGATAAACAGATAGCGTGTGTTTGTCTCTAATATTACATCGGTCGCTGAAGCTTAGTTTCTCTCGCAGTCAGTTTGTGTGCAGAAATAACTTTTTTTCAACTTATTTTATAGTATAAATGTGAAAAAAAAGTTATATGTGATTTTGCGCCGCACCAGATGTCTTCAGAAGGCGACATAATTTTAAAGCTCAAACAAAACTCTGCCGGAGGAAATAATGCAGGCAGCCTGCCACAGTTAACCCTCCTCTTTCTCCCCCACCTTTCTTAGTTTGTTGTTAATTTTAAACATTCTCTTCTTGAGACTTGGTTCAGTGGTAGAATTATATAGTAATAGCTTCCCCGTCATATTATTCCGACCCCGTGCTTTTTGGGACACCTTTCATTTAACTTACAGCTTTCTATATCCAATTCTAGCAATAATATTCTAAGTCCACCCGTCCGAAGTCGTTGGTAACAGCTAGTTAAAAATACTTTGACGGAATGGGTCACTGAATAGGTCAAATAAGAAGAAATGCTGAAAATATCCTGCGAAGACGTATCGAACTTTCAGTTTCCAGGCAAAGTCATTAGATTTATTGAAATTTGAATTCTTACACAGTAAATCTGGATGTGCAGTATTTGCTAGATGAAGACTAATCCGGAATTCATGTCAGCAAATCGACAGAAAACTGTTAACGAGATGGCCAGTGCGGCGATGACAGCGGCAGGATTTCAGTTATTCACGGTGGCACCTAACCAGTGCTAGTACAGTCACACCTCACTCATACGTAACGCCTTTGTCACCGGAAAGATCTTGCGTGTTGAATTTTCCTATCTGACTCAAATTAGAGGCACGAAACTTCACGCCACCAGCAAAGCGAACAATCGTTACATCGTAAACCGGGGGTTAGTCGTTTCATGAGACGTAAGCCGTGGCAAGTAGTTGTCGCTAAGTTTTATTGCCTTTTTCTCTCCCTTTCGAAGGCCGATTCACGGACTGTCGAAACAGAATGAAAACTCAGAGGCGTTAAGGGCACAATGCATAATTAGTTCCACAAAACGACCAGGTCTGTTTGTTGCGGTGAGGAAATGAAAACGCATTTATTTTTTATTTTTCAAGGCTCCACTTGTACAAGGATCAAAGGAAAAACAGAGTTATCCTTAATGGAAAGCAGTTTTTGCAGAATGTAGTTTGTTTAATGTTCAAAGGTTCCCGTGTTCCGCTTCTCGTGCAAGGTGGTTTGCTTCTGTGTTAGAAAACCCTGCACCAAGTTTTCTCTGTCTGCGCATTGCTTTGTTCTTGCCGTCGTGCAGACGGGAACGCTTTTCTTAGGAACAGCCCATCTGAATTAACTCCGTAGACCAACACTAATATGAAATCAAAACACGAGTGTCGTGCCTTGTGTAGGAGGAGTGAGAACCTCTGACGACTCATATATTGTGCTCGGCAGTACTAAAAAGAATTTCGGCTCCTGTGCACTGCGAAACAAGGGAAACACATCTCGCGCGCTGTAAAATATTGTCTTGCATTAAAACATTCTCATAAAAATTTATTAAAGTCTTTTCTTGGAGACGACAATGTGGAGTAATATCTGCTTAGCGTTTGAAGTTTAATTTGTGTAGGGCGGATTCTGCGTCGCTGCAAGCAGGGTTCGCTTTGTTTTGAAGTAATGTGATTTGAGTTGCTCCAGCTTCTTCCTTTGTACATTAAACTGCTCTGAAATCTCGACTTAGTTTTGTGACTGTGCACCAAGTTGACGAACGATAGCTAAAAGCACGCAGTAATCCGATATGACGCGGCAACTTTCCAATATTCCGTTCGCAAAGTTTGGTATTAAGTTTGCGATTCGAATGTCTTTGACGACGATGAAGTTCTTTGCGTGTATCCAGAGACTGTGTTATATTTCTGGAAATCTGTGACCGACTCCCGTGTTTCCGTTATGTAGCAAAACAAGTGCGAATTACGGTTTCTTTTGCTCTTGTCTTTTCCACGCTTCACGGTTGGTTGATACGAAGTAAAGAACGATAAATACGGGCTCTTACAAAAATTTATCGAACTTTCTAAACATTCATGTTCGTGGTAGATAGTTATTACAGATTCTATCGAGCTGCGATTGTAAGAAGTGACAATATTATAATACTAGAAGACCCGTGCGAAAATTTCGCGAATAAAATACGATGAATAGTGAGGTTGAATATAATGTCACCAAGTTCAGTCATTACTCTTCATACTCCTACTTCATTTATCGATTTTGGTTAGAAATCCAGGGAGATAAATGGCTCGAAACACAAAAAACGTATTTTAGAAATACTGACATTTTTGTTCTTTATGGGTTGAATTACGAAAAATTCCTTTCTTAGAATATAATGTTACCACGGTGGAAACCTTAGTCTTTAATACGATATGTCATTTATCTATATCGATTAGATATCAAGGGAAATATAAGGCTCGTGACACAAAAATACGTTGTAGAACAATTTATAATTTTTCCCTTTAATAGTTGAATTCCAAACACTTCTTTCTTAAAATATGATGTCAGCAAAGCTGAGACATTATTCCTCACTTGATTTATCGATTTTGGATAGATATCAAGGGAGATAAGTGGCTCGAGATACAAAAAACGCATTTTAGAAAAAGTGATATTTTTGCCCTATAAGGGTCGAATTACGAAAAATTCCTTTCTTAAAATATAATGTTACCATGGCGGAGACCTTATTCTTTAATATGATACCTCATTTACCTATATCGGTTAGATATTAAGGGAGATAAATCGCTCGTGACACAAAAATGCGTTATAGAAAAATTTATACTTTTTCCCTTTAAGGGTTGAATTCTAAACACATTCTTTCTTAAAATATGATGTCACAAAGCTGAGACATTACTCCTCATAATCCTACCTCATATATCGATTTTGGTTAGATATCCAGGGAAATAAATGGTTCGAGATACAAAAAACGCATTTTAGAAAAAGTGACATTTTTGCCCTATAAGGGTCGATTTACGAAAAATTCCTTTCTTAAAATATAATGTTACCATGGCGGAGATCTTATTCTTTAATATGATACCTCATTTACCTATATCGGTTAGATATTAAGGGAGATAAATCGCTCGTGACACAAAAATGCGTTATAGAAAAATTTATACTTTTTCCCTTTAAGGGTTGAATTCTAAACACATTCTTTCTTAAAATATGATGTCACAAAGCTGAGACATTACTCCTCATAATCCTACCTCATATATCGATTTTGGTTAGATATCCAGGGAAATAAATGGTTCGAGATACAAAAAAACGCATTTTAGAAAAAGTGACATTTTTGCCCTATAAGGGTCGATTTACGAAAAATTCCTTTCTTAAAATATAATGTTACCATGGCGGAGATCTTATTCTTTAATATGATACCTCATTTACCTATATCGGTTAGATATTAAGGGAGATAAATCGCTCGTGACACAAAAATGCGTTATAGAAAAATTTATACTTTTTCCCTTTAAGGGTTGAATTCTAAACACATTCTTTCTTAAAATATGATGTCACAAAGCTGAGACATTACTCCTCATAATCCTACCTCATATATCGATTTTGGTTAGATATCCAGGGAAATAAATGGCTCGAGATACAAAAAACGCATTTTAGAAAAAGTGACATTTTTGCCCTATAAGGGTCGAATTACGAAAAATTCCTTTCTTAAAATATAATGTTACCATGGCGGAGATCTTATTCTTTAATATGATACCTCATTTACCTATATCGGTTAGATATTAAGGGAGATAAATCGCTCGTGACACAAAAATGCGTTATAGAAAAATTTATACTTTTTCCCTTTAAGGGTTGAATTCTAAACACATTCTTTCTTAAAATATGATGTCACAAAGCTGAGACATTACTCCTCATAATCCTACCTCATATATCGATTTTGGTTAGATATCCAGGGAAATAAATGGTTCGAGATACAAAAAACGCATTTTAGAAAAAGTGACATTTTTGCCCTATAAGCTTCGATTTACGAAAATTTCCTTTCTTAAAATATAATGTTACCATGGCGGAGATCTTATTCTTTAATATGATACCTCATTTACCTATATCGGTTAGATATTAAGGGAGATAAATCGCTCGTGACACAAAAATGCGTTATAGAAAAATTTATACTTTTCCCTTTAAGGGTTGAATTCTAAACACATTCTTTCTTAAAATATGATGTCACAAAGCTGAGACATTACTCCTCATAATCCTACCTCATATATCGATTTTGGTTAGATATCCAGGGAAATAAATGGTTCGAGATACAAAAAACGCATTTTTAGAAAAAGTGACATTTCTGCCCTATAAGGGTCGATTACGAAAAATTCCTTTCTTAAAATATAATGTTACCATGGCGGAGATCTTATTCTTTAATATGATACCTCATTTACCTATATCGGTTAGATATTAAGGGAGATAAATCGCTCGTGACACAAAAAATGCGTTATAGAAAAATTTATACTTTTTCCCTTTAAGGGTTGAATTCTAAACACATTCTTTCTTAAAATATGATGTCACAAAGCTGAGACATTACTCCTCATAATCCTACCTCATATATCGATTTTGGTTAGATATCCAGGGAAATAAATGGCTCGAGATACAAAAACGCATTTTAGAAAAAGTGACATTTTTGCCCTATAAGGTCGAATTACGAAAAATTCCTTTCTTAAAATATAATGTTACCATGGAGGAGATCTTATTCTTTAATATGATACCTCATTTACCTATATCGGTTAGATATTAAGGGAGATAAATCGCTCGTGACACAAAAATGCGTTATAGAAAAATTTATACTTTTTCCCTTTAAGGGTTGAATTCTAAACACATTCTTTCTTAAAATATGATGTCACAAAGCTGAGACATTACTCCTCATAATCCTACCTCATATATCGATTTTGGTTAGATATCCAGGGAAATAAATGGTTCGAGATACAAAAAAACGCATTTTAGAAAAAGTGACATTTTTGCCCTATAAGGGTCGATTTACGAAAAATTCCTTTCTTAAAATATAATGTTACCATGGCGGAGATCTTATTCTTTAATATGATACCTCATTTACCTATATCGGTTAGATATTAAGGGAGATAAATCGCTCGTGACACAAAAATGCGTTATAGAAAAATTTATACTTTTTCCCTTTAAGGGTTGAATTCTAAACACATTCTTTCTTAAAATATGATGTCACAAAGCTGAGACATTACTCCTCATAATCCTACCTCATATATCGATTTTGGTTAGATATCCAGGGAAATAAATGGCTCGAGATACAAAAAAACGCATTTTAGAAAAAGTGACATTTTTTGCCCTATAAGGGTCGAATTACGAAAAATTCCTTTCTTAAAATATAATGTTACCATGGCGGAGACCTTATTCTTTACTATGATACCTCATTTACCTATATCGGTTAGATATTAAGGGAGATAAATCGCTCGTGACACAAAAATGCGTTATAGAAAAATTTATACTTTTTCCCTTTAAGGGTTGAATTCTAAACACATTCTTTCTTAAAATATGATGTCACAAAGCTGAGACATTACTCCTCATAATCCTACCTCATATATCGATTTTGGTTAGATATCCAGGGAAATAAATGGTTCGAGATACAAAAAACGCATTTTAGAAAAAGTGACATTTTTGCCCTATAAGGGTCGATTTACGAAAAATTCCTTTCTTAAAATATAATGTTACCATGGCGGGGATCTTATTCTTTAATATGATACCTCATTTACCTATATCGGTTAGATATTAAGGGAGATAAATCGCTCGTGACACAAAAATGCGTTATAGAAAAATTTATACTTTTTCCCTTTAAGGGTTGAATTCTAAACACATTCTTTCTTAAAATATGATGTCACAAAGCTGAGACATTACTCCTCATAATCCTACCTCATATATCGATTTTGGTTAGATATCCAGGGAAATAAATGGCTCGAGATACAAAAAACGCATTTTAGAAAAAGTGACATTTTTGCCCTATAAGGGTCGAATTACGAAAAATTCCTTTCTTAAAATATAATGTTACCATGGCGGAGATCTTATTCTTTAATATGATACCTCATTACCTATATCGGTTAGATATTAAGGGAGATAAATCGCTCGTGACACAAAAATGCGTTATAGAAAAATTTATACTTTTTCCCTTTAAGGGTTGAATTCTAAACACATTCTTTCTTAAAATATGATGTCACAAAGCTGAGACATTACTCCTCATAATCCTACCTCATATATCGATTTTGGTTAGATATCCAGGGAAATAAATGGTTCGAGATACAAAAAACGCATTTTAGAAAAAGTGACATTTTTGCCCTATAAGGGTCGATTTACGAAAAATTCCTTTCTTAAAATATAATGTTACCATGGCGGAGATCTTATTCTTTAATATGATACCTCATTTACCTATATCGGTTAGATATTAAGGGAGATAAATCGCTCGTGACACAAAAATGCGTTATAGAAAAATTTATACTTTTTCCCTTTAAGGGTTGAATTCTGAACACATTCTTTCTTAAAATATGATGTCACAAAGCTGAGACATTACTCCTCATAATCCTACCTCATATATCGATTTTGGTTAGATATCCAGGGAAATAAATGGCTCGAGATACAAAAAACGCATTTTAGAAAAAGTGACATTTTTGCCCTATAAGGGTCGAATTACGAAAAATTCCTTTCTTAAAATATAATGTTACCATGGCGGAGACCTTATTCTTTAATATGATACCTCATTTACCTATATCGGTTAGATATTAAGGGAGATAAATCGCTCGTGACACAAAAATGCGTTATAGAAAAATTTATACTTTTTCCCTTTAAGGGTTGAATTCTAAACACATTCTTTCTTAAAATATGATGTCACAAAGCTGAGACATTACTCCTCATAATCCTACCTCATATATCGATTTTGGTTAGATATCCAGGGAAATAAATGGCTCGAGATACAAAAAACGCATTTTAGAAAAAGTGACATTTTTGCCCTATAAGGGTCGAATTACGAAAAATTCCTTTCTTAAAATATAATGTTACCATGGCGGAGACCTTATTCTTTAATATGATACCTCATTTACCTATATCGGTTAGATATTAAGGGAGATAAATCGCTCGTGACACAAAAATGCGTTATAGAAAAATTTATACTTTTTCCCTTTAAGGGTTGAATTCTAAACACATTCTTTCTTAAAATATGATGTCACAAAGCTGAGACATTACTCCTCATAATCCTACCTCATATATCGATTTTGGTTAGATATCCAGGGAAATAAATGGCTCGAGATACAAAAAACGCATTTTAGAAAAAGGGACATTTTTGCCCTATAAGGGTCGAATTACGAAAAATTCCTTTCTTAAAATATAATGTTACCATGGCGGAGACCTTATTCTTTAATATGATACCTCATTTACCTATATCGGTTAGATATTAAGGGAGATAAATCGCTCGTGACACAAAAATGCGTTATAGAAAAATTTATACTTTTTCCCTTTAAGGGTTGAATTCTAAACACATTCTTTCTTAAAATATGATGTCACAAAGCTGAGACATTACTCCTCATAATCCTACCTCATATATCGATTTTGGTTAGATATCCAGGGAAATAAATGGTTCGAGATACAAAAAACGCATTTTAGAAAAAGTGTAATTTTTTGCCCTATAAGGGTCGATTTACGAAAAATTCCTTTCTTAAAATATAATGTTACCATGGCGGAGATCTTATTCTTTAATATGATACCTCATTTACCTATATCGGTTAGATATTAAGGGAGATAAATCGCTCGTGACACAAAAATGCGTTATAGAAAATTTATACTTTTTCCCTTTAAGGGTTGAATTCTAAACAAATTCTTTCTTAAAATATGATGTCACAAAGCTGAGACATTACTCCTCATAATCCTACCTCATATATCGATTTTGGTTAGATATCCAGGGAAATAAATGGCTCGAGATACAAAAAACGCATTTTAGAAAAAGTGACATTTTTGCCCTATAAGGATCGATTTACGAAAAATTCCTTTTGTCAGGGGTGTAAATGAACAATAAATAAATTATTAATTTAAATGGAATATGGCATAAGGCGTTGGCTGATGCGGGCTTGCATCACGACGCGGCTTGGGAAACCAGGTCGCTAGAATTGCTGATCGAGATCGCTGACTTAGCGACGCACGCAAGCAACGCTGCAGGAGAATGAGGGCAGCGAGGTTTCTTAATAGCTAATCGCCAGTTGCTAGTGACTTGAACTTGTGATTCGATACCGACACATTCGCCTCGGGCACGGCCACCGACCACGCGCTACGCCGCTATCCTGCCGATACTACCGATAGTCAGAAACAGCAGTAGTTCCTGTCGCGGTGTGGACCGTACCTTCCAGGCGTAACTTACTTGTAGCTTCTACGAATAAACTCACAGTACATCACAGTACGGCTTATTCTTGTAGTAGCTCTAGGACCCTCTCATGCCGTCGAGACGTCTGGTGTCAGACCTGATCATTCACGAGAGCGGCCTGTGCAAGTAAGTTCCACTCTCACCACTCGCCTTCCTGACCACTACCGGGACCTGCACGTATACTGCAGAAGCGTCCCGTACAGATTGGTGTCAGAAGTGGGATAGTAAGGGTATAGTAAAGGTTATTAATTTTCGGGAATCTTATATATTAGAGAAGGGACATTAGTATTAAGTTCTTTTGGGTAGTTAAGTTTCTAGCATTTAAGTAAGTAGGCATTCATTTCATTGTAACCATGAAGCTGCTTAAGCAAGAATATTCCTTCCTTATAATATTTATGGGGGTTGTACAGGTGCAGATGTTTGTAGTTACGCCCTTAACAAGCGGCGTCATTTTTTCTAAAGGAGCTAACGTTGTAGCAACCAGTTTCCATTGGACCATTCTGGCGCAATATGATTTTAGTGAATTACGGAATCATAGTGCGCAACTAGAAAACATTTTTGGGATTTTAGAACAAACATTTGAAAAGAAACCCTTCCATTATGACGAAATCACGCATACAATTGCGGATAGTTTGCGGGTACTGTATCAAGCTTTGTGTCAAGAGTTTTCGGGATTTAATCGATCTCCTCCCAAGAGAGGGCGATCGACCAAAACGAGCTTTATTCAATTTAGGGGGGTCCTTATTACGTTATGCCCTTGGAACTCTCACAGAAGATGACTTGGAACAATTGCAGAAACGACTAGACACATTAGAGCAATCTGATGATGATGTGCGCATGAGTCTGTCGAAACAGCTAATTTTAACCACTAATTTGGAAGCCGCAATTACAAACAATACTGCTTCTATAAGGATGCTTGCGGATGCATTTATTGCAAAAGCAAGTGAGCTACAGGTCACCATGAACCACAATCTTAAGGAAATTGAGGCGTTTTTTGTTAAGCAATTGTATAGTACACAGATTTTGCAACAGTTGGTAATGGCAGTAACTAATACACGCACTGAATTAACGCGGTTAAGAATAGCTCTGATGCAAGCTGCTGCGGGTAAACTTAGCGATGTGCTTTTAGGCCCGAAAGCTTACCTGCAGTATCTGCAACTAATCCAGAAACAATTAGGCACCGAGTGGTTCATGTTGTTTCCTTGCACACTAGAGAATATACATAGGTACTATCAGGTAGCAACAGTTAATGTGGCACTGATGGGGCAAAATTTGAGGGTAGTAATAGACATACCTATAGGCTCTGCCGATTCTGTTTGGATCGGTATGACATTCATACATTTCCGATTTTCTGGGAGCAGACTCACCACCATATTAGGTGGGCGACCCATGATGTGCTGTTAATTAGTAAGAACCAGCAATCCTACACTGTGTTAAATTATAACGACTTAGGCAGATGCAAAAGTTCCATCGTTACCATTTGTCCAATGATGACGTTACTGGACCGTGGGGTAACCAGTTGTGAGGCATCAATGTTTTTTTCTGATGACTTTTCGGAGCAATGTCGGCGTGAGATTATAATGTTACATAGGCCGTATTTGGCGCCATTGAATAACAATTGGATTTTTGCTATGCCTAAGCCAACTAGTATCACTGTAACATGCTGGGAAGACCAGATGCAGACGCATGTCAGCAAAATAGAATTAAGAGGGGCTGGAATAATTGGTAATGCAACTCATTGTCAGTTTATAGGGCAAAACTTTATCATTCCTCCTATCCATAGATCTTCCACGATGTATAACCTTGAATTTCCACAATACCACCTTCCAAAATTTAATAGAAGTATTTACCACAGCCATAAGCTTGTAGAATTAAATAAAACTGATCCAAACCTACTTAATACAGAGATTGAAAAACATCTGAGGCAGTCTCAAGACTCCATTAAATATAATCAGATATTAGCAGCAGTAGAGACGCAACTTCAAACACAAGGGAGACATAAGTTTATTATAAGTACCATAAGTTTAAGCAGCATTGTAGCAGTATCTATTATTATTGTTCTGATATTGTACTTGTACCGGCGTCATTCCGGCCAAGTAGCAAGGTTTAACGCTGAAGTGGCTATACCAACGGCGGCACAGATTCTTGTTGACGTTTCTGGGTCGTCGCGTAACGCTGACGCTAGTGCAAGCGCAGAGTCACACATGTAGAATGTTATGCTTAGCCATATAGCTGTAATTACTATTGTTATTATATGTATGTCATTTGGGGAACACACTTTAATGATTGTTTATGTCTTCAGGATTGGACACCTGGATCTAGCAGAACGGATTGGCTTATTATTTTTCTTGTTGTGTATTTCTTTGTGAACTGGGAGGTACAGTCCACAACTGCGGTCCACAAGCTTAATGTAAAAATGAGATATGGAGTGACGCGTTAGCGGAGTAACGCTGTTTTGGTCGGTGGGAGTGTGTCAGGGGTGTAAATGAACAATAAATAAATTATTAATTTAAATGGAATATGGCATAAGGCGTTGGCTGATGCGGGCTTGCATCACGACGCGGCTTGGGAAACCAGGTCGCTAGAATTGCTGATCGAGATCGCTGACTTAGCGACGCACGCAAGCAACGCTGCAGGAGAATGAGGGCAGCGAGGTTTCTTAATAGCTAATCGCCAGTTGCTAGTGACTTGAACTTGTGATTCGATACCGACACATACGCCTCGGGCACGGCCACCGACCACGCGCTACGCCGCTATCCTGCCGATACTACCGATAGTCAGAAACAGCAGTAGTTCCTGTCGCGGTGTGGACCGTACCTTCCAGGCGTAACTTACTTGTAGCTTCTACGAATAAACTCACAGTACATCACAGTACGGCTTATTCTTGTAGTAGCTCTAGGACCCTCTCATGCCGTCGAGACGGCTGGTGTCAGACCTGATCATTCACGAGAGCGGCCTGTGCAAGTAAGTTCCACTCTCACCACTCGCCTTCCTGACCACTACCGGGACCTGCACGTATACTGCAGAAGCGTCCCGTACACTTTCTTAAAATATAATGTTACCATGGCGGAGACCTTATTCTTTAATATGATACCTCATTTACCTATATCGGTTAGATATTAAGGGAGATAAATCGCTCGTGACACAAAAATGCGTTATAGAAAAATTTATACTTTTTCCCTTTAAGGGTTGAATTCTAAACACATTCTTTCTTAAAATATGATGTCACAAAGCTGAGACATTACTCCTCATAATCCTACCTCATATATCGATTTTGGTTAGATATCCAGGGAAATAAATGGCTCGAGATACAAAAAACGCATTTTAGAAAAAGTGACATTTTTGCCCTATAAGGATCGATTTACGAAAAATTCCTTTCTTAAAATATAATGTTACCATGGCGGAGACCTTATTCTTTAATATGATACCTCATTTACCTACATCGGTTAGATATTAAGGGAGATAAATCGGCTCGTGACACAAAAATGCGTTATAGAAAAATTTATACTTTTTCCCTTTAAGGGTTGAATTCCAAACACATTCTTTCTTAAAATATGATGTCACAAAGCTGAGACATTACTCCTCATAATCCTACCTCATATATCGATTTTGGTTAGATATCCAGGGAAATAAATGGTTCGAGATACAAAAAACGCATTTTAGAAAAAGTGACATTTTTTGCCCTATAAGGGTCGATTTACGAAAAATTCCTTTCTTAAAATATAATGTTACCATGGCGGAGATCTTATTCTTTAATATGATACCTCATTTACCTATATCGGTTAGATATTAAGGGAGATAAATCGCTCGTGACACAAAAATGCGTTATAGAAAAATTTATACTTTTTCCCTTTAAGGGTTGAATTCTAAACACATTCTTTCTTAAAATATGATGTCACAAAGCTGAGACATTACTCCTCATAATCCTACCTCATATATCGATTTTGGTTAGATATCCAGGGAAATAAATGGCTCGAGATACAAAAAACGCATTTTAGAAAAAGTGACATTTTTGCCCTATAAGGGTCGAATTACGAAAAATTCCTTTCTTAAAATATAATGTTACCATGGCGGAGACCTTATTCTTTAATATGATACTTCATTTACCTATATCGGTTAGATATTAAGGGAGATAAATCGCTCGTGACACAAAAATGCGTTATAGAAAAATTTATACTTTTTCCCTTTAAGGGTTGAATTCTAAACACATTCTTTCTTAAAATATGATGTCACAAAGCTGAGACATTACTCCTCATAATCCTACCTCATATATCGATTTTGGTTAGATATCCAGGGAAATAAATGGTTCGAGATACAAAAAAACGCATTTTAGAAAAAGTGACATTTTTGCCCTATAAGGGTCGATTTACGAAAAATTCCTTTCTTAAAATATAATGTTACCATGGCGGAGATCTTATTCTTTAATATGATACCTCATTTACCTATATCGGTTAGATATTAAGGGAGATAAATCGCTCGTGACACAAAAATGCGTTATAGAAAAATATATACTTTTTCCCTTTAAGGGTTGAATTCTAAACACATTCTTTCTTAAAATATGATGTCACAAAGCTGAGACATTACTCCTCATAATCCTACCTCATATATCGATTTTGGTTAGATATCCAGGGAAATAAATGGCTCGAGATACAAAAAACGCATTTTAGAAAAAGTGACATTTTTGCCCTATAAGGGTCGAATTACGAAAAATTCCTTTCTTAAAATATAATGTTACCATGGCGGAGACCTTATTCTTTAATATGATACCTCATTTACCTATATCGGTTAGATATTAAGGGAGATAAATCGCTCGTGACACAAAAATGCGTTATAGAAAAATTTATACTTTTTCCCTTTAAGGGTTGAATTCTAAACATATTCTTTCTTAAAATATGATGTCACAAAGCTGAGACATTACTCCTCATAATCCTACCTCATATATCGATTTTGGTTAGATATCCAGGGAAATAAATGGTTCGAGATACAAAAAACGCATTTTAGAAAAAGTGACATTTTTGCCCTATAAGGGTCGAATTACGAAAAATTTCTTTCTTAAAATATAATGTTACCATGGCGGAGACCTTATTCTTTAATATGATACCTCATTTACCTATATCGGTTAGATATTAAGGGAGATAAATCGCTCGTGACACAAAAATGCGTTATAGAAAAATTTATACTTTTTCCCTTTAAGGGTTGAATTCTAAACACATTCTTTCTTAAAATATGATGTCACAAAGGTGAGACATTACTCCTCATAATCCTACCTCATATATCGATTTTGGTTAGATATCCAGGGAAATAAATGGTTCGAGATACAAAAAACGCATTTTAGAAAAAGTGACATTTTTGCCCTATAAGGGTCGATTTACGAAAAATTCCTTTCTTAAAATATAATGTTACCATGGCGGAGATCTTATTCTTTAATATGATACCTCATTTACCTATATCGGTTAGATATTAAGGGAGATAAATCGCTCGTGACACAAAAATGCGTTATAGAAAAATTTATACTTTTTCCCTTTAAGGGTTGAATTCTAAACACATTCTTTCTTAAAATATGATATCACAAAGCTGAGACATTACTACTCATAATCCTACCTCATATATCGATTTTGGTTAGATATCCAGGGAAATAAATGGCTCGAGATACAAAAAACGCATTTTAGAAAAAGTGACATTTTTGCCCTATAAGGATTGATTTACGAAAAATTCCTTTCTTAAAATATAATGTTACCATGGCGGAGACCTTATTCTTTAATATGATACCTCATTTACCTATATCGGTTAGATATTAAGGGAGATAAATCGCTCGTGACACAAAAATGTGTTATAGAAAAATTTATACTTTTTCCCTTTAAGGGTTGAATTCTAAACACATTCTTTCTTAAAATATGATGTCACAAAGCTGAGACATTACTCCTCATAATCCTACCTCATATATCGATTTTGGTTAGATATCCAGGGAAATAAATGGCTCGAGATACAAAAAACGCATTTTAGAAAAAGTGACATTTTTGCCCTATAAGGATTGATTTACGAAAAATTCCTTTCTTAAAATATAATGTTACCATGGCGGAGACCTTATTCTTTAATATGATACCTCATTTACCTATATCGGTTAGATATTAAGGGAGATAAATCGCTCGTGACACAAAAATGCGTTATAGAAAAATTTATACTTTTTCCCTTTAAGGGTTGAATTCTAAACACATTCTTTCTTAAAATATGATGTCACAAAGCTGAGACATTACTCCTCATAATCCTACCTCATATATCGATTTGGTTAAATATCCAGGGAAATAAATGGCTCGAGATACAAAAACGCATTTTAGAAAAAAGTGACATTTTTGCCCTATAAGGGTCGAATTATGAAAAATTCCTTTCTTAAAATATAATGTTACCATGGCGGAGACCTTATTCTTTAATATGATACCTCATTTACCTATATCGGTTAGATATAAAGGGAGATAAATCGCTCGTGACACAAAAATGCGTTATAGAAAAATTTATACTTTTTCCCTTTAAGGGTTGAATTCTAAACACATTCTTTCTTAAAATATGATGTCACAAAGCTGAGACATTACTCCTCATAATCCTACCCCATATATCGATTTTGGTTAGATATCCAGGGAAATAAATGGCTCGAGATACAAAAAACGCATTTTAGAAAAAGTGACATTTTTGCCCTATAAGGGTCGAATTACGAAAAATTCCTTTCTTAAAATATAATGTTACCATGGCGGAGACCTTATTCTTTAATATGATACCTCATTTACCTATATCGGTTAGATATTAAGGGAGATAAATCGCTCGTGACACAAAAATGCGTTATAGAAAAATTTATACTTTTTCCCTTTAAGGGTTGAATTCTAAACACATTCTTTCTTAAAATATGATGTCACAAAGCTGAGACATTACTCCTCATAATCCTACCTCATATATCGATTTTAGTTAGATATCCATGGGAAATAAATGGCTCGAGATACAATAAACGCATTTTAGAAAAAGTGACATTTTTGCCCTATAAGGATCGATTTACGAAAAATTCTTTCTTAAAATATAATGTTACCATGGCGGAGACCTTATTCTTTAATATGATACCTCATTTACCTATATCGGTTAGATATTAAGGGAGATAAATCGCTCGTGACACAAAAATGCGTTATAGAAAAATTTATACTTTTTCCCTTTAAGGGTTGAATTCTAAACACATTCTTTCTTAAAATATGATGTCACAAAGCTGAGACATTACTCCTCATAATCCTACCTCATATATCGATTTTGGTTAGATATCCAGGGAAATAAATGGTTCGAGATACAAAAAACGCATTTTAGAAAAAGTGACATTTTTGCCCTATAAGGGTCGAATTACGAAAAATTCCTTTCTTAAAATATAATGTTACCATGGCGGAGACCTTATTCTTTAATATGATACCTCTTTTACCTATATCGGTTAGATATTAAGGGAGATAAATCGCTCGTGACACAAAAATGCGTTATAGAAAAATTTATACTTTTTCCCTTTAAGGGTTGAATTCTAAACACATTCTTTCTTAAAATATGATGTCACAAAGCTGAGACATTACTCCTCATAATCCTACCTCATATATCGATTTTGGTTAGATATCCAGGGAAATAAATTGCTCGAGATACAAAAAATGCATTTTAGAAAAAGTGACATTTTTGCCCTATAAGGGTCGATTTACGAAAAATTCCTTTCTTAAAATATAATGTTACCATGGCGGAGTCCCTATTCTTTAATATGATACTTCATTTATCTAAATCGGTTAGATATTAAGGGAGATAAATCGCTCGTGACACAAAAACGCATTTAAAAAATATTGATACTTTTGCCCTTTAAGGGTCGAATTCCGAAAACTTTCTGGCTTAATGTATGACGTCACTAAAGCGGAGATTTTAATCTTGAAAACGATACTTCATAAAATGATTTCAGATAGGTATACAGGGAGATAACTGACTCGTAACACAGAAAACAGCATTTTAGAAAAATTTACATTTTTGCCCTTTAAGGGTCGAATTCCGTAAACATTCTTACTTAAAATACGATTTAACCAAAGTGGAGATCATAAGCTTTAAAATGACACCTCATTCATTGATTTCGGTTAAGTATGAAGGAAGATATAGGCTTGTGACAAAAAAATACCTTATAGAAATAATATATATGATGATATTTGGATCGATTTGTACTATGAAGGCCTTCTCTACTTTCGTAGCTTGTTTCTACATCTACAGTCTACAGTTCAAAAATCGTCGGTGGCAGACTATACTTTCTACCAATACTAATCTCTACTCTCTGCAACTAAATCACTAAAGTACGAGAGAAGAAAGAATTCATGTAAGAATCAGGACGGGACCTTATTTCTCTAATCTTATGTCTTGTCATTCATTGCAGCCCAAGTGTTTCATCGAACTCGTAAATTAAAGTGAATTTCCACATGTTTGACAATAATTTCAAACGAAACCTATGTAGTCTGTTAGACAATCCCACTTCAATTCTGTGACGCTTTGGTTGCGGTTGGGTATGTAAGGGAACATCCTAAATTACGTGAGGTGTTTTTCCGGATTTCCGGATCCCCCTCCCCCCTCTGGTGAGATTTCGTGAGATCTGCCCCACCGAGCGGGGCGGTGTAACGGTTAACGTTCTCGCCTCGCATTCGGGAGGACGGCGGTTCGAATCCCCGTCCGGGCATCCAGATTTGGGTTTTCCATGGTTTCCCCAAATCACTCCAGGCAAATGCCGGGATGCTTCCTTCAAAAGGCCATGGCCGAATTCCTTCCCATTCCTTGCCCCCATCCTTGCCCCCCATCCTTTCCCGTCTCTAAAGACCTCGATGTTAAAAAGAGGCGTAAAGCAGTTACAAAAAAAAAAAAAAAAGAGATCTGCCCCCCTCCTCCTCCCCCCCCTCCGTTGGTGAGATCTGGTCCGTGGGAACCCCCGCCCCTAGTAAAATAAACTTTTGGAGACCTTTTTTTATACGAAATACCCCCTAAAATCGACGATCGCGCAATTAGACTTTTGTTTTATTTTAGCTCTACAGTACAAACAATTTTTCGCAAAACCTCACGTAAGATTTCCCTAGACCACCCCCCCCTTACCTTTGATGAGATTTGGTGAGATTTCGCCGGACCCCCCACCCACACTATTTCACCTCACGTAATTTATGGATGCCCCCTAACCACTAATCAGGTGGCTCTTCTCTGTACTTGCTCTACAGTGTCTATCAAATCACTTGTGATTAGGATTCCAAACGGTGGGCTCACGAGAGTTTTATACGGTATCTCCTTTGTATGTGCGGTACAATTCTACAAAATTCGACCTATGAACCCCAATATACAAAACCTACACCTACAACCCAAGTTATGTGCAGGTCCCATTTTATGTAGCTTTGTGCCGTTATGCCCGAATACTGCAAGAATTCAGCTGTATCAGTAGCTGAACAGTTTACTTCGTATTTCTTGACAAATGGGTTATTATTGTTAGTTATGTATATTGCCTTGCACTCTTTTCGATTTAGTGCAAGTTGCCATTTATCGAATCATGTCGCAATAACGTCCAGATCACGCTGAATTTGTAAGCAATATGCAGAATACCTTACTTCCCAATAGATGACTGCATCGTTAGTGAACAAGCTCAACTTTGCCTCCGAGATCATTCATAACGATTAAGAAAAGACGTCTTATTATACTTCCTAGAGAGACAACATACCTGTATGTAACATCTACATTAAGCTCCGTTCCCACGGCACGTCCCTTAGTGCGTGGTAGGGAACGCCATTCATCTTTGCCGCATATGCTAGCCTAGACTCACCGGCAGGCGGTAGAAGACGAAAGGTACGTCCTGCCTACCACGCGCCGTGGGAACGCGCCTTTAGAAGAGGCTTCTTCCTCAACAACGATACACTGCGACCGACCAGTTAGAAAATCTTGTATCTGTTCGTAAATCTGATCTGAAACTCTACACACTCGAACCTTCGCTAAAACGTGACAGTGTGGTATAGAATCGAAAGCTTAAAAAATGCTTCAACTTGTGAATCTTTCATTACGTAATACGGAAACAGGGCCAGAGCTCAGTATACAATGCTTTTAGACTTTTGTTTTTTCTTATTGCTTGCCTAGAATCATCATGAACCTTCAAAACTACAATATCGAGTGAAATTATTAGTTAATTTCATGTCTGCATTCCTACTATTTTGTCCAAATATCTTGTTGTTGATGAATTCATCATGTCGTGTTTAGGTGCCTAAAGCTGGAAACTTTTGCAAGATGAAGTCTTACTGATGTAGAAAACTCCAAACAAATGGGAAATCTGTCGCACTTATACTGTTACTAGCTATTACCCGCAACTTCGTACGCGTGGACTTCATTGCTAGAATTTGATAAGGAAGCTGTAAGTAACGTAAGATTTATCCCAAACAACAGCGAGTAGGAATAATATGACGAGGAAGCCATCACCATACCATTCTACCATCGAACATGTTTTATAAAGAGAATCAGTTTGTAACATTTTTTAAATAGAATATGCGGGGATAAGGGTGGAGAGAGGGTTAACGGAAGTCAGCTTCAACTTCAGCTTGGTCTTCTCTTCTTTCTTCAGCATGAGCATTAGGTTCTTGGGTTCTAATAACTTTAGCCGCTCGTGCTCTGCAAATAAAAACTGACTGCGAGAGAAACAAAGTTTAAGCGACAAATATAGCATAAAAAAGTAAAGGCGTACGACATTGTTCGGCCGCATACGATTTGCCAACCATTTCACCACTGAATTGATAGGACCTACAGTTAATGTGGAATCCGAACAACGGAGCGTACAGACATGCCCCATACGATCAAATACAACTCTTAAAAACGCCTGACCCGGGATTTAAACCCGGGACCAGATTCAGAGCCTCTGAAAGCAAGAACTTTACCCACCTAATTACCGGCCAACTCCTTGACACGGCATTACAGAGGCTTACACAAGCTATGCGTCTGTCTTTCGCCGTTCAATTAGTTTTCAAAATTGTATGACAAAATATATTACATATGCAGGAAAAAAACTACGCTATGTCCTTTCCGATGTCGAATGTGATTTCCCTATCAAATTTGATGAAGATCAGTTAAGCTGTTTACCTGTGAAAACGTAACAAACAGACAGAGAGGATAGTTACTTTCGCATTTATAATATTAGTATAGATAAATCTGTAAACCGGCTGCGTCTGTCTGTTCCTTTGTTCAGGGATCACGCAAAAATTACCGAACTATTTTGTATGGGGTTTTCACTCCTTATGGTTTAGCTTATACTTTGCGATATATTTTGTGACTCTACATGACCTGGAAACGGAGCAAAAAATGTCAACCGAGGAGATAGGAACCACAGATCACACTGTATCTCACGTGAACACACCTTTACGAGACAGTAAGCTGAGAACAACTACGAGATACCTGATGAAGACAGCAGAGTCAGCTGTCGAAACGTCGTGTTTTTACAACACCATCCGGCTGGACACCCGAGAAGATTTTGTTGCATCGATACGCCGGGAAAGTCTCGAGTCACACATGAGCTACCAGACTGTTCAAACTCTTTATATGAGCCAAAAATGAAGTAAATGTACTTGTGCTATTCTGGCATCCCGAATTACTGCTTAAATGATTTGAATATCATTAAAGGTAGTTCGTAATATAAACGCAAGGTTAGAACTGTACCATACTAGTAGAGATACCGATGAGTTAAAGAGAGATGGTCTATCCGTTCCATTCCTGTTGGCTAAATACCAAATTACGAAACTTATTTCAATCACCAACAAACCTGGAACCAGCAAATTTTAGGTAGAGCATCTTGCTTGCACCAAAAAATAAAAATAAAAATAAAAATCTGGTAAGGACGGGCTGTTGATCCTTATACTTAATCGCTTACTACTTAGATAAGGTCAGGCTTTGGCAACAAGCGACAACTATGCAAAAATACTACAAGGGTTCAGTAATGGCTCCAACTATCTTTAATATATACGTTGGTGACATACCCTCTCCATCGTCCATACGACTGGACACAATTTTCAGATTCTATGGCGCTCTATGTTTCGGGGTGGAAACATGAGTCGGACCTCCAGAAATTACAGTAGGCAAAAGTAAACGTAGACAAATTTGTCACCGCATATTTTACAAGACGACGTCTCAATGTTAACATTCAAATGTATCTCGTTCATCGAGAAACTTATTAGGAGGAAGAATTAGGCAGGGAGATACTTTTCACGCGTTATTTGTTATAATAACGCAAATAGTCTCTATCTGTCATAATAACGATAATCCAAACTTAAGAAGCAGGGATTCAGCAAAAAGGACTAAGATTCGAATATACGGGATAGTTATTGCACCCTTCCTTCTATTCGTATAACAGATGGTCTTCAAAACATCAGTGCAACGCAGGCAAAGGTTGCAAAAAGATGATAAAGATTCTGAAATCTACTGATATTGACCAAAATGATTTACGCATTATCAGCATGCTGTATTGGAATCAGACTGCAGATGTCAAAATTGACCAAGGAACATCAGAAGCGACTGCAGTCAGGAAAGGTGTTCGCCAGGGCTGTGTACTATCACCTCTCTTGTTCAACATTTATTCCGAGGTAATTTTCAGGGAAGTGTTGGAGAACGAAAACAGTGGGATCACTATAACCGGAAAAGTGATCAATAATATCAGGTACGCAGATGACACTGTTGTCATAGTTAGTGATCAACCTGCACTCCAACGCATAATAGACAATTTAGTCGAGCACAGTGAAGAGTTTGGCCTGCTTGTCAACCCTTCCAAGACCAACGTTGTAGTCTTCTCTAAGAGAAAAATCCAGGCAACCCTATCAATAAAAGGCAATAAGACCGAGCAAGTATCCTCCTTCAAGTACTTAGGCACTATAATGGATGAGCAGTGTGATTACAAGAAAGAAATCAAATCGAGAATAGAACAACCCAGCCGAAAATTTATTAGCATGATTTTTTTTTTTTTTTTTTTTTAATAAGATCGGATCTAAGTCTGGAATTGAGAATGCTCCATGTTCTGCTTTTTTCTTTATGGGTGTGAAAGCTTGACCTTAGACCAAAACCTAGAGAGAAAAAAATGAGTTTTTGAAATGTATTTGTATCGTCGTCTCTTACGCATATCTTGTGTGCTGAAAATCTCAAACGAAGAAGTACTTCATCAGATGGAGAAACAAAAAGAACTGCTGCTCACTATAAAGAAAAGGAAAACGCAATATCTAGGACACAATACGAGACGACAGAGGTACCTCTACTACAACTCCTCATTGAACGGAAGGTACAGAGGAAAAGATGTGTTGGAAGAAGAAGGAATTCGTGGCTAAAGGACATTCGGAGATGGTACAACTGCAAATCAGAAGGCTTTCCATGCTGCAGTTTCACGCCAACATCCAATAAGAGAAGGCGACCTAAGAAGAAGATGACTACACGAAGAAACGACGATACAGTACATTCAACATGAAATAAAGAAACAACCCCCAGCGGAGCATTGATCATGTCAGGCGCGACGAACCTAGATTTAGATCTCTGGGGCGGGTCAAACCAATCCTGGCAGGTGAGCGGTAACGCACGCACTGGTTTGAATCCCTGTCAGGTCATCCAGATTTTGGTTTTGCACGGTTTCCCGAAGTTATTCCAGGTGAATGGTGGTATGGTTTCTTCAAAAGCTCATTGCCAAATTCCTTCTATTCTTAACCCCGATACCTTTCCCTCCTTTAATGACGTCGACGAGGCGTAAAGCAATAAGAAAAAAATTGATCGTATGGCGTAAACACAAAGTAATACTTAGCCGATATTACACAGGGTGATTAAAATAGAAAAACTCAATAACAGGACTTCCAAAATAAAGTCATCCAAACGATGATCAGAGCCAAAGGCTCAAATCCCCCCCCCCCCCCCACCTACCACCTATCCCCTACCTCCACCCCAAAATCCGCAGAAAATAAATATAGTACCAAAAACCTTCCTAATCTTACACAGTAAGCAAATCTGCCGCATTCGTGGGGTTTCAACAATAGATATATAGGCAGAGATAAACCAAAAAACATAGACTTCGTACCATCAAATCTGGGGTGGTGCTCCAAGCTTAATACTGCACTGTACAGACATCATCCCTGTCCAACCTAGCTTACTCCTTTCCACCTTTTCGGTAAAGTACCGGTTAAACATCCGCTGACAATAAGAAAACATACTATTTAATCCGTACCGAGCGTGGGGAGGTGAACGGTTAACGACCTGGCCTCGTATTCGGGAGGATGCGGGTTCGAATCCCGTCCGGGCATCCAGATTTTGGTTTTCCATGGTTTCCCCAAATCACTCCAGCCGAATGGTAGGATGCTTCCTTCAAAAAAGGCCACGGCCAAATTCCTTCCCGTTCCTTGTCCCAATCCCATCCCGCCTCTAATGACCTCGCTGTCGACGAGGCGTAAAGCCCAAGCAAAAAAATGTTTAATCCGTGTATACTTGTTTAGTGATACCTGATAGTGCCCAGGACAACTTGTGAGTGCCCCGGTGTTGACTACCCAGGGCCCGATGGTTTGACTCAGGATATCCGGGACGCGTGAAAATCACACCTCCGCACGAACCCCCTGCGCCCAAACAAATCCACCTCACTCTGTTAGTTTTTTTTCACCCTTCGCGCTTTCCCACCCTGCGCCTATTCCCCACCCCACCCCACTTCCAGGAATCCTGCTGCCGTTCCTGTGCGTGTGAAATGCAGCATCCCTCGGTCCTAAAATCGGTAATTATTCCTCTTTATTTTGTTTTTAGTTTTTTACTTCTGCTTTTTTTAGGTATAAATATCACCAGACAATTTTTCTCCGCCTGTCAGAACAACGTAATGAAGACCTCACCAAATTGACCTGTCTCTCAAATCAGAGGTATATTTATCGCAGGTGTAAATTTACGGAATTCTTTTTTTTTCTTCACAATTTGCCGCAGTTAAGTTTTATTACGTTCTGTGGAACGTGGGCGAATCAGTAATTTATGCCTTAGGTTTTGGAAGTCACGAACTCTGGCGATTTTCTCGTCAGTTGTTAGCTTCCTAGATGATGCTTCGAGTAGTTTCGAGAAGGAATGTCTTAGTCATAACTCAAATAAGGACGAAGGCTCTTGTTCTGATTCAATAATATTCCGCCCTCTAACGAGCTAAGTACATCTTATTAATGTAAAGCAATAGAGCTTATGCCGCGCGATTCTCCTACACGACCAATGCTGGATTAAGCAAAGTTTTTACTTCAGATTATTTCCAAGCATCAAGTAAACTGTTCTTCGTTACTGTTGATGATTTATTCCAATCTCTGATTCGCTTACTAACAAATTAAAACTTTCTGAATCCTTTACTTCTGATATCAGGTGGTCTTCCTTCACACGTACAACTCACTCATAATTATTCTGCCACTATCTTTGCAGAACTCATCTCCAATTTATACCTTACACACTGTGAAGAATTTCTTTGCCCAGCCCCTACTTTCCAACGAATCCCAATCTATGCATTTAATCATTTAAGTTACTGCGGTAATTTCCACAAATTTATCTACATGATCTTCTTTGAGTCCTTTCCAACATTTGTGCTTGATATCCGTAATGTAAAAACCGTACTACACTATCATATGTAACCAAGGTTCTCTAAACGGTGATACCTACCACCTCCCCAGACTCAGCGAGACACTTCTCAGTGTAAAATTCAAATATCGTGGCTTGTCATTTGATAATAAACTTAGTTGGACAGGCAATAATTAATATTTTACACGTATGCCTGTCTGGCCGACGCTGGAAAAGATATTACTGCAGTGGCATTTATAAGTATAAAATATATCTGTTCATCTCTGAACACTGCTTGTTGAGATGATCAGATTTTATTATCTATGAATGCCATTTTAGTAATATCTCTGCTAATCTCAGCCAGGCAGGTCTAGTGGGAAAATATTGATGAAGATTTATTTCAACTCAACAAGCAGTATGGATGTACTTCCCGAGATGAATTCATCTGTTTTATATCTGTGACTGTAGTGACATCACTGCCAGCATCAGCTGGACAGACTTAGTGGTTAAGTATTAGTGAAGAAAAGGCTGTTTTCTAAATGAGTTGTGTTAATATACTTTCAGAGATGTACTGGTCTGTTTTAAATCTATGAATTCCACTGTAATACAATCTCTGTCAACTAGCACGGCATACTAGTTTAGATTAATCATCGTGAACTTTTTTGACGGTTTCAGACATGAACATGATACTTCTCCACTTTATGAAATGTAAACAATTACCTATTCTCAACCAGCTGTGTAAATCTAACTTCAAAGATTCAATGATTAGTTTTATGTTTAAGAATTTCATTGCAATAATATCTCTGCCAGTCAGTCAGCCTGACATACTGGTGTTAGACTGATTTAATTTAATTGCAATGGAGCGCACGCTACGGCGGAAATTTCCCTAAATACCCTAGGGCGCTAATGACCCCGTCGTCGACGCGCCCTAAAACCCAAATAACAACAACAACAACCTACATACCCATTTTCCCCATTTCCTGCACCCACCTACATTTGCCTCTACAAATTTTAACTTTAAATTCTTTCGACATTTTTGGTAAATTATTCATTATTTTTCTTGATAACTTATTCCAAACCCTGACTACCTTACCTAAAAAAGAGCCCCCCCCCCCCCCCGTGTAGCACGAAGCCTTTTTCCCAATTGATTCTAGAAGCCATTTTGTACTGTTTTCTCTTGACACACTATCGTAAATTACAAATGGAGTAAATTAAATGACGGAAATAAATTTTTACATGCTGTTGTGTGTTCTGTACCTCATTTTAACTGATACAAATAGTATGAATGAAAAGCTACATGGCCGGCTCAGAAACCCCCTTCCCCCATCTAGCCCAACGTATCTTTCTAGCCAATCCTTCGCCCCCCCCCCCCTTAGACCAAGCTACGTAGTTTATGGACGCTCCCTTGTGCCTGAAACTGAGTGCCAGCTTGTGGTCATGGTCATTAATTCCCTTCCATGCACTACATCTAATTCTTACACTAATGAAAAAGACGAGCAACGTAAACATGTCTTCAGTAATGTACTGACTCGTTTTTTTGGATAAGTATTGGTGAAGAAAGAAACTGTTTCATCTCAATGAGGAGTGTGAATATTTCTTCAGAGATATATCTATCTGCTTTATATCTGTGAATGTCATGGAGGAAGGAAATATATGGAGACGACGCAAGAGACCTTCACCACGCATTGAAGTGAAGCAGGGCATGGCCGGAGTGGAGGGGGCATGGCCGCTTCCATACAGACACCGGGAATATGTACAAAAAACCTCAAGGGGACTCTAGGATAAAGGTGACGCTGCAATCTGGTGATGGATTATTATGTAACTCGGTATGACAAATAAAAAATGAAGAATAATTTTTTTTGATATCCTGCTTAGTTTTCGAGATATTCTGTCCCAAATGTGAAATGGTTTTGGTTGAAATTCAGAAGAAAAAATTGGTCAAAGTCAAATTTGATGATGGAGTCTTATTTAAAAAGACGAGACAAATGAAAAATAAAGAATAAAATTTTTCGATATCTCACCTAGTTCTAGAGATATACTGTATCAAAAGTGAGGTGTCTTGAGTTGAAATGGAGGAGAAACATTTCGCAAAAGTCAAATTTAATGATCGATTCTTATGTAACACGACGAGACAAATCGAAAATAAAGAATAATATTTTTCGATATCTTGCTTAGTTTTCGGGATATACTGGGAACATCGCAATTGTTTGGAAGCGCAATATCGCCGCTGCCGCCACTGCGCATGCGCGAGCCTGCTTCACCAATTTAACGTCACTTCTCCTCCATATATTTCCTTCCTCCATGGTGAATGTCATTAGAGTAATATCTCTGCATACTGGAATTCTTATGGCGAAAAACAAAGTTGCCATATGTTAACGATTAGTGTTAAAATGCCTTTGAGGGGCCTGGTGGGCGAGCGATAACATTCGGCATGACATTCGGGAGAACGCGGGTTCATGTCCCCGTCCGGTCATTGAGGTTTTGAATTTCCATGGTTGCCATATATCACTCCAATGAAGGATGGTTCCTTCAAAAGTCGCAACCTCTCCCAGCAAAAATACGTCGGCGTGCTCTCTGAAATGTGTTGGCTTATTTTGTTTGTGTCGCAGCAGAGGGTGTGACGTGTTGACGGCCCGGGGCGTTTCTCCTCGCAGTAGCCAGAGTTCTCCTCAGACCGGCTCCGCTCTCTCGCTCACTCCAGTCCGGTTCTGTCCACGGCCCCGCGGGGAGAAGGGGGGGGGGGGAGACTGTCGGCGAGCTCAAAGAGAGCGGCGCGCCTCTCAAGTCGGCCGGCCACCGACAATTACCAGTTGGCCTCGAATTACCTGACACCGGGCCGCGGGCGGCCGGGACGAACCGCCATTGTACAACAGGCGCGCTGTTGCCAAGGCGACGCCGGGCGAGCTCTGCGTTGCCACGGTACTGCCAGGCCGACTGGACACCTGCCGCCACTAGGGGTGCCATCCAGACATGAGATGGCATAATCGGAGGCTGCCTCGACAGCTGCAGCCAACACCATCGCCAAGTCAATCGCGACATCGTCAGCACTTACGTGTGTAGTCAGGGACATCAGCTTTCATTTCTAGCCATCTTCTCAGCCCTGTTCCTCCACAACTTGCACCCATTTAACTTCTTTAAGATCTAAGAGACTGCAATTGGAGAGGGAGGGGGGAGAATGCCCTCTTGAATAGTGCGAAGAGAAGGTGAAGAAAGACGTAGAGGTGAAGCAGGATGGTTGAAGACCAGTGGTGCAGGAAGAAACATGGAGTGATTGCCAGTTATGGAAGAGGTTACTACGGACGCATGGCAAATGCATAAACTCCAAATAATAGTGATGAACATCTACGTCCTACCCCGTCCGGGCATCCAGATTTGGGTTTTCCATGGTTTCCCACCGAGCGTGGTGGTGTAAGCGGCTAGCGTTCTGCCCTCGCATTCGGGAGGACGGCGGTTCGAATCCCCGTCCGGGCATCCAGATTTGGGTTTTCCATGGTTTCCCCAAATCACTCCAGGTGAATGCCGGGATGCTTCTTTCAAAATGCCATGGCCGAATTCCTTCCCATTCCTTGCCCCCCATCCTTTCCCGTCTCTAAAGACCTAGTTGTTATAGGAGACGTTAAGCAGTTAAAAAAAAATCCATGGTTTCCCCAATTCACTCCAAGCGAATGCCGATATGCTTCCTTGAAAAGGCCTCCTTCCTGTTCCTTATCCTTAATCCCATCCCGCCTCTAATGACTAGGCGTAAAGCAAAAAGAAAAGAAAAATTCTACGTCCTGCTCCTCTTTTAACATGTCAGGTCACCATACTGTAATAGGCATCATCCCTTTCTCCATAGTTACATCGCTTTTCTTTGGTATTTTTATTTCTGGGCGATTTTGTGGTAATTGGTCTTGGTCACCGAAGGTAAAAAAATCTCGTTTCAAATACAGGTCTCAGCTGGGCTGGTATTTTCAAATGCCCGTGGGCAGTCTTTCACTCCTACCAAGAATACTTTTGTGTACTGGGATGTGAAGTACAATAAACTGCTTCCGTCTTTGCGATTCCTCGTCAAATCTTCGGTCCTATTTTCTAGGCACCATTACGGGGTTACGTTGTGTAACATTGCGCGGCTACTGTTTTAATTAAGTGTTGTACTCGTCTTATGTTGTTCCGCATTATGAAATTAACAAAACGCTTGGAATACATGGTTCACACAATTATGATAATACGATTTAAAAAACTGTAGAGTTGCATTTGTTTTAATATCTAGTTTGGCCAATTGCCTTTTTTTTTAATCCTCCGTGACTCTGGCTAATAACACCATACGCCTTAGTATTATTCTCACTATTGCTCAGTGCCTCAATCACCGCAATCTGAGCTCGGTTTGAGTCTAGACTTCAGCCAGAGTTTTTTTAAGTTTTCCACCTGATATCTACCTCCGGCAGAGCTTGGTTAACACAATTTGTAGCTTCGAAGTTTCTTGCCTTCCAGTTTGACACTAAACAGTTTTCTTGGCCCTCAATATTCATTCACCTTCTTAACGAATTTACACTACTGGACTATCAGTCTTATGGTTCTATCCATTACGGGTCACATTTTACTAGCTACTTTGCATGTTTTTAAAATGTAAATAAACCAATAAATCATCTATTTATTCAAAGATACGCAAGGAGAATAATCTATATATCTATAAATGAGAAAACGAGAAAGTTCGGATGTGTGTTTGGATGTACGTCTGCAGTCAATCACGCCTTAATAACTCAACATATTTAAATGAAATTTGGCATGAAGTCAGTTAATTGCGTGCGAAGTGTTATAGGATAGATTTTATCCCGCAAAAACGCATAGTTCTTTTAGAAATTGCCATTAATATCAATTCCGAAGCAACAAAGAGTTTCCTACTTCGTAGACAGCCGTGCAACGTTTACTCTTTGCTTTTTACATAAATCGCAAACACTGCTTTTCAGAAATAAAAATGGAAACCTTCTTACATATGCAAGTTTGTGTTTAGTTTAAAAGCCATAAAACTGATGCACTTGAGAAACAATAGTTTGGAAGCAGGAATTATAAATATGTACTTAACCTTAAATTAAAAAAGGTAGGTACTGTTGTTAAGTTCGTAAAGAGATTTTTTCATTTGCGTTAGTATGACATCTCAAATATTGCTCCATAATTTCAATCGTAATATACTAAACGTGAAAAATCAAAGCTTGGAAAAAAAACAACGTAAAATGCTATGATTATACCAACACGAAAGTCGATTTACTAAAAGTGTAAAATGGCGGTGCTCGAAATGTCGTATTTATAAAAATGTTACGGATTCCATTCTATCTAGGTTTAATTTATTTCCTGTGTGTCTTCTTTTTTTCCACTATACATTCTCTGTAATATTACAAATTATTAACAAACCCTTTTTTGTTCAAAATTTTTGTATAAATCAGTACAAATAGTAGACTATGATTTAGGAAACAGTGCTTTTTACTTACTGTTCAATTTCTACAAATATCTAATAACTCCGGTTCAAGTTTACGTCGCGATACACGACGATGCTAACTTAGGATAAAATAATTGTTTCAATGCGCGTGTGGTTGAGGTTTTGAATTTGTAGCGCCAATAATATTGTGGTTACATTGATATTCAGCCTGGACCATAATGAAAACTGAATGTTTTTGTCACAGCCAATGGCATGAGAAATTTAGTTATCAGTTATTTAAGCAAATATCATAAGCACTATGTCACTTTGTGACGTTATGTATCGCCACGTAAACTACTCCAGTAAATCCTTCACTTAAAACGAATGTATTCAATGGCCTAACGTAGAGACTTAATGTTTCATGAAGCAATATTGCAAGTCGTTTACAACGCGATACACCTCATTTACACGGAGCTGATGAAAGCTGCTTATTTATTACTAATAATAACTAAATGACTTCTGCCTTATACTGTAACAAAAACATTCTGGTCCAGGAAGCATTTCAACCTAACCACTATCTCTGCTAATATTGCCGCTACAAAATCAAACGTTATGAACACACCTCAACACATTAAATGCATTGGAACTGTATTTCGAATAGTAACAGATTTTTCTATATCAAGATTCCTAATTAGTGTAGCATAATTTACTATCACAATTAATTTCATTATACGCCTTACTAAATCACGAGCAGTAACAGTCACCTTATCGCGATGTAAGCTTGACCAGTAATATTAACAAAAATTGTCTTAGAGTTGTAGAGAATTATGAACTTTCCGTTGTACACTGCAATTTACAAGCATTTTAGTATAAATTTTTTAATTATGTAACTTCAATAATGAATGAAGTTTCATATGTATTCAGTATTTATTTTCCTGCGATCTCAAATAATAATTCACGTTTCTAATGTATTAATGCGCGAGTGATAGAAGCTTTGATTTTCTAGCGGTATTATTAGCGGAGTTTTTCACTTTGTTGAAATGCAGCCTGGACCAAAATGAGAACTGAAACATTATTAATAGTTTAAGCTTCTTTCACGAGCACCATTTTAGTGACGTCATGTATCGCTTTATAATGATATTGTATCAAAAGATATATAATAATCTTGGATGATTTAGCAGAACACACGGCATTGCTCGAAGTAAATTTTTGAAATTTATAAATGTTTTATTCAGATAGTGGAGAGTCAGAAAAGCAGAGTGGTGATTTGCCGGTAGACATTCAATTCTGTTTGCAGATTCAGAAACCTATTGTGAATAAAGAATCTATTACTACTTTAACATTGTAATTTATATTTCAGAGAAGAATTAATGGATCGAAACGAACAAACTATAGTATACTGATCTACATGCAGTCAACTGTTTTCACAGATAGAGAAACGAACATTAACACTGAACATTATGAATAAAAGAATCAATTATTACTATAATACCTAAATTTCTGATTTAAAACAGAATTAATTGATGGAACCCACATATCTTCAAAACAAAATTAATATTCGGAGAGCAAATTAAGTTCACTTAAAAAAAAAAAAAAAAATATACATTTTTAGTTTCGCAATTTTTTAACGAGATCAACGTCCTTGGGCCACTTAGGTATTTATTTGCTCTTTGAATGTTAGTAAATTTTTTGGATGTTTAGTCGCTTCAATCATATTTTGAGGTTTTGAGTTTCCATTAATTAAAACTATATTAATTTTTATTCGCAAGTCTTGAAATTAGTAATTTTAAGAGATGCCGGGTAAACGAAATTCAAATCTCTCAATGAAATGTAAGAAAACTACGGCTGTGAAAAAAGCCAAAACCCAGGAACAAATCCTCTAGCAGAGTTGCACAGGGTTGAGCACTTAGCACGTATTGCGGCTTCTGGAGATGCTGAATTGCCGGAGCAGTCACAAGTTGGGCGACAACACCAAAATGAACGCTTGGCGTCTGGAAGATCACACCGGGAAAATCGCGAGCTCGGTGCTTGCTAAGAGCAAGCGGATTGGCAATCGATCTCAAAAGCTTCTGAAACACCGAAGCAAACAAAAAGACGGCAATAACAATATGCCACATATTTGGCATTGCAACGAGTTGCTGAAACACCTGAACAAACGTGAGCTCATTTCTAATGTTTTCCCGAGCATTCAACTAAATATTATCAATGACGAAAACTGGTTATGTGAGAAGACAATACTTGCCCCGAAAAATGATTCTGGAGCAAAAAAAAATACATATATATATATTAGAGGAAATAGTCGGGGAAGTGACAACACACTCTTCCATCAATACAGTAAGGTTAACTGACGAAGCTGCTACCTACCCCGTCGAGTTTTCAAATTCCTTCGAGTTATCTGGGCTACCGTAACATAAATTCGAGCTTAAGGTTGGCACTCGAGGTCTCCTGATGCGTAATCTCGACCCCCCCCCCCCTCCCCTCAAGGTATTGTAATGGCACCAGATTACACATCACAGAACTAGGAAGAAACATTGTGAAGGCGACAATTCTTACCGGTGCATCTAAAGGGGAAGCCGTTATAATTCCGCGTATCCCAATTATTCCCAGTAATATTCCCTTTGAATTTAAAACATTACAGTTCCCATTAAAAATTTCATTTTCAATGACAATTAATAAATCGTAAGGTCAAACGTTGAAATTGGTGGGAATACACTTGGATACTCACTGCTTTTCCTTTGGTCAACTATATGTTGCCTGCTCGCGGGTGCAAAAAATTTACATGTTTTTTCAGAAAATAACAAATCCTACAATATACCAAGTGAGTTTTTTATCTTGAGACAACTAAATATCTCGAAAACTACAAATCCGATCAAAAAAAGTGGGTAATAAAAATTGTTCGTCTCGACGGGGGACATCCGATGATACCAAATTTGACTCCCCACCCCCACCCCCTAGGGGTGGGGGAAGGGGGAGAAAAAAAACTTAAATAGGAACCCCCATTTTTTATTGCAGATTCTGATTCCCCGGAAAAAACTACCCCTATTTCACCCCCAATTCGAGTCATTTTGGTCGATAGATGGCGCTGCAATCGACAAAAATCAAAATAAGCAAAAATTCATTTAAAAATGAGGATATCTCGTGAAATACACATCAGATCAGCAAAATACAAGTTAATGTGATTGATATTTTTCAAAAACTATTCAATAACACCACCCACCTCCAAACTTGAGGGATGGGAATGGACATTATTTCAAAATGCACTGATGCAAATTCTTTAGCAGATAGCGAAAGTCAAACATTACTTTTTGCGTTACCCAGGAACAACGACGTGGACGTAGTAATTTTCTGTTCCCTTTGGGGTGCTAGATTTAGGTGAGTCCCCTCGCCTCTCACCATCGGGGTGCTTGTTTTTGGTGAGTCCCCTCGCCTCTCACCATCGGGGTGCTTGTTTTTGGTGAGTCCCCTCGCCTCTCACCATCGGGGTGCTTGTTTTTGGTGAGTCCCCTCGCCTCTCACCATCGGGGTGCTTGTTTTTGGTGAGTCCCCTCGCCTCTCACCATCGGGGTGCTTGTTTTTGGTGAGTCCCCTCGCCTCTCACCATCGGGGTGCTTGTTTTTGGTGAGTCCCCTCGCCTCTCACGTGTTTGTTTCTAACAACAATTCTAAAGCAAGTGCTCGAAAATATCACCACCGACATCGATGCATTTATTTACCCGCTCTTGGAATGATTCGACGCAACTAAGAAGCATATCCGGCGTGATTTTTTGACAAGCGTTGGTAATTCGTTCAATCATGTTTTCAGGCGTTGTTGGCACTTCACTGTAAACTTCATTCTTCAAGTATCCCCATAAAAAAAAATCAGGCGAAGTGAGATCTGGTGATCTTGCAGGCCACGGCACTGGACCTCCTCTTCCGATCCATCGACGATTGTACAGACGATCTAACACTTCCCGCGATCTTACAGCAAAATGTGCTGGACAACCGTCATGTTGAAACCACATTGTTTGTCGCACGTCTAAGGGTACGTCTTCAAGCAATGTTGGCAGTACGTCCTCTAAGAGTTGTTGATATTTCTCCCCATTGAAATGTCCATGGATAAAATGTGGACCAATAAGTTTGTCCCCAATTATCCCACACCAAACATTTACATTCCACGGACGCTGATGTTCAACTTGGCGTAACCAATGCGGGTTTTCCACACTCCAATAATGCATGTTGTGTCGATTAATGGTGCCGTGGTTAGTAAAAGTGGATTCATCCGAAAACAGTACTCGAGCAAAGAAATGGGGTTCTTCTTGTATTTTCTGTAGCGACCATCGGCAAAATGTCAATCGATTATCGAAATCATTGCCGTGAAGTTCTTGATGCAACGAAACATGGAACGGATGGTATTTTCTACGATGCAAAATCTGACAAACAGTAGTCTGAGAAATTCCTGATTCACGACTTATTTGTCGAGTACTAATGTGAGGGTTATAAGCCACTGCAGCTAAAACTGCAACTTCGTTATTTTCTCCAGCTATCGTCCTTCGCCGCTTTCGTTTGTTTGTGTGCACACTTCCCTCCTGAGTGAACTGTTGGATAATACGGTAAAAAGAAGCGCGCGATCGAGGCTGGTCTGGAAAACGATGAGCATAAAGATCAACAGCATTATCGATATTCTTGCGACATTCTCCATAAATGTAGACCATTTCAATTTTTTCTTGCAACGTTATAGCCTGCATTCTCATTGACACGTGCAACAGAACGAAGTAAATAAATCAGAGATGTTATGAACGCTATGAAAGTACATCAAGTAATGAGAAAACTCTGAGAAATGAGCGACGATGTGAACGCAATGGAAGTACATCAAGTAATGAGAAAACTCTGAGAAATGCAGCGCCATCTATCGACCAAAATGACTCGAATTGGGGGTCAAATAGGGGTAGTTTTTTCCGGGGAATCAGAATCTGCAATAAAAAATGGGGGTTCCTATTTAAGTTTTTTTTCTCCCCCTTCCCCCACCCCTAGGGGGTGGGGGTGGGGAGTCAAATTTGGTATCATCGGATGTCCCCCGTCGAGACGAACAATTTTTATTACCCACTTTGTTTGATCGGATTTGTAGTTTTCGAGATATTTAGTTGTCTCAAGATAAAAAACTCACTTGGTATATACCGATGTATTAAACTGAAAATACAACTAACATACAGAATATTTTTATTGTTTTAAAAGTTCGATTTAGTTGTTTGGAACAAATACATTTTTGTTATTTTATTGCAGTACTTCTACCATCACCAATAAAAATAGCTCTAAAATTAATTGTATAGTCATATTGACCTGGTGGCAAGGCTTCATTACGTCTACGCAATCAGCCCCTTTCGTAGCCACTTAACCTAACGCAGTAATCCTACTGGGCATAGAGGACCTAAGTTCAACGAGGAATCAGAACCACGTGAGCATTCTGGCACACTTCACATCACACAACAACCTGTGCCAGAGGTGAAGGTCGAGCTAAGGACCTATGAAAACCCTCTGCGAGACTGGGATTCAAGCTGGGGACTTTTCCATGTCCAGTTGGACGCCCTAACCACTGAGCGACCAGACCTCTCAACAAAATCTTATATTACAACACTCTTCCACGCGGACGAAGTCGCGGGTAACTGCTAGTAGTAAATATTTTTATTAAGTTTAAAAATAGGTCACAACCCCCTGCTTATATGTATAAGGCCCATTGTGTGACATTGGGGCCTATTTGTAAAAACAAATGAAGCACCATAACCGTTTTTCATACGAGGTGTGTAGAGGCCTTAGGTGTGGATACAGAGTAACAGTACCTGGCTGTTCGACTCCCCGTCCGGGCATCCAGATTTGGGTTTTCCATGGTTTCCCAAATCACTCCAGGGCCCAGGCAAGTGCCGGGATGCTTCCTTAAAAAGGCCATGGCCGAATTCTTTCCCATTCCTTGCCCCCATCCTTTCCCGTCTCTAAAGACCTCGTTGTTGAGAGACGTAAAGCAGTAAAAAAAAAAAAAAAGTACCTGGCTGTAGTCCTCTGAGCGACTCAGTTCGAAGAATTTAACCCTTTCGTTCTTACTACCACAGTTAATAATTGTTTGCTTAAAATGTAAGCATTGAAAACTCGAACTTTCTGCAGGTAATATACATTATTTTATCGCTATCATCACTACATTAACTTTTTTTTTTACATATTAACTGCTTTACGGCTGGTCGATGTTGAGATTAATTAGAGCCGCCATGAGATTGGATACTATGAACGGACAGGAACGCTGCTATATCCTTTTGACGAAGCCATCCCGGGACTCGGCTCGAGTGATTTCTGGCTATCGTGGCAAACTGTAATAATGGATACCTGAATGAGGTTCGAACCCGCGTCCTCCTGAATGCCGGGCTCGAACATTACCGCTCATTCAGTCTTTTAAATGTTGAGTTGGATACGATACTTTAAAATTCTCGACAGCCGAAAATTCCAGATTCCACTAAAACTATCATTAAAGACTCTCAGTTCGATTATGCGGCTCCGACAACGTAATGTGCCAGTCGATGGTGATAAAAATAACTGTAATATTAGAGTATGACAGCTTCATTTGCAAGAATTATTTGGATGGTACTCTATTCCTATTATATAAGCTTCTCACTGACACTACTAACCTCATCACCATTATCTTTAGAAGGATTCCATTTTCGCGAGTCGTTCGGCACATTATTTATCAGAGATTGTGGTTTTTCACAAATCAAGATTCCCTCTACTGCCGGCTTTGCTAGCCCTGTTGTAGTTTTGACACGGGAACAGAACGCGAGGCATTCTGTCTGTGAAACGTGTTAAGCTGGCTTCCCACGGCCCGTGCATTTGTCGGCTGCGCCGATCCACCTATGAACAGTGGGCCGTGGGAAGGGAGCCGCCTCTGCTGGCAGGGATGGCGCGCCTCTATCCGTCGCCCAGTCGGTAAACATCATACGCCCGGGTAGCTGAAACGACACTAGGCAACGTGGTGGGGAGTGGATGCGAAGTGGCGAGGACTAACCTGTGGCGCGTGCTGATCCTTACGATTCGGCTACAAAACCGAGGGCCATGGGAAGCCGCCATTACTTTTATGTGATAAGTGTTTTTTTTTTTTTTTTTTTTTGTGAAATGTTTAGTGTATGAGCTGGAGATTGGGGACCGTTCCAACATTCGTCTAGATAATATTGCGGAAACCCGGGATTTGAACCGAGGCCCGTTGTATCTCTTTGTACGGTATATCTGATCAGATCTGCGAATGGATACGCGATTTTCTGACTGGTCGGTCGCAGTATGTCGTTGTTGACGGGGAAGCCTCTTCAAAGCTAGACGTTACTTCGGGCGTTGAAGTGTAATAGGACCACTTCTTTTCTTAATTTTTATAAACGATCTCGGTGACAACGTTAATTGCTGGATGCGATTTTTTGCTGATGATGCACTTATTTATAGGGAAGTGGGGTGCTCTGACGATTGCTTAGAAATACAGCGCGATCTGGATGTTATTTCGGAATGGTGCCATAAATGGCAGCTTACACTTAACTGTAAAAAGTGCAAGGCAATGCAAATAAGTAATACAGGGCGTTCGCCGGGAAACGCAACCCACTGTTAGCGCTACAAGGAAGAAACTGCTCCCGGCGAGCGAGCGCTCAGTTTCCGGCATTGTTCGACCGTCGGCCGCGGACTATTTCATAATAATTACGCTTCATAAACTTCATAAACTTGTGTGCTAAGCATTTAAATGTGACGTAATTCATTATCATACCTTATAAAAGATGCTGGAAGTGTTGACCCTCTTGTGTAATGCACATTTCACATCTTCTGAACATATTTCGAGACACACGCTGCCCTAACTGACTTAATGATTTTTTGGGTGACTGTTCTAGTCGAAAAGCGATATCGTCAATTTTCTCCTCTGTGAGAATACGGTTGACCGACAGTCTCTTTTTGTTAAAAAATGAACCCGTTTCTCTTACTTTTATAACCAGACGCAGAATTGTTGATTTAGCTGGCAGTAAAGCGCTAGGAAATTCCCGACGAAATTTACTGCGACACTTTTTAATCGACTTCTTCTTCACATATGTATCGTAGAGAAATATTCTTTGTTGCAAACTGTAACGTACCATAATTTTACTCACACTCAAACACGGTACAGATTAATAAGAGTATGAAGCCCCAAACCAGCCAAACCGCAAAGAAACGTTTATTCACAACACTGATTAATAAGAGACTGAAGTCACAAACTATCTACAATGCAATGAAACCGTTCTTAACAATGTAAAGGTCACTGCACTGCACTGTTGGGGCAGCGGAGGTGTTAAACAGTGCGGTGATTCACGGTGCTGCGTGGCGGAAACTGCTGGCTCTACTGACCGAGCAAGTTGCCGACGGCAACAGACTGGGAGGGTAGCGTTTTCCGGCGAACGCCCTGTACAAATAAGTAGTACAAAGTTGACAAATCAGTTGTTGACACTGTGGATTCCCTGAAGTATCTAGGCGTAACAGTACAAAGCAACATGAAATGGGACTTGCACATAACTTCAGTCGTAGGCAAAGCTAATTCAAAACTACGTTTTATAGGTCGTATTTTGAGAAGCTGCAATGCTCATACAAAGGAAATAGCGTACAAAACACTAGTGCGTCCGCATTTGGAATACTGTTGTGCAATTTGGGATCCCTATCGCAAGGGATTGATTGACACGATAGAGAAAGTACAGAGGAGAGCCGCTCGATTCGTGACCGCTAGTTACAGTCCTTATGTAAGTGTCACAGAGCTGATACGTGGGTTAGGCTGGGATTGTTTGGCGGACAGACGACGTCGTTTTCGTTTAAATTTGTTGGAGAATATGCGAAAATCTCTAATTTACGAGCGCAACGAAATACTTCTTCCGCCAACCTATTTAGGTCGCAATAACAGGAGGGATAAGATTCGAGAGATAAGATGCCATACTGATACATTTATGTATTCTTTCTTTCCTCGTTCTGTTCGGGATTGGAATACTCTAAAATAGGATTGGTGCTTAGCACCCTCTGCCACCCACAGTAATTGTGAATCGCAGAGTATAGATGTAGATGTAGATGTAGATTCGTTAGCGGGTAACATTACTGATGTTATAAGGCAATTAGCTAATATTACCTCAGGTAACAAACATGATTACGATTTCCAGTGATGTTCACTACAGTAGAATGCGCACACATAGGTAGCTGGATAAATATCAGTATCACTGAAGTAAAATGTTGTAGAGCGTTGTATTTCCTGGCCTTCGCTTTGGAAATAAACGGGTTCAGGGATACGAGGGGGAAAAAAAGAAAAGATTTACGGTCTCCACATTAGAAAATCAATTGCTTACATTCTTAGAATTTCTTCCGTCCGTCGTTACGTTAGCTGTGAAAATAATAAAATTAAAACAATTTTTAAAAAAGAAAAAGAAACGGTGTCCGCGTAACTCGAGGGGTACAGCGTCTGACTGCGGTCTGGACTGCCGCGGTTCGATCCCCGTCGAACGTCCGGAACAGGTCCCTAGGTGAATTCAGCCTGCTATCCCATGAGTACCGTGGAGGAAACCCCGTGGAGTAATGACAGGAGCGTGGTGCTGACCTCTCTAGTGTTAAAGGTCAATGCGGAAAGGAATGCGAAAATTTACCTCTGTGAATTCTGCGAGAAAAAAAAGCAGTGATCCGAAAAAGCTCCGTTACCTTCGCCTTTTTACCTAAAAAAAACTGAGGCTCGTCATTTACAATACATCACTTATTTCAGACGGTTCAACAACATCAGCCATCGCAGTTTTTTGATTTGTTCTATTCACTACTGCTCAGCTTCGCATCATAAAATCGGATTTTCCAGTGTGAAAAGTTCACTTTTATTATGGGCAAAATAATTTTAAAACAATGTGAATATTGACAAACAATCGGTTCAAAACACATTTTAATAGAATACGTGTGCAGAAAGGAGAAGAATCGTCGTTCCCAGTTTGGCCATCAGATTTCGGTTTTACATGGTTTCCCGAAATCAGTAATGGAGAATACTGGGATCGTTCCTTCAAAAAGGCCTTTCCTGAATTCCTTCCCGTCCCTTGTCCCCAATCCCTTCCCGTCTCTAATGACCTCGACGTTTCCAAGTCGTAAAGCAATTAGAAAACAAAAATTGACAGCAGTTTCCACTCAGATTTTTTTTCCGACATAATATTACTGCTAGTACCATACGACGTTATAGCTTTTCGTGAAGAAACTGTCCCGGTCTGCAAACAATGGTGAATCAAAATCTCGATGCTGACCAGGAATCGTTTCCCGATCTTTCCTAATGCCAAGTTCAAACGTTATTTTCTTGATTTCGGTTAGATCCATTTACCAATAAATAGTATTACCTTATGACAGTGTTTCGATTTGCCGTATATTCTAATTCCGCGGCTGGAAACACGGAACGTCCTGGCGTACATTATGTGATCTTGGTCCCATTGGGATCTGAACCCCGGACCCCAAACTTTCAATAAAATGTATGTATGGTGTTGTCTGTCGGTTCTGTCGCCGCGTGACAGAATTTCTGTTAGCAGCACTGACGTGATTGCCCAAACCCAGTAATCCTACCGGGTAAAGGGGACCTACAGCTTTACATGGAATCCAAACTATGGAGCGTGCTAGGGTACTTCACATGAGCAAAGAAAAGCTTTGCCAGGGGTGAAGAACAATTTTGAGGACCTTAAAATCCCCCGTCGAGACCTGGATTCGAAACGGGGACTTTCCGCTGCGCAGTCACGTGCCTTAAACAACTGAGCCCCGGACGACTTTCCAAAGTATTGAGGGAAGCGCCTTGACCACTGAGCTACCAGACCTCTCAATGTCAGCGGCGATAACGGACTTGTAAAATTCCGTGCCGGCAGATGTGTCGGTGCGCTGGAAGGTCGTCGCTCCGGTGTCATACATCACTGCGGCCACTTGGCAGGTGGTTGCTTTGTCGGCAGCTGTCGCCGCGCGTTGCTCGCAGCTGCGGACTCGCTGGCAGCCTTTGTCGCCGTGGACCCTGGCTACACGGCATTAACATTTAAATGCGGCGGCGCCGCAGATGAGCCCAGATAAGAAGTGCCCGCCTCGCGGCTTCTTTGACGGGGAGACAACGCAGAAGACATACGCCACGGCCCCGCCTTCTCGCTGTTATTACCGCGCTGATGAACTGGAGTTACGCAACGATCCTCACGCAACCAAGACAGGTGTCAACAAAGTTCAGTGTTATATGCCAGCGGCCAGTCATCTTGGCCAATAGGAGCCGGCCGCCAACCAATGCAAGAAGACAGTAGTGCTGATGGGACCCCAAGAAGAAGCAAAATTACACCAAGCAAATGGAAAATCAAATTTGAAGTTGTGTAGAGAGGAAATGTAAGGTAACTGTCACGGGGATCCTTCGTCTCCAGGTTTCATGAAGGTGGAGCCCCACGTTCCAAATATAACCTTTGGTTGCTAGTAGGCATGTGATGGAGTCAGTGCCACACTCCGGCCATCCTTTACTTTCCCGCGGAGTTTCATTCACAGTACTCCTTGGATAGCCTTGGAAGCTATTGTGATCCCGATACTGAATAACCTCATCAACATAGACAACGGGTTCCAACTAAGCCAAGCGCACTGAAGCGGCTCCGCAAAAAGCAGAGCCAAGGCACCGTGCGCGACGCAGACTGAAGAACACTGCTCAACGTTTCGGAGCGTACCACCCCCACCAACAGATCCGGCCCGGCGAACACACATATCAAAAAGCTCCAAACGGTGCAAAACCGAGCCATCCGGTTTGCCCACAAACTCCCCAGGGAAACGCCTACTGCTGTCTCGCACCAAGTTAGCGGTTTACAAACCTTGAAACAGCGTTTCAAGCAAACAGCCACCACATTCTACAACAAGTGTGCGCGGTCTGAAAACCGACTAATCGCCAGCCTTGGCAATAGAGTACATTATAATGACAACATTAGGTGGCCAGACCACCTCCTACTACAATGATGAACATGGAGCTGACTTCTCCCATTATACTACACCGTTAATGAAACCTGAATATACATGACCTGGAAGGAGATACGTGTAACCGTAAGAACTTCCCCATACTCCGGGAACCCTGTCACCCGGTTAATGTTAGTCTGTGGCCGACCCGGCAGTCGCGTCCTGGACTGCGCTCCTCACGCCGGTCAGCAAACGCAGCCTGAAGATTATGGAACGTTACGCCGTCGAAAATTCGATGAACTACGATCCGGCCGGATACTCGAGAGATCTTCAAGTATCAGATTCGCCGGGAAAACCTACGATTACACAACAATAACATTGATGTTAACGTAAACCTGTTAAAATTTAACTTCTTTTTAAACCTGTTAACCCTTGATGAAAAACAAATTACGACGAATTCACTTTTTTAAGACGCGTTCAGATCAGATATATAACCATATTTATCCAATATATATGCAACACATAAAATTCGATACTGATTTGTGTTTGTACAAAAATATCGAATTGGAACTCAAAATTGATACTCCAAATAAAATGTCGGTATTAGATGTATAAAAATATAAATATCGACTTTAAATATCGATTATTTTAGTAAAAAATCGATATTTCCATACATCGATATATTTTGCCTAAGCCTACTCCTCTGCATCGGAAGCTACCAGTTAAGTTGTCAATTATTGATCTGAACACCTGAGACGACTTTGCAGAAGTCCCCCAATCTGGCATAAAACAACCTCCTTCGCTGCCGCACTGTTTGAAAAGAAACGACGAAGAAGGCAATAGAAGTTGACTATAGAAAAAAAAAACTAGACCCAACCGCATCCACCAACTTCAATTAGGTGCAACAAGTACGGGCGATTATTTTACGCCAGGATCGACCAAATCGGTCATCGACGACGCCTGCATAATTAAGTAACTACAAGTGAAAAATTTAAATGAATATCTGTCTGACGACGACGAATTATAAATTAATTATTTGTCCATTAATTATAAATTGTAGAACATAGCTCTTAACCCGACCTTCACCTCTGGCACAGCGTATTGTATAACGTGAAGTACGCCAGAACGCTTCCGTAATTCGAATTCCACGTTAAGCTGAAGGTCCCCCATAAGCAGTAGGATGTACTGGTTAGATTAGTTAACCACAAGGGGCGCATTGCACGGTGAATCTAAAACCCTATCATCCTTAGGAAACTCTCGGTCAACAATGTCATTCGAAGATTTGAATTTTGTAGCACACATTTAAAAACAAGACGGATGATCCACGAAAATTCTTAATAAAATTACGTGAAGCATAAAATTATAAATTTGTAAGTGAGCTTCATCTGTCTGTCCTTTTGTCCAGGCTACACGCAAAAACTTCCAAACCAAACTGGATGGGTTTTGACAGTTTGAAAACTTACGGTCGAGCTAAAAGTCTATACGTGATCAGGAAACCATGGGCGCCTCCTGCCATATCCGGTACATCCCTTCCAAACCATTACCTTCCCGGATAGGTGCAATGCACCCTCCGCCACACACTTTTAGCGAATCGCGGTGTAATAGTAATAGAAACGGAGCAAGAAATTATGATTCGATCGTACTGTGATCAGGTAAGTGCTACAAATCACTCTACATCTCTGATGAATACTCTGATAAGAGACACCCACCAAAGATCACGCTGCAACACTCCACTCTTTGAATTCCATTAATACTGTTTTCTCAATAAGTAACTTTGGTTACATACACTTTAATCAAACAACTACAGCAAAGATTAACACTACAATAAGCCTAACGAAATTGTGGAATTTAATTCACGCTGAAGATTACGAAGATGTTACATTAAATACCTTTATGCTTTGTTAATGGATTAAAAACAAAAGACAAACTCATAATTACACACGCAAAGGTGTAAAGCAGATAGAGAATATTAAATTTGTTGGTATTAAAAAACAGCAACCAGTCACAGTTTTTTGTTATTATATTTATTATTATGGTATTAAATATATATATTATGGTATTATATGTATTATATATATATCACAGTCGCTGATTTCCACTAATCCATGATGGATAAAATATTATAACAGAATATTAGTTTTTGAATAATTTACAATCTTCGCAAAATAAAACTAAACCTCGGCAATGAGCTCTGAGAATATTTGTATCCTTCGTTTTCGGGGGTCACAAAAACGAAGCTGCTTAGTGTAACGCAGTGGAATATTTTTTCCATTGCAATACTCCACGTCATGCAAAGGTGACTCGTGTGTTGAGGAGCACAATAGGCCTAGTGTATCGGCGGAGATTGCGTTGACGATGTAGGGGAGCGTCCATAAACCACGTAGCTCCATTTCGGCCTCCTGTGACACCCCCCCCCCCCCCGGTCTTTTCCAAGTTGTGGCTTTTGCCTTTAACCCCCTTCCCCCCCACACACACACACGCAGATTTTTTGGCTATTGATTTCCGAAGATATTCTGCACTGTTTTCTCTTGTCAGACTATCGTAAATTACATACAGAGGTAGTTAAACGACAGAAATAAATATTCACATGTTGCTGTGTGTGTTGTACCTTATTTTAACTGTGATAAATAATATGAAGTAGCTAAGCGTAGCTTTCGAGCCAACCCCCCCTTTTTTTAGACGGAATGACATGGCAGTCACTCAGTCTTGTGAATGGACGGCAGGCTCCCGTTGTCCGGTGTTGGAAAGGGCTCTTCTGCTCGGGCCGGAGTGTCCTTTCTCGTCGTGGTCTGCATCCCCCTTCGACCGCCGCCAGACACCATCGCTTGTCCCCGCCTCCACACTTTCTGCCTCTCTTGATGCCTGTTCTAAGACACACAGGAAAACGTGGAGTCACTCGATAGACCAATGCCGAGCGTGGTGAGTGAGCGGATAACGTTCTGGCCTCGCATTCTGGAGGACGCAGGTTCGAATCCACGTCCGGGCATCCAGATTTGGTTTTTCCATTGTTCCCCCAAATCACTCCAGGCGAATGCTGGGATGCTTCTTTCAAAAAGACCATGACCGAATTCCTTCCCGTTCCTTGTCCCCCAGACCCATCCCGCCTCTAATGACCTTAGCCGTCGACGAGATATAAAGCCGTAAGCAAAATAAATAAAAAATAAAATAAAGATACACCAATACCATCATCCAGTTTCTTTCCCATGACAAATCTTCCACAAATTTTAGTACGCTGTAAACATGCGATTGGTTTGGCAGAAGATGAAAACTTTTTCGGATTCCACAAGTCAACTGACTTAAGTCCAAAACGTGCTTCGGGCTACATTTCGCTAATTAAGTAACATTTAATGGTGCCGTCGCAGGAATCAGGGAAACAACACAGCATCGCTGTTTTACAATTCTCCGTTGTCCAGCGTTTTGACTTAGCGTCGAAAAACAACGTCCATATTTACGACGGGTCCATGACCTCACTCACCGGCCATCTTTTGTCAGACACCGCATCTACTAGCAATGACGCATGTGTACATCACCCGATTGATAGTAAATTTGCTTTAGAGTGTTTCAAATTGCTGTGTATGCTGCAACTGACTTAGCTAGATCTACTCTAATATCTGACTATATTTCAGCTGGTTTGAAGTTGAGTATTCGATCCATCATGCAAGTTCAAATGTTGAGTAACTATGGAAGTAAATGGAAGTCTTGAGTGAGGATAGCTGCATGGTCATTTTGTATGAGTTTTCTGAAATCTCTCCAGGAGGATGACGGGAAGGTTCCTTCAAAATACCATGACCAAGTTCCTTCCTGTTACTTGTTCCCAGTACTAAAGACCTCACCGTCGACGAGGCATAAAACCATAAGGAAAAAAAAAAGCTAAATGTATACCCAGTCATATTTCGTTTTATCTGTTACGTTATCCCGTAAACCATTAAAAACATGTCTTGATATCGTTCTTATCACTGAAAATTCTTCTATAAAACCAATTTGCCATTCGAAAATAATAAAATAAATACATCGCTGAGTTTTATCTGTACCAACTATTCAAGACCCAGTCTCTCGGTCTTTTACTACATGTATCAACTGATACATATATATATATATATATATATATATATATTTTCTCAGGACAGGGCGTATGTTTATTGATAAAATATATCTTTAATTCTGATGTGGTTTGTATTTTTATCCGCTTCGTCTATAGTCTGAAATATTACCACTTATTACTTTCTCAATACTTTCACAAGTCTTTCAAAGGAAAGATTTGTGAAAATCTCTAATGCTGATAATTTAGAATTGTCAGAAGCGTCAGAAAGTCCTAAAATAACAGCACATTCAGATTAAACAGCTATTTTACGTTGCTTTAGTGCCGTTTTATCAGTACAATTTCACTCCCCATTTATACTATCGCTGAGCTCGACCTCTGTTCACCCTGATTCATATTATCACTGTTATTTTTATGTCGCGTCATAAAGAGGCCGCTTCTTTGACGATTTATCTCAATTTCGGTGTTTCTAAACAACGATGACTTCTGAGGTCAACCGGAATGAATGTACATTGAGGTAGTTATAATTATTTTGCCTAAATTTAAAAACAAGTATAATATTCAACAAACATGTTACTTACTATACGTTATTTTAGCTACGACTGATTACCAGTTGTGCCTACCTACACTGACACAAAAGCTGCAATGTCGTTGTAGTTTTGTTTCTGCAGTTCCTTACTAAATTGAACTGTTGTACAATAACGCAAACTGTTCTTTGTCCTATGTAAGACTGGAGGTTTTCTCCGCGTTGAATATGGATAAAATCTTCTGGGGTAAGTATCCGAGTTAGCCCATCGATTTCGACGGTCTTAACTCTGTCGCCATTGTCAATTGTCACTTGACAATGGCGGTGGACTAACTGGGGTAGTTACCCGAGAAAATTTTATTCACGTTCATTATACTCTTTAACGTTGAACATGTTTCATAAATCTTCAGTGACGGATCTGCATTTTTAGATTCGTATTGAGAGTTTTTGTAGCTGAACGTTATTGCTGTCAATCATGTACCACTTCGTCTGCTAACCGTCTGTCAATAAATGCGTATCCTTGAGAGTAAAGAAGGAAATACGGAATTTATGTACCGTTATTTTGCAATGTAGACATTATCCTTTAATTTTATTCACGTTCATTATACTCTTTAACGTTGAACATGTTTCATAAATCTTCAGTGACGGATCTGCATTTTTAGATTCGTATTGAGAGTTTTTGTAGCTGAACGTTATTGCTGTCAATCATGTACCACTTCGTCTGCTAACCGTCTGTCAATAAATGCGTATCCTTGAGAGTAAAGAAGGAAATACGGAATTTATGTACCGTTATTTTGCAATGTAGACATTATCCTTTGAGGTTAACTAGCTACAGTTGTTCACTAACGTTTTTCTTGAAGAAATACCTAGTTTGACTGTCAATAATGCTGTTTAACATAGCGTTATGTCTGACAATGCTTCCTCACATCTTTCCCATGGTTTCAATTTTTATTTTCTTGAAGTTTTATAACAATGAGTTGCTACACTTTTGAAAGAAAGTCTGTTTAACTAAACCTGTCAGATAATGTTCCGTGTTTAGTATTTTGTCTTATGCGTTAGGCAATGGTATAACTGTTACATTCATTAATTTTATTTGGTGCAAAATTCAAAATCCATGCTCACGCTTGGCTGCTATTTTTAGGCGTTTTCCTCTTCAGTCCCGAGCTCATAATAAAAGTGCAAGTGAACTACTATTGTGTTATTTACTTTGTGTTAATGCTAGTTAACAATGAATGACCATGAAAAAATTTTTTGAAACAATAATTAATTTTTTATAGATGGTATCATATATGATACCTTGGGACTCAAGCAGGTAAATTATATACACAACTTTACTGCTTCATGCTGTTTTATTACAAATAAATAAGTCATAAACAATACACATAATCTTCAGATTTGTTGTAGGTCTGTAGATAGGCCAACATACAAATGTAATATAAAAAGTAATATAAAAATTTTCAACAATTGCGAAGTAAACAATTCAAAATATTTAAACAAAATTACAACAATAAAAATATTCAAAGTAGTTTTTTCTTTTCTTGATATTAGAACATGGATCACTGTTAATATTATTTGTCTCAATTTAATTTAATTTTATTTTTTTGTAAAATTTGCTAAAGCAATTCCTGTCAGTAGTGAGTTCACCTGTGGCTACTGAGCTGCTGCCAACAATGTTCGATTTGAGTTCACTGGAGGCGTCACCAATCTGAAAACTAAAATTGACAAATAATTATTCAAATAAACTATCAAGTGGGAAAAAAAGTAATTACTTTGGTAACATACTTATTCTTACCCATTTGTATGCCTCCAGAACTCATTTGTTTGTCGAATTTGAACAAGAGGCAGGGCTTCCTTTTCTGAAGCACTTTATTCACTTTGATCTGGAGGTGTCACCGATCTGAAAACTAAAAGTGACAAATAATTATTCTAAATAAACTATCTAGTGGGAAAAAAGTAATTACTTTGGTAACATACTTATTCTTACTCATCTGAATGCCTCCAGAACTCATTTGTTTGTCGAATTTGAACAAGAGGCACTTTGATCTGTTTGCGTCATCAGATTCATCAAACTCCATGCCAGAATAATCTTGATTAATTCTACTGACCAGCTCAGTGATGTTTTCATCAGTCAAGCCTGGAAATCAAGTGAAAAGAATATTTAATTACACTTCCACTGATGTAAAAAAAAGTAGGCATTGAGTCCCAAGGTATCATATATGATACCTACAAAGTAGGCATTGAGTCCCAAGGTATCATATATGATACCTAAAAGTTTAAAGTTTTTAAATTCGTTATAACATTAATTTATAGTTTGATTTTAACTGGTAAATGTCTGTACAGATTTAATAAGTTATTAAAGCACGTGAAAACCCTTTTAAATGGAAAAAAAATATGACTCTACCTTTATTTCGACGAGACATGCTGTGCAGCTGCAGAATCCCAAGTTTCAAAACAGTGCTGCCACCTTGTGACACTCGGCAGAAGATCAAACGAATGAGCTGTGAGAAGCGCGATGTGTATCGTAGATGATACCATAGGCCAGAAAAGGTTCAGCTGTGCAGAGGCCCGAGAAAAAAATAATTTCTGGAGGTATCATATATGATACCTCGGGACTGAAGAGGTTATCCTTTGAGGTTAACTAGCTACAGTTGTTCACTAACGTTTTTCTTGAAGAAATACCTAGTTTGACTGTCAATAATGCTGTTTAACATAGCGTTATGTCTGACAATGCTTCCTCACATCTTTCCCATGGTTTCAATTTTTATTTTCTTGAAGTTTTATAACAATGAGTTGCTACACTTTTGAAAGAAAGTCTGTTTATTAACTAAACCTGTCAGATAATGTTCCGTGTTTAGTTTTATGCGTTAGGCAATGGTATAACTGTTACATTCATTAATTTTATTTGGTGCAAAATTCAAAATCCATGCTCACGCTTGGCTGCTATTTTTAGGCGTTTTTCTGCAGGCATCAGGGAGAATTCCGAAACGGTCTCCAACCTCTGCCTCATAAACTACCCATTTCACAAACAAAAATACACTTCACACTCGCAGAATATAGTTACACTTTTCACAGACTGAAGGCAACAATTTACTTCCTCCATTAGTACGTAGCGCAACCTGGTAATAAGTATAAAATGCTCGGAAGCAGCAAGGACATGCGACCATAAAACAATCCTAATGATGATTGAAACTCACAAAAGGCAGCCGATCCCTAATTGGAAAAAGGTGGTGAAGAAGGAGACGAATAAGATTAGGTGAGTGACTAACGCTCTGGCCTCGCATTCGGGAGGACGCCGGTTCGAATCACCGTCCGGGCATCCAGATTTGGGGTTTTCAAAAGGACAGAATTTCTTCCCGTTCCTTGGCCCCAATCCCATCCCGCCCCTAATGACCTAGACGTCGACGAGGCGTAAAGCCATAAATACATTAAAAAAAACAGATTGCGACAATTCGTAATATTTGTTCCATTAAGTATCATTTGTGTACCGTATTTATAGCTAAAAAAAAATACACAGTGGTCTCGCCAGCGATAATAGAAGAACCTTCACGAGCTGCTAACATAGCTGAGCGAATTGTTATATTGACACAGAATTTCATAATCGGAGCTTTCTTTTCTCTCACAAATTGTCAAGTAATCCAGTGGGTATCACTGATACCCAGTCACACATTGAGCATACAATAGCCTCATGCAAAAAATAGGGATAGTGGATAGCGGCAGCTAGGAGTGTGGAGTCTCCAGTTATCTCGGAATACGCTCTGAGGCCGGTACAACGAACGCCGTAACCGCAAAAATTTGAAGCCAGGCGCGTTTCTGACTTAGTCACCAGGAACTATGTCATTCGTTGAATTCCGTCTGTAACCTGGCCCCTCAAACAGCATGGAGGCAGACTCTACAGGCAACGGCCACTGGACTCTCAGCAGTGATAGCTGGGTTAAAGTAAATGAGGAGAGCTGATATGAGATACAACAGAGGAAACAAAGAACTTGTCGTCAACTGCAGCAAGAGCGTTGTCACGATATATTACTATCAGATTCATGAAATTGTCCATCTAATGAGACATATGATATTCAATAGAAGAAACTATCGGTTGAAGTATCAAATTTGTTAAAAACATTCATTTGATTACATTGCGAACTTCATAAACTACAGAAAGACTGTTATGGTTTTCCAATAAACTTTAGCAAACTGCAAACATTTCAAACTTTGAAAGAATTATTAGAACAATAGTTTCGGAAATAAGGCGCTATGCATAAATTACGATAAATGTTAAAGGGGAGAAAGGTGGGGGGATTCACAACGTGCGACTGTGGGGGGAGGGGGAGGTTTGAAGAGGCATAAGCTCCGTGATGTGAGGTAGGAACTGTTTTCTTGTTCTAAATTCACTCATTTGTCTGTCTACCGTCTATCAGACCTCCACAATTGTTGCAACGTATGACGTCACAACGGAGAAGAAATGGAAGGTCCACAAACTGTGGCATGTCATGACAAGAAAGGAGGGGAGGGGGTAAAAAAATTGTATGACATAATTTATGGATTCCTCTTAAGGAGTAAGTGGTATTTTTTTACGGTTTTTCGCAAAAAGAATCCTTAAATATTGTAAAAACAGATTAGTAGAAATTAAACTAACACTCAATCAGAAATCTCTCGTTTCAGAATTTGGAAGTTGTGGAAGTGTGATAGACGGTAGACAGATAGACAAATGAGTGAATCCATAAGTTTTCTGTTTTTCGCGCAGAAGGTACGGAACCCTAGATAAAGAGAGGTCAGAATAAACTGGAAAATACAACACCAAGAGTGGACGCATCGGACAGTTCCTACAAGCATAACTTCAGCGTTTAAGTGGCGATACAGCATCTGCCCTTACAAAGCAGATGTATAACGTTCGGGGAATCTTTAGAGCACTTAACGCAGAGAATAATCTCAAGGAGTTAGAGACTGCAGGAGAAATCCAGTAGCTGTTAATGGATCTGAGAAGTGAACATGGAACTATCTTCGAACGATTATGACGGTAGTAGAAAAAAGCGAAGGTTGTAGGAAGTTTACGACGTGCGTCGAAGGCCGCTAGCGCGGAGAGGCAAATTACAGGCGGCATCGGCCTTTGATAGCAAACAGATCGATGACTGGCTTGGGAGAAAGAAGTGCCGCTGCGGCTTTGCGAAGATGATCACTCACCAACTTCTCGATCAGGAGGCGATTCCCGGAAGGTAGTTATCCGTAATAGTAGTGGTATTTGTTTCCTGGAAAGATTATGACGCAGAGATCTCTCAATAACAAAAACAACATCATCAGTTTGTATGAAACACACTGTACTATCCAACCAATTTATGGATAGCTCCTACTTATAATGATGAAAATGTAAATAGTTAAAGTAAATCATCTCTGATCACATATGTATGTAAGAAGACAGCGTTTTCTCTAACGGCTTCACACCTTGTCGATATCTAGGTCATTAAAAGGATGTAAAGGACAATAAAAGAGAAGGAATTCGACCGTGCCATTTTTCAGAAATCATTAAGGCATTCACCGGCCTTGGGAAAACATGTAAAACCGAAATCTGGATGCTCTGACGGGGAATCGAACCTGCGTCCTCTCGAATGCCAAGACCGAGCGTTCACACCTACCCATCAGCCTGGTTCCTAAGTAGATAAGAATGTATTTAAGTTTCTTTATTCTCCCCAAAATCTAAACTGAGTTGATCAAATATCATATAAATATGTTAAACACAGACATGGATACCAATATCATCTTCTGCGCGTTATAATACCGTCATAGTTGCTATCTTCAGAAGCCTTGACAATTTATTCCAGCCCCTGAGTCCCTTACCTACAAAATAAAATTTTCCCGCCCTCTTTCTCCTGGAATCAAGTGCCAGCTTATGATTATGGTCATCTGTTCTCCTTAATGTAGAGCTCCTAATCCTTCTACTAATAACCATCCATGCATTATCGCGATTATAAGCCTTGAAAAAACAAAGCAGTCTCTTCGCCTGTCTTCTGTCTTCCAATGACTGCCAACCCAGCTCCTTCAGCATATCAGTTACAGATTGCATCATGCGGTAATTTCCGCAAACAATTCTAGCTGCTCTCCTCTGTACTAGGGATGTAACGGATATCCGCATCCGCAATTGCGGAACTTTCGCGTGAAATCCTACATCCGCTTTCGCATCCGCAATTTTTGTGCGGATGTATAGCGGATTTTTGTTGACATGGTAAAATATATTATTCTCTTTGTACAAGATTCTGCCCATCGTTGATTTTTTTTTAAGTATCTTTCAGTAAAAGTAACAATGAACTGAACGATGCTATTACCTAAGCGAAGAATTTACAAGATTGAACTTGCATGTAAAGTAAAGCAGCCTATTCACGGTCCAACTTATGTCATCCGTGTGGAACTAAAGTAGAATGCGCTCACCCAATCACGATAATATAGAAGCGATGCAAAAAAAAAAAGCGAGTACGTAGATGCGCGTGGCCTGGTTTTGTTTTTACGATTGAATTAGTCGCTCCACGGACTCCACAAACTTCATATTTTCTTGTTAAAAAATAACTTAATATGGCAGTATTATATGGAAATAGATTTAACTTGTGAAAAAAGATAATATTTGATAAAAAAAATACATACTTATTTTGATTTTTTAATTTATTTTTGATAAAATATTAAAATCTAAATAATTATAAATTTATGTTTCAACCTCCGCTTCCGCAAATCATCCGCATGAGCGGATGTCAAGCACTGAACATTCGCATCCGGAAAGATGACTTCCGTTACAACCCTACTCTGTAACCCCTCCAACTCCTGAGTTTGATAACCATAATGTGGGTCCCACACCACTCCACCATATTCAAGCAGTGGTATCAAGGTTTTGCAACTCAATCCCCTCATCACCCTCTCCAATAAATGAAGTACTCTGAAACCTCTTCCAACCACCTGCTCAATTGAGTTTACTATCAAAAGTTATGCCAATGTAACGGGCGGTCTGTGCATTAAGGCTTAAATTGGTAGTTTCGATGTTTTAGTCTGTGAATATTGTAAGCTGCTTCGAGCGAGAAGATGCGTACGTGCATAAAAGTGCAGACTTGCAAGTCGGCAGTCCAAGGTCTGCAGCACAGCGTAGTGCGTATGCATGTACAGTGCACGTGATAGCTCACGCATAAATACGCGATCGTGGCGTGATGTCGTCCTATTCCCATTCGGTAACGATTCCGCCAGCAGCCATGTAAGAGGTAAGACTTGTGTCTTGCCTGTATGCCTTTGGCACATGGCAAAGCATATGCTTTGCCCATAGTCTTGTCTCGCGTTAGTTAGTATTTGGTTAGTTAAAGTAGTTTGATAAATTATTCAGTCAGTGTAACTCAAATGAGTTGTTTGCCGTTGTCGTAATAATGTTGTAGCCTCGTGATATCCTTATTTGGTAATGTCGGGTTATAATTAGGATCGTTAATTATTCAGTTAGTTGCATTTAATCAGTAAAGACATCTTTCCATTATATTCGTATGAAGAAGCTATTAATTCATTTAGTAAGTTGTTTACAATTGTATCTTGCTTGCGTGTCATCTCCCTTCCAGCATAACGTTAGGCAGTTTTGCGGATAATGTATGATTAGGTTTTTATAATTAAAGTATATTTAAATTATCAGTTGTGTAGCCTCAGTCATTTACAGTCGTTAGGTTAGATCCCAAGTTATTTCAGATAATAATGTGGAAGAGTTTGTGATATATGGGCAAGGTAAGATCTATTATAAGTATATCACTGTTAGAGCAGTTCGGGATCCCTGCTATATCAAAGATCGCCCTGGTGTCAATATCCTTATCCTGACAAATAACATCTCGGTGCCCACAAGTAGTTAATCTGTTATAATCTGGAAGTTAGCCTAAAATCCTAAGATGCTTCTAAGAACAACCCCCATATCAAACATAATGCCCACACGTGGACTGCGCGGCCATAATAACCCCCATCGATCACACATAGCCGCTACACCAAGATATTTACAGTTAGGATTTTCGACAAGCAATTCCTTTCCTACCCTATAATGATACAAAATCTTTACTTTTTTATCCGTGTACCTAATAAATTGAGTTATCTTGGCATTTATGTCCATACCATGTTTAACTGCCTAGCAAGATATCCTGTTCAGATCCTCACAGTCGTCTACTGTTTTAATCCTTATGTCATCTGCAAACAATCTAACTTCAAGCAATCAATATAATCTTTCATTAAAATAATGAACAGCAATAGTAGCAATACACTATCCTGAGTCACCCTTATATTAACTTTTACCTCCTTTGATACTACATTTCCCACCCCAACGCTTTGCTTTCTTCCTTTCCAACCGAGCGTGGTTGGTGAGCGGTTAGCGTTCTGGCCTCGCATTCGGGAGAACGGCGGTTCGAATCCCCTTCCGGCCATCCAGATTTGGGTTTTCCATGGTTTCCCCAAATCACTCCAGGTGAATTCCGGATTGCTTCCTTCAAAAGGCCAAGGCTGAATTCCTTCCAGTTCCTTGTCCCCAGTCCCATCTCGCCTCTAATGACCTCGACGTCGACGAGGCGTAAAGCCATAAGTTAAAAAAGAAAATTTCGTATTAAGAATTTAGCAAGACAATTTTTCAACCACTCCAATAGTTTTTACCTTATCTACCATCATTTTATGGTATACAGTATCAAGTGCATTGAATAGATCCAGTGCTACACTTTAAAGCTGACCTCCCTTGTCCATTTCTGATTACACATATTTTCCGGTTATATGTCCACTTTTGCTGATCTTAAAGGATAATTTATTGTTTTCTGATTCAATAGCGACCGCATGTCGTTGCAAAAATAATACGTGATCAGATTAGAGAGAAGAAAGCTCTGTAATACGAAAGGCAAGTATTTGCCAAATACACAAAAGTTGAAAATTGTGATCCAGAAACTGGGAGGAAATTGGTTATGATTTTTTGTAGGAACTATCCTGATATTCATCAAGAGTTATTTCGTGGGTCATGGAAAACTAACTACCGGTTGACTGATACGGGGATCGAATCCAGTCTTTTAGAATGTGAGGCTCGAAAGTTAGAGGCTCCTCTGCCATGCTTGGTTTCAGCGACTGTAAGCCTCGGCGGAATCAGTACCGGTACGTTGAGTAATATCTTTGGAGCTAAAGAATGACGTAGTGTTGCTTTGAATTTCACAATCGCTTAATAGGATACTACACGATTTTGTATCGCTGTACGAATAATTATCCTCCTTAACTTATAGTTCACCTTCACGATATCCCTGTCTTTACTAGCGCTGTGCTTCCGCTCGGCATGTAAGACAAAATTTACAAGAGAAAGTATTCTTTTAATAATACTGTGTCACAATAAATATTGGTTGCATGAGTGTGCATTTCTAACTCACTTATTTTGATCTACTTCCACCTCAATTATTTTGATCTACTTCGTCTTCACTTCCCTTTTCATTTATATAGTGAATAGCCTTCCTCCTGCAGCAATTTTGTTTACAAAGTTTATCTTTCACATTGATGTATACTGCACAGAAACAAATGCTTTTATAATTCTAAAACGATACAGTGATTAATTTAAGACTAGCTTCTTTCCTCAGAATTATTATCAAAAATATCCTTATCGTCAAATGTTCCAAACTCTAACAAAAATCTTCTCAACGCCAACGATACTTCTCTACTCTCCTCTCCGCCAAAGATAATCTGCGTCACTATTTCGATTTAATAACTAAGATATTAATATTAACATTTAATTCACTCTGAAAAATTACCAGTACTGACTGTGATTCACCTATCAGTTTCTCATCTGCCACCCTGCAATACTCGAGGGATTATGGCATGTGTTGGGTGGGAGCTGCTCACACCCAAGGTGTCGCCTTCTTATCAGCCAGCACGCGATAGCTGTCAACGTGTGCTTGTGCAGCCTACCTCCCAGGGGACGGATTTGTCTAACGAGTCGGGTGACATCTGGTCGCAGACGCAGACGCAGACCATAACACCAAAGACGGGCAAAAAATCGTACTGGAAAATAACCCAGCACAGTCGTGGCCAAACTTCATCAATTCCTTGGGATATTCACGTATTGTAATTCTGTTACAACCACGTTATTGCCGGCCTCGGTAGCGTAGGGGCTAGAGTGCTAGCTCCACGTGCCGAAGGTCGCCGGTTCGAATCCGGCCGCGGGCATGGATGTTAAGTGTTGTGTGTCTGTGTGTGTGTCCTGTCCGTCCTGTGGCGTCCGCACTTTGAAGACTATATAAACACTGGATTTAACTGATTCACTGGAAGCTCTAATATAACACATTGAGCTGGCTGTATGGCCTCAGCTGCCAAAAGCCATAAAAAAAAAAAAAAAAAAAAAAAAAAAAAAAAAAAAACACGTTATTAAACTTTTTATCATGAAAAAATAAAAGAATTACAACCGTAATGTGACAGCTAAGGGGAAACCAGAAAACAACATTTGCATGATCTTGGTGCATACATAGGTTAAAATTTAAACTTAAATCAACACATTCAACAGCTTCTAATTAGAAATTAGCACCTAAACTTTTTTTTTTTTTAGGAATGATGAAACATACAACAGATTTCAAATAAAAATTTAAGGTTTCAAACCAAGAAGACCATGTAAAAATCTGGTTATCAGTTTTGGAGTTACGCTACATTATAGGCAAAAAATGTACATCATATTTGAATTTCCTGCAACTCTGCCGCTTGACGTAGCTTCATAATAGACATCTCAGCTGTTACGTAAGACACTAAAGTAAATTCGTGTAGCCGTAATGACCTGATAACAGGATTTCTTATCGACTGCGCTATCGGGCCCTAACGTAGTCGCCTAACCTAACCCAGTAATGCTACCGGGTATAGGAGACCTACAGTTTAACGTGGAATCCGAATCGCGGAAGGTTTCTTACGCACTTCGCTTTACGCAGCAAGCTGTGGTCGAGGTGAAGGTAGGGTTAAGCGCATATGAAAATCCCCGCCGAGACAGCGATTCGAACCAGGTACCTTCCGATGTCCAGTCAGAGGCCTTAACCATTGAGACACCAGGCCACTCCTACGTCAGACTCTAATGTCTACAGCTGTGAATACCCCATCGAAATTTGATACGTAATTCTGCTTGAAACCGGAACAAACAACTGTCCCCATTACATATATACAGTTACAGGGTAGTTACCTGTTTATAACAGTAATGACTTATGCCAGTAGTTTCGCCCACGATGACCCAGGTGTGCCGACGAATTTAAAATACTAATAATAATAACGAAATATGCAAATGAAATGTGGTTCCATCAAATGGCCGTGGTGTGAATGCTGTTTATGATTTTGTCAACCAAAATTTTGTGAATTGGTGAAAAATTAATTAGTAGTAGGTGAATTGTTGTAAAAATAAATTTGTAATGTTGCAGCTAATAGGAGAAAGAAAGAATGAAGACGCAAAAAAGATAGTTTCGAACGTGAGTAAAATCCATGGGCTTTAACAGGAAAACAAGAGACCTCAATCCCCTTGGCTAATCATCCAATATAGATGAAGCTGCTTTTGTAATAATATTCACTCTGCAGTGTACAATCTTTAAGCCTTTATTTCTCACAAACGAAGACCCACCCGTACGAACAGCATTAAAGTGAGATATCTGAGATGTCACCGTATTCCCAAGCGCGCAACGAACTCGTCTTCTTTCAGACTTACAGAAAGAAATGAAACACCGTGCTAAAAACTTTTTGGTTAAAATTATATTTTCAAATTTTCATTTCCTACTCTAGTACCAGGTCACGTAGAGTCATAAGACATATATCAGATTTTAAGGATATCCTAAAATTTGTAGCTGTGGAAATACCATAAAACTATGGCAGTAATATTTTCGTGATGCTGGAACAAAAAGTGATGGCCTACCACAGATTTATATATAGTGCAGGAAATTCATAGGAGGACATATGCCAACTAAGCAGTTGCAGTCCTAAAACCTACCCATGTACTTGATAGGTAAAACTCGGGCTTGGCATTCGGGAGGACAACGGTTCAAACCCCCGACCAACCATCCGAATTTCGGTTTCCATGATTTCCCGAAATAACTTCAGAAGAATGTTGGCGTGGGTTCTTCAAAAGGCCATGGGGGAATTCCCCCATCCTCTACCGTCTTTTGACATACGAAACTTAAAGCCGGAAGAAAATAAAAAACAATCCTAAATTTAATTTAAGAAATGCAGTAAACACTAACCTATAGGAACACGTTGCGTCTAATAGCTAAGGACGCTGTTTCTTTGTGGGCTGAAGATTTCTACTTGTGCGCAAGCACGAACCGAGTAGACGGTTTCCGCTGATGTGTCATCGTGTCCCGCGACTTGGGACGTGACCTGGACGCACACTGTAGCCTGCTTTGAAGTCGCCGCCGGAAACTGGCTGACGTATGTGCCACTCTTCACAATAAGACTTGGCGGTCTCGTTATCAAGAGGACAACTGGTCACTTTGCTATACACAGTGACTACACCCAGGTCACGCAGCCACGGTATTCAGTGAAGTGTATTTTATTATTATTCACGTTTATAAATTATAAATGAAAACAACCTCTATTAACAACTGTATTTTTAATCTATATAATCTCAACCGCCTATCACCCTGACTATGCCTTATTCCATAAGGGTGAAACAGGTCGGAGATTACATGAATTACAAAACAGATGTTAATAGAGGGTGTTTTCACTTACACAACTGCGGAAGAATGGCCAATAACCTATGCATTATTGTTTCTTGGCTGTCCGGGTGACGCCTCGTCATGATGTGTGCAGCCGACGTTTCGACCATCCTACTACGGTCATCTTCTACGACAATTCTAGCCAAGAAACAACTGACTCTAACCACGGAAGCCTACGATTACAATTCCTTATTCTATATCTCCTGTCCATCTTCAGACTTCTCACAGAGTAATTCTATTTCCGCAAATCTTTTGAATACAGCTTATTCATTGCAGCCAGAGTCCTTATTATTTTTTATATGTGTTACTCTTACCGTTTTTACTATTAAGATCTCATCGATCCAATGTTTTCAAGCACTCGCGCTCAATGAGTGAACATTTCAAGCATCTGTTCTTTTCTGCAAGTCAACATTTGTTTGCAGCATCACATCTCGACTGCTACCACTGTTCCCTGATCTTCGGTATCAATCGTAAAGGTATTTTTGCCTGACGTAACACACTCCACATATATGATTGGAGGAGTTTTTTTCAGCCTTAGGTTAATACTTATAGCTATTTATAGTCTCTGCTTAAAGTTATGCATATTCTGCTTACTATCTCTGTTCTACATCTCCACGCTGTGTCCAGGTAGACAAATCGAATGACAGTTTCGTGCGGTACAACTTATTCTCTGAATCCTGAAGCTTTCTTATTCACGACTAGGGTGACATTATTTTTATTTATTGTGTTGTTTTACATAGCACTCAACATGGGTTAGTTTCGGGAGTTTAGTAGTAGCTTGCGTGCTAAAGTAACCGCTTACCTTCAAGAAGAAGAAGGTGCAGATGCTAATACTAACATATAACTACAAGATTATTTTCTAAATAGAAGGTTTTAGAACTAATCGACCTTTTCACAGAGCAGTTCAAATGAAAACCTGTAGCGTTGCCGGAAAGAGGTTGGTACCCCGCTGCCCGGCTTTTGGTCCAGAAAATCCTGTTAACCGAGGCTATAGGAGTAATGTTACCGAGCTCTCGTTCCTCAATCGGTATTCACTCATCATTTCGTTAGTTTCTCATTTCATTAGTTCCTTAATATTGTAATAGTTTTACGTGCGGGATCTATAGTAACTCCAGTTAGCTCGTGAACTAGTGGCAGAACATGAACATGAGGCAGTATGACGTAGGTTGTCTTGCTAATACGTTACACGTGACGGAAATTTTTTAGCTTGGATTAACGGCAGCTTTTCACTACCACGTTGCTACATCCACAGAGTAATATGATCTGCCATTAACTCAGCTTCTCTACGAAAGTTGAATTAATGTTTCCTTATATCCCTTAGTGCGCTAGTTTCGACTACTATTTTAACTGATAATTGTTAAATGAAGTGGTAGTTGGTGCTAGACGCATAGGGCATTTGATTTCAGGAATTGTTCGTGAATTCTATATCCCTCGATTCACTGTATCTAGAATGCGCCGAGAATATGTAATTTCCGGCATTATCTCCTGCTATCGACAACGTAGTAATCGAGCACTGTTGTTTAATGACCGAGATCAGCGACATCTGCGTCGAGGTGTCAGCACTGACAGACGGTCGGCACTGCGTCAAAGAACAGCAACAGTCAATGCGGACTTAGGTCAGACGTCTGCACGAGAGCAATGCAGCGAAAATTGGCGTTGACGGGATATGGCAGCAGAAGACCGACGCGAGAGCCTCTGCTAACAAAAAATCATCGGCTGCGGCCCTTCCATAGGTCTCGTGAACAGGTCGGTTGGACCCCTAGACGACAGTAGAAAGGGTGCGTGGTCAGATAAGTTACGATTCCAGTTTGTAAGAACTCTGTTAAAAAAATGGCATTCGGCCTTGTAACCATTAAGCCAGAAATTGTATTTCTTTTATTCCTCAGTTGTGTATGTAGAGTTTTCTCGTGTTATTGATGATTGCAAGTGACAGGACAACACAGGACGAACTCTGTTAAAAAAATGGCATTCGGCCTTGTAACCATTAAGCCAGAAATTGTATTTCTTTTTATTCCTCAGTTGTGTATGTAGAGTTTTCTCGTGTTATTGATGATTGCAAGTGACAGGACAACACAGGACGAACACAACACTTAATTAAAACCACCCATGCCCTAGGCCGGACTGTAACCGGCGACCCCTGCAACGAGAAGCCACCAGCTAGGTAGCCCCACGCTACCGGCGTCGGCTTTGTAAGAACTTATGACAGGATCGAGTTTGGCGCACACCTCATCATGCCATGGACAGTGGTAATAAGGAAGGTACTTTGCAAGCTGGTGCTAGTTCCATACTACATTGGTTATTGACCATTTTACCGCAGTTACTTGTAAACATTTGTGAATGAAAACACCGTCTGTTAACAACAGTTTTTAAATTCATATAAGCTCAGACGCGTTTCGCCCTTATGGATTGGTGCATCGTCAGTGAGAATTTTGGTACATATTGTCGGGAACAGTTCAATTTGCGGTATGAATAACACGATATGTTGCTGTGGCTAAGCATTGCTCCCATTATTTTTGTAGAAGTCATTATTTCCCTATTTATTGAAAACGTGCACTTTAACCTCGTCTAATTTCATACAGCTAGTATCTTGTTGTTTATACGCGTGAACAAAGTTAAAGTGAGACCATTAAATATTTTATTTATTTTTTTACTTTTAGCTTTGCACCTCGTTGACGGCTAAGGTCATTAGAGGCGGGATGGAACTGGGGACAAGGAACGGGAAGGAAATCAGCCATGGCCTTTTTAAAGGAAGTATCCCGGCATTCGCCTAGAGTGATTTGGGGAAAGCATGGAAAACCCAAATCTGGATACCCGGACGGGAATTTGAACCAGCGTCCTGCCGAATGCGAGGCCAGACCATTTAAATAAGCAGTGAAATAGTTACCTCGACAAAAATAATAGGAGCCACCCTCAACCAAAGCAACAGATCGGGTTATACATAGCGCAAATAGAGCTTTTCCCGATCACATCTAATTGTTTCTACCAAAATTCTCACTGACGATGCTCCATTCCATGTTGGCGAAATGCATCTGAGCTATATATGAATTTTAAAAAGTTTTTAACAAACTTTTCATTCTCAGATAGTTCTATCCTGATAGTCATGTTCAGCTACTTGGAGACTATTTGCAGCTATTCATAATATTCTTGTTCCCAAACAACGACGGATTTTTCCAGTACAAAATTTTCAATGTTACCGGGCCAAAATCTATAACGATTGATATGAGAAACATTTTGTACAGTTCCGGCGATTTATATAGCCACTTAGATCATCAAATATGAATCCAATCGAACTACCTGGAGCATTATGGAAAGGCTAATTTGTGCAAAACGTCCGGTAAGGACAACACTTTTGTAATTACGAATGGCTGTAAAGGAAGTGTAAGTTAAGGAGCTTGTAGACGATCAAATTTATTTGACAAATTTGTTGGTCAAACTTCACGTTTTCATCAAACAGTAGCGCAAACGCTCGAACCAAAGATCAAAAAAATTTGTCAAACTCTTCTGTAGTTTCCTTATCAGGACGTGACGCGTGCCGCAATGAGCAATAAAGATAAAGCATTTTTGGCTTTGACACAAGCACTGTGTGTTAAGAACAAAAAGCGCAGACGTTGGTCTAGAATCTAGTCTAAGGGTGGCCAACCCGCGAGATTCATCACACTTTTACAAAATATATTTATTTTATAATCGCCAAAGTAGTGAAAACCAATATATTAAAAAATATACAATTTGTGCATCCATATCTCCAAAATTCATTTCATTTACATTTATGTATCTTTTAAATATCATTTTTAGTGTTATATATTTCTTTAAAAGTGTGCGTTTAGTTGATTACACTAACTTGCTGAGTATGGACCAAAAACCTTTGAAGAATTACTACAATTACTACGTCCTCTAATTGAAAAAATGGATACCGTTATCAGCTACACAAAGATTATCAGTAACCTTAAGGTACGTAGCTAGCGACGCTGATTTTGGAGATTTAAAATTTCGAGTCTTCATTGCTCCTCGTAGAAAGTCAAATTATCATTGAAAGTTTCGAATATGCCGTCAAACACTCCGTCAATAAAAATTTCCATCAAACACGTTAAACACGTAAATTGTTTGACAAACGCTCAAACAATGCCGCAGACGATAAAATAATTTGACAAGCATGTAAAATTTGACAAACAATTTGATCGTCTACAGGCACCTTACAATATTTCTTCAGGGGGAACAACTTACTGAGTTAATGCCACGTCTAATGCTGCACTTGGCATAGCCAAAAGCAATCTCACGCGATATTAGGAAGTATCCCATGAGTTTTGGGTCTCCAGTGTATAATTTTACAACCAATAATGACACACACGTTCAGCAGAAAAACACCGCAGAAGATGCTTTCAGACATTGAAGTGAAACGCGTTCGGTGAATAAATAAACAAGCAAAAACATTAGTAGCTTTGGTAACCATCATGTATTAGATATTTATAATTTATTACTGTTTATATTTCTGCTGCGTACTTTGCTAACCACATTGTTGTCTAATAAATGATCTCATCTCACCTTGTAATCACTTCTTATGCACAGTCGATAGATTTTTGAATTAGGTTTGAAGACTTCCCATCTACTTGCTTCTTGCATACCAGATCATCTCGCCGAAATATCGCTCTTTGTGTTTCTGTGTTTGGGATACCTCCGTCTCCAAACAGCGCGATGTTTCACGTCCGTGTGACTAATAACTTTCCACCGCCCTCAATTATTGCCGCCTCCCTCGGAACATCTTCATATTGGAGGGCAAAACAATTACGGCTACCTGTCTATATAATTACTTCATTTGACTCGCCCATCCTTTTCCCACGCCAGAGAACATGGCTATTATTACCTCCGCCAGCCACAACTCGCCCTTGTCCATACGTATGTTAAGCAAGAACTCTTCAGCATGGTGTAGCTTATTACCCTTCTTTTGCAGATATCATATAGATTAATACATAGCAACAACGAACGATACTATCCATCTAGCAGCCAAACTGTTAAGAGATCCGTCGTGGAATTTCGTTTCTGTTACTGATCTTTTATAACACATTCGGTCTATGTTGTGAATGCGGAGATTCAACGGAACCTGGTTTGAATCCTGGTTCCCGCGTACATACCATCCTAACAGCGAATTTCCGCAATCACCTAAACGAATTGAACTGTATTTGTAATTTCCATGGGTCGCATGCTCCGATGCAATTTTCGTATTCATCTATTTACCCATTTCTCACTATTTTAATTGTTATTATCATCTAATATGCTGTTAGTGTTAAATTCCCCACCCATCTCCTTATGCCATTTACGAACTTCAAAGTAATTTTAAATTCCTTCGGCGTTTCTGGTAAATTAGTTATTACTTACCTTGGTAATTCATTCCAGTATCTGAACCCTTACCCACAAAAGAAAAATTTCCTACTCCCTTATGCAAGAAATCTAGTGTCTCATAGTCATCTTTTCCCTTCCATGGACTAATCCTAATTCTTAGACAAATATTCTCACAAGCCTCATCACCAACAGACGCATTGTACACCCCTAGCACTGTCTTCACCCTCCTCCTATGTTCCAATGATTCCTGATCCAGCTCCTTTACAGTGGCGTAGCTAGGTCAACAAGGACCCCGGTGCAAAAAATTTATTTTGGGCCCTCAGGCCAGACGGGCGACCTTTTTTTTGCTTTGTGTGCGGTAGGGGCCCCCTGAACTGAGGATAGGGGCCCTTGAATTGTTCTTTAGGGGCCCTTGAGCAGTGGTTGGCCCCCCCCCCCCCCCTGAGCAACGAGGGCCCTTAGTGAGGGGCTCCTGTGTTCTGTGTTCTCAGGGGCCCCTTAGACGACGGTAGAGCTAAAAAAAAAAAAAAGGTCGCCAGTTTGCCGTGAAGGCTCGTGGGCCCTCTAAACTGCAATTGAGGGCCCCTAGAGGTGCGCTTAGGGGCCCCTTCAGGTATGCTTGGGGGCCCCCTGAGCGTGAGGGCCCCGGTGCACTGCACCGCCTAGCCCCATAGTAGCTACGCCCCTGTTCCTTTATCATATCAGTTACTGACTGGGTCTAGCAGTAATATCCACAAACAAATCTAGCTGTTCTTCTTTGCATGCCCTCGAACTCTTGATTTTATATCCAAAATGTGGGTCCAATACTATGCCCCCATATTTAAGCAACGTTCTGACCAAAGTTTTGTAACCAAGTTCCCTCACTTCTGCGAAATATATCTTCCCATCGTCGTATCCTGCAAATGAAGGATTTTGTAACCCTTTCATACGATAAGCCCAATGTGTCATTCCCTAGCTGAGTAGATTATAAAATGTTATGCCAAGATAATTACACTTCAGCTCTTCAACAGCAAAGTCCCCAATATCCACCTCATTAATTACACTTTTCACAAATAAAATTACATTTATCAGACAGACGAAAACACAAACATTCCACCCTCAATGCTTCATATCTGACAAATCTATGATTAACAATAGCTACCTGATATACTGCCCCGTTTGTTTACAGAATAATTTAAATTTTTTATTCATCGTAATAATTATGAATTTAATAAAAAAATATGCAAAAATCAATACTACTTGAAATTTTGTTCTAAGATCTGTCCACGACAATCTAAAGCCCGAAGAAAAAATCCCGTAGTTGAAGCGCTCTGCATGACGTGGATTCTTTTTCGGGTGCTTGGGGACAGGTGAGGTCTTATTTCCTCAATTTCGACCAATGTATCCTAAATTCAAGTTACTTGGGGTACCCTTGCAGAGTGGGTGTTAACAATTATTGAATCAACAACAGTTGTATTAATATAAGTAAAAAGGGAGTTTGAGTCATTTAGAGAAACTTGCCTCTTATACATATCATATAGGTTGAATATTAAAACGACAAGGATCTATAGCTACCCACATGAAAAGAAGATTCGTTGTAAGTTTTTTTGCTTTCATAATTGAATGGACAACGGAAGATGAACGCAAAATTTAGGCTTGGTTAACAGGATCTATCGGCAAACTTATATAAATAGACATTTAAAATTTGACTATCCAAAGTTAAATACGCGATTAGATCCATTATAAGGGAGCGTGCATAAACAACGTAGCTCCATTTTGGCCTCCTGTGAACCTCCCCCCCCCCCCCCACGTAGCCCTACGTGGCTTTTGCCTCTACCCCCCATGTAGCACGTAGCTTTTTTCCCTTTTGATTACAGAAGACATTTTGTACTGTTTTCTCCTGTCAGACTATTGTAAATTACATTACGGAGATAATTAACTGAGGTAAATAAATATTCACATGCTGTTGTGAGTTCAGTTCCTCATTTTAATTGTGAAAAATGTTATGAAAGGAAAGCTACGTGGCCTGGCTCTGAACCCCCCCTTCTCCCCCCACGTAGCCCAGCGTAGCCTTCCAGCTAACCCCGCCATCCCCTGGTTGACCAGGCCCGCCGCTAGCTGTTTGAGCGCCCGCGTGCAATACCGATTATGCCGCCCCCTGTCTAACTACAGCCAGTGGTGGATCTAGGAATTTTCCGAACCGGGTCAAAAGACTGTGAGATTTCCGCCCCTTCAAACATTATTTGCCGCCCCCATTGTTGCCACCCCGACTGTCGCCGGCCGCCCGGAGCAGCAGTTGAGCTAAAACAAAAGGGTCGCCCTCTACACAATACGCTGCAAATTTCGTCGCGGCGACTGTTGATCACTCGATTTGCCGCCCCCCTCAAAGTGCCGCCCGCGTGCGGTGCACGCCTTGCACGCCCGCTTACGGCGGCCCTGCCTGGACCGAGCCACGTAGTTTGTTCACGGTCCCTAAGCCGGCGTCGTCAGCAGGATAGCTAGTCAAAACGCAGTAAGCACAAGTAACACATCACATACACAAGATCTCTCATGACGTCCATCATAACCGACGGATGTCAAGCAAAGCTCGTGTGATAAACGGCTGAGGCCAATATTTTTTTAAGGGTATGGCTTGGAGATTTCCGTCGTGATTGGTCGACCGCCTGGTGGTGCCCCGTATCTGTCAGATGCACTACACTAGTGGTGGAAATAATGTGTCGCAATTGTTTGTGAAACCCGTAACTTAAGTTTTGTATAATTAATGTATTTTTTTTTATAAATGTTTCTCGGGAAACAAAACGAGTAATATTGTTATTAATGCACAATATTTCGGCGACTTTAACCTCCGTCGCCATCTTCAGGTGCAGTTGCAAGTCTTGAAGTCTGCCTTGAAGTCAGCCTTGAGCGTGTTGTTTGTAAACTGGCATAGCAACGACAGATGTTGTTATGTTGCCTAGCAGCATCTCAGATGTCATTAGACGCCCGCGGAACACAAAAAGCAGAGCGTTGGTGATGATCAGCCTCAATTACAGGAATCCATGCATCACTTATCTGGAATCCACAATCCCTGTTTACCAAATCAGACGCGAGGCGAATTTCAAATGCTTCTTTAATGACGCTGTCCCAGAAGCATCTCGCATGTGTCAACACCTTAGTCGCTTCGAAATAGAAACCATGTCCTTCTGTCAAACTATGTTCCGCCACTGCTGATTTGTCTTTTTGCCCCAGGCGAACATGTCGGGCGTGTTCCAAACAACGTTGTACGCACCGTATGGTCTGACCGATGTACATTCACACGGGATGCAGTAAACTCTGGGTGTACGCAGGGCAAGGTCATCTTTTGGAGAGTGCAAAATGTTTCTCAATTTTGGTGGTGGTAGAAAAATGTTCTTAATGCCATTTCTTGCCAGGACTCTTCCGACCCTAGATGTTGTGGCGCCAGAGTACGGCAAGAATGCTAATTTATCGTGTGAATCATTATCGTGTTTATTAGGCCTACGTTTCATTTCCCGGAATGCCAACTGTATCTGATGTTCATTGTATCCATTCTTTCTGAAGGTATCACGGAGATGTTTTAACTCACTAGGAAGGCTGTCTTTATCACATATTGCCCGCGCTCTGTGGACAAGAGTAGTTAGTACTGTATTGCGCTGTGCAGGGTGATGATGACTGTGTGCGTTTAGGTAAAGGTCTGTATGCGTTGGCTTCCTATACACTGTGTGTCCCAAAGTTCCATCAGATTTCTTTATAATCAGAATGTCCTAAAAGGGCAAGCGGCCTTCCTTTTCAACCTCCATCGTGAATTGGATGTTTTTGTTGATACTGTTCAAGTGAAGGAGAAACTTATCTAGATTGTCTCTGCCATGAGGCCAAACAACAAATGTGTCATCCACATACCGAAAGAAGGCACTGGGCTTCATGGGGGCACTTTCCAACGCTTTCTCCTCAAAATGTTCCATATAGAAATCAGCTATAACAGGTGACAGGGGACTGCCCATTGCAACTCCCTCGACCTGTTCATAGTAGTGCCCGTCATACAACATCTGTCGTTGCCACGCCAGTTTACAAACAACACGCTCAAGGCTGACTTCAAGGCAGACTTCAAGACTTGCAACTGCACCTGAAGATGGCGACGGAGTATAAGGTCGCCGAAATATCGTGCATTAATAACAATATTACTCGGTTTGTTTCCCGAGAAACGTTTATAAATAAACAACGTCGAGAAAAATTACATTCATTTATAATGTATTTTTGTTTTTTCGTTTTTAGTTTGTGTAGTTTATGAGAAGGAGATCAGAGTTCACCCAGCATTAACTTAGGAGATTTCAGGAAACCGTCTAAAGATCTCATTCAGAACAGCCGTTATTCCGAGCCCGAAATTTGAACCTGGGCCCGTTAAGCCCGCCTTCCTCTAGCCCCCTATGACGACACTTTGGCCACACTGGTGTGTTGATTGCAGTGTGACTGTGTCGGCCAGACGGGCGGTGGCCGCGCGTAGCGGCGCCGGGCGTAATTACGTATCGCACGCACGTCCTGCGGTCGATCGGCCACCGCTGCGGTCTGCACAGTGTCCTCCCGCTACCGCACTCCTACTGCCAACACGCACAGTAGTTGGTTGCCCTTGTCACGGAAGCCATATACAAGGCTACTTAGTGACATATGGCTTTAAGTTAACTGGTCCTCTTAATGATAGCTAAATTCAACCAATGCTCCTTTGCCGACGCCTCTTCCTCTCAGAAATGGTCCACAAATTTACGGTAATGCCTTTGAAGTTAAATTACTCCTTTTGTTCCTATTGGCTATTGGTTTCCGAACGCAGGGCTGGCGTTAGAGGTAAGGGAGGAGGGGGGTAAGCGAGTCAAATGTACCCTGGCCCGCGCAGCTGATGGGGGGCCCGATCACCTGCTCACCGGCTGTAGAGGCCCCCCACTCGACAAGTTGTAGAGCTGCCCTGAGGGAGGGCCCTGACTGATGAATTCGCCAAGGCCCCCAACTGGTTACCCCGGGCCCCTAAATCCTAGCGCCAGTCCTGTCCGAACAGAGAGGCAAAGTTAAATTCAAGAACCAGCAAATTATGTCGTTTCCAGCCACAGAAAAAGTGGAAAACCATCAACACAGAATTGTTCACGCGGGTAGATATATGCAGTACTTTTTATTTCTTGCAAGGTCGAAATCAAATCATAGCATGACATTGTTGGTAAGGAGATCCCGAAGGATTGTTCGGCCGCCAGGTGACTGGGTTGTCGATTCGTCCGCTTACCGCGTATCCGTGGTATAAGTGTGACGTCACATCCTGCCAGGTTTATAGACGGCGGCCATAATTGTGCACTACCTGTCCGAACGTCCATAAGACCACATTGTGTTTCTACAAGCGTTTAAAGTTAGTTTATCTCTGCAACGGATTAATTAACGTAAAGTCAAGATGCCTGCGTGTGTGATGTTTGGATGTACATCAAAGTCTGGTCGTAGTAAAGTAGGTTTATATGTAATACCTACTGTAATTACGAACCAATGTGATCGAACTCGGGAGCTGAGCGAACGTCGTCGAAGACGATGGATTTCTCTAATAAACAGATCCAATGTTACTGACGAAAATATCACAAAGGACAAACGTGTGTGCTCTCTTCACTTTGTTCATGGTAAGTTAAATTCTGTTTGTTTTTGCAGATAATCTGTTTAACAGTGGGCTAATTTGTAACCCTACATTCCTTTTTATATTTATATTAATTTTAAAGTGTTTTGCCGTGTACAAATTATTAACGTTTCATTTTTATTGTTTTCAAGGAAACCATCAAAACTGATGGATGAAACACACGTTGATTGGGCACACAGTGTCAACCTCGGATATGCATCACAGACAATGACACCGGAGGCCGCGATCAGGAACAATCAACGTTACGAACGGGCGAAAGCAAGATTGTTAAGTAGGACACAAGAATTTGTTCAAGCACCTAAAAGGATGAGGATTAAGGCTGATGACCTTCATGATGTGAGTGCTAGTGATGCTTCTACTGCAGGCGTTAATGCAGGACAGTGTGTTGTAGAAACTAGAAGTGATACTGCTCAAAATTACATCTCTCCAGGTGTCAGTTGCCAAACTGATTTATCTAATGAGGACTATATTCAACTAAATCAAAATTACAAAAGGGTCGTAGAAGATAATGTTGCACTTAAGGCAGAATTGGCTACTGTGAAGGCACGTCTAAGTCATTTTGAAGTAACTGAGGAAGTGTTAGCAGCTAATGATAAGAAAGTTCAGTTTTATACAGGGCTTCCAACCTTTACAATGCTTATGCATGTTTTCAATCTTGTTTCTATTAAAGTAGAGTCATCTCATAGAAATGCTTTATCAAAATTTTCAGAGTTTATTATGGTATTAATGAGGCTAAGATTACATCTTTTAGAGCAAGACCTAGCTTATCGGTTTGGTGTCACACAACCAACTGTAAGTGCAATTTGTGACAAGTGGATTAGGGTTGTGGCTGCTCGCTTGGATAAGTGTATTGTATGGCCTGAAAGAGAAACCTTATATAAGACAATGCCACTTTGTTTTAAAGAATCTTTTGGTGACAGTGTATGTGTTATCCTTGACTGTTTTGAAATCTTTGTTAATCGTCCAACATCATTAATAGCTAGAGCAGGAACCTGGTCAAATTATAAGCATCACAACACTGTTAAATTTCTTATTGGCATTACCCCTCAAGGCTGTATTTCCTTTATTTCTAATGCATGGGTAGGGCGTGCTAGTGACCAATTAATTACTAATAAAAGTGGTATTCTTGAGAAATTGTTGCCTGGTGATGTCGTTCTTGCAGATAGAGGATTTGATATTGCAGAAGATGTTGGAATGTATCGTGCTAGGTTGCATATTCCAGCATTTACTAAAGGTAAAACACAGCTGTCTTCTAAAGATGTCTCAGAAACCAGGTCCCTAGGTAATGTGAGAATTCGTGTTGAACAAATTATTGGTCTTTTAAGACGAAAATATAGGATATTGCAAGGACCTCTTCCAGTAGAGTTTTTGAAACCCCATGTTGGTGATACTTTATCTCCCATAGATCTAATTGCTCGTGCTTGTTGTGCTCTAACAAACCTTTGTCCTAAAATATTTGATGTTGCAGAGAATTCCCTAATTTAAAATCAATCTGCTTTCTGACAAGTTTTAGAATGTCAGGAAAACTAAATGCTATATTTTTGGGAAAAATATGTTTTACAGTATTGATCATAATTTTTCCCCACTGCAATAAATTATATTTTTGAGGAGCATAAAGTAGAGATTTTTGTGGTTTTCCTTTGTAGTAATAATTTTAGTATAGTGACATCATTATATTGGTCTCAGAGTTAGTTTTCTTTGTTATTTAGGATTGAAATAAGTAATTTTTTTAATAAAAATGATGAAACAAATTTGTGACTTAAAATTTACTTTACACACCTATCCTGTTCCTTTAAAAGCAACAAAAACTTGCATATGTGGTACAATAACATTTGTAAGATTATGGAGTAAAGAAGATAACTTTTATTCAAGTACCATGTACTAGTAAGTAAAAAAGAGTATTTGATAAATTAGATTTTGCAATACAACTTTTTTCTGTTTCAAAATAGGTCACCATCAGTTATACCTATATATTTTATATTGATATCACAGGAAATCAGCTTTAGATGTTGAAACATGTAAGGTATCTCAGCCTAGCAGTGCATTTCAATAATAGTTGAAAACCTGTACATTAATCACTGGTAAAAGCATGGCATTTGATTTAAAATCAATCGCTATGTAATGAAAGAAAACTCCAGAGAATAGTATTGTTTAAAAATATCTTATTGATTTTAAGACAAAATTACATTTACCAAAAATTAAATTACATGAATGAACTAAAATTTAAAAAGAAAAGAATTTAAAAAATTGGAATAAAAGTCATAAATACTAACATGATATGGGTACTTATAAAGTATCTCATCCTTCTTGATAGAGGTTGTGGTTAGGTGGAAATAGGACCTGGACCAAAATAAAAAAAAATCAGAAGTCACCATCAGCTTGTATAAATAGTTTATTTTTCAATCATAATAAGATATAACATTCCACAAGACTCCGAAACATTCTTTGGATTTTTTTTTCTTTTAGGTTCAGGATCTATTTCAGCCTAACTGCAACCTCTATCAAAATGGACAGGCTTCTACATAAATACAATGATATTTTACATCACAAAATTTGATTACAGAGATCTGAATCACCTTCACTACTTGTTTTTGGAACTAACACAATCAGGGCATCTCCACCTTACCATGTGTTTCTTCACACCCACACATCCACGATGAAAAGTTACAATCTTACAGGTATTATTGGCACAATTTATCATTGGTACTTCAGGAGGCTTCTGGCACAAACAAACATTTTCAACCACATAGTTATCACTTCTGTTCAAAAGATGTCTTTGACTTGTATAATATTTACAGAGCAATTCTGGTAGGATTACACATTTAAAAAACTTTAAAGAAATATCAAGAATTTTTTTTTGCAGGACCATATCCTCATGAACAATATCTACAACTACTTTTCCTGTTTGAGTTTGTAAACCAACTAAATAACACACAGGAATCTCAGTGATAAGCATTTGAGTTTGGATTTGATAATAATAAGGATGTGAATTAGATAATTTTCCATTATCAGTCCCACAAACAGTTACTTTATTAGTAATTTTGTTATCAGTTTTAACTTCCACTAAAGCTACACCATGGCACAAACATGTCATAAGTCCATCTGGAGATGCCCCTAGATATGGAAACTTTTCATTTAAAAACAAACCACAGTCCTTCAAATCAAAATGCTCATGTTTTCCTTCCATTACAGTCTTAAAGCAATTCAAAATTGGTTTCTCTAATACCTTACCATATTCAGTGAACTCAGTTTTAAATGCACATTCAGAAGGCCTACAGATAGAACGGACAAGGCTAGGAGCTGGGTCTTCAATATTGGTGTGGCAGATCGAATGCATTTTTGAAGCTGTTAGGCGTCCTGCTCTATGCACCATCCAAAGAAGACTATTAGATTGGTCCCTAGTGGCCTCTTCTAAAGCTGTGCACTGAGCAACTGTTAGTTCTAAGGATTCAAATAATTCTTCACATTTTACAAAAAGTTCTGTCTGGGTCAGAGAAGCTGTGGATGGGTCAAAGAGATTGGTCAAGGGTTCAGGCAAAATAACACTATTTGGCAATACACAACTGACAGAAACAGAATTCTTCCGATCTTCAGCAAAGGGTTCAACACAATCTAACACTGCTGCTGTAGGATCACTATCATTCACAGCACTCAAAAACAATGCAAACTCCTCATCTGTTGTCACCAATTCCTCGAAGGGCCTCTTCTTGCATGTTAATGGTTGATCTGGATCCACTTCACCACACAACATCTTGTATTATGCCAGCTCACAGTCCTTCACTTCACAGATCATAACATCACTCTTTTCTCTAAAAGGAAGCCACTCATTTTCTCTTGAAGTACATGTTGTGGAATTTTTTCTTGTGGTCTTTATTTCTAAATAAAAAAGGATAGCACTGATATGGGAGCAAACTGATCCCAATCCTGCCATACAGTTGCAATGAGCTGTTATGACTTCCCTTTCTTCATGAGCAGAACCCAGGGTTTGAGGAATGGCAAATTCAGGCTCTGAGAATGGGTAACCTGGATTTATAATAAAAAAGACATTAGTTACAAGCTATAAAAACATTAAATGAATATTTAAAATCTCGCCAAAGTAAGTACATAACCTTAAACTAACGTACCTGGCCGATAACTAGAACTCTGTTGTTGCAAAGTACTTTTCCTTTGACAAAGTCCACATGTCCACTTGTAACATAATTATGGCCTTCCAGAGACTTGAAAGCCTTCATTTGATCCAAGGTTAAAAAGTTCGTTCCGAAAACAAGATAACCAATTAAGTCCTCTCGCGTAACATTTGGAAACATAGCCGGGTCGACATCGTAGGCTACAAAGTCTTTCACGCACATTTCATACGGATCCTGGCCACCACAAAGGTCAATTTTTCTTCAATACGCCACCGCATCTTCTCCGACAAGAGTCCTACCATAGTTTTTTTTTCGAATTTAGACATTTTTCACTAAGAAAACAGCCGTAAAATACGAGAACACCATCCACCTTCCATAAGAGCACGTACATTAATGGGCCCAGCGAGTGCACAAATATGGCGGCTGAAACTATATCCGGTTCTCGCTTATACCACCTATAGGGGACCTACAGCTTAACAATGAATCCAAAACACGGAAGCTTTCTCATTACACAGCAAGTTGTGCCACAGGTGAGTGTCTGGTTAAGAGCCTTTGAAAATCGCCACCGAGACAGGGATTGAAACCGGGGATCTTCCAATCAGATAACTTAACCACTAAGCCAACAGACCGTTCTTCTGGCAAGGTTCTTTGACGGTATGATACGCTGGGCGATTGCAATAACCCTCAAATGACTAGGTATATGTTAATACCATTTATCGTTTAGAACAAACACACGTACAGGACGTGACAGGGCCGGCGCTAGGAATTTCGGGCCCGGGGTAAAATGGGCGACTTTTTAAAAAAAATCTACAATCTGGCCGGGTGACAATGGGCGCATTCTTGGCTTCATGGCCTGAGGGCCCCTACAGTCGGCGATCGGGGCCCCCCATCAGCCGGCGGGCCCGGATACTTTTGACCCGCTTACACCCCCCCCCCCCCCCCCTAGCGCTGGCCCTGGGACGTGATTGCAGCCGCTAAGCTAAATTATCGCGAGAAAAAAGAATATACAGGTGTGGTATAAATGATTCTTCGTCTCCACATACTAGAAGTGGAACCTCATTTTTTATCGTACTTCCAAGCATGATTTTTATAATTTATGCGCTCTGCACATATTTTTATAGTGTGATATTACCATACTCTGTGGGTTTACTCATCAGTAGCTATCATCTATCGGATGTATTACCTGACAATTGTACACGAGAACTAAGGAATTCTGTTTCGGTGGCGTAACAGTAGCTGAAATGCAACAGAATTACTCTTCAACATTTCATTTGACATGCTTCCGTTTGTAGCGTATCACCAGGGGGGGGGGGGGGGAATTATTAATTAATTCTTTATATTTTACGCTATAGGATACTATAATTGAATGTCAAAATGTAAATTATTTAAATGAGAATTGGATGATTCTGGGATTTGAAAACTGTCACAAAAAGACATTTTAATAAAGATTTTTACAATGGCATCTACAAATCTGAGCGTATTTACCATTACGTTAATAAACAAGAGGTTTTGCAATTTTCTAAGCAACGCTCAGACGTACAATGAGCCCTTTATATGCAAGCAAACAAGTATAGTTGTACTTTAAAAATCTCACAATTATTCTAATACAAAGTATGTTACCAGTTATGATGATGGCAAACAGTAATGAATTTTAATAGGTTGGGACGCCACGAATGATTAACCTGCATTCGACAGTTACACAGTCTAGCTCAGTGGTTTATCAGATCAGAGCAAGGATCTTTATCTCAGATGCGCTTACGGGTACAGTTTCACGGAAGTTGCAGGCTGAATGGCTTCGAAGAAACACATTACCGTTCCACGGCAGGTAGCGCTGAGCGTCGTAACTGGCCACGCCAGCAGTATGCGGCAAGTCGCAAGTCAGAAGTGCGCCTCAGATGGTCTCCAGGACACAAGTCAGCCCAGCACACATGGACCGCAAGTCACCAGTGACTTGTCTGGGCTCCCAACTGGAGGGAAGTCAGGCAGGATCTCGTCTTTTTCTCCCGGCACGGAGGTAAACTCTGACTCCGCCTCTTGTGGCTCGAAGACGACATAGAACATAAAATTCCCCGAATCTTAGTGCTATGTTCCCTGTGATTGGCTGACCATCTGACGTCATGTGAATCTGTGCTTCTCTTGGCCACGTTAAGTTTCGGCAAACCTCGGGAGCCGATGTCTCCTTCGGGAGGAAGGAATTCTGTTACCGCGTGCTCGACAGAAATCCCTAATCCTCTTAACATTCTGCCGAAAGGCGCCAGCCCGTCTGCCCTTCACTGAAGCGTAAAATCCTTGCCTCTTATCCTTTCAACGTGCATCTTTCGAACATACAGACATCCCAAGAAATGGAAAAATATTCTATTCCTATTACTTTATATACAATAAAAAGTGATATGTAAACGGGGAGCTTAGCGAATCGTTACATAATGCCCCCACTGTTAATGAAAATTATTATGACATAATAATTTTATATTGAGTTTCGTGATTCTACTTTAGTTGAGACCAAACATAATAACTTAGCACTTTAACAATTACCACAGTTTTTTAAATGAGATCCCAAAATCACCGCGATTCTCGATTTGTGAATTGAATTTTAATGGGCTTTCTTACATCTTTTGGCCGTCTTAGAATTCCTTTACCCATTACAACACATGAATTCAGATAGCCATCCCTCATACAAACATATATTAAACACAATAATAACATATACATGAGAATCTAAATTACACATAGACCTATTTACATAAAGGCTTATAATAAACTTCTATGAACCTTAATATCTACAATATACGCAGAACATTGTCAGAGAAACTGAAGTAAGTACGTGATTTACACAAAATTTTAGGAATCTAATTGATCATATCTTAATAAAAATATATATATATATTTTTAAAAAACTAAATTTTCCCTTCAGGATTTTATAATCAAAAATGCATAGTTGCTACGAATGTAGAAATATGCCAAATCATATGTTATTGTACACCAGCCGCCGGCAATTGCGGCTCTCTGCCTCTGTCCGCTAATGGGTCGTCTACCCGAGATAAGGATCTGGTTCTACCTTCCTGGAAGTAGCGGTTTCTTGTGTACCTGGTACATCTGTTGTTACACATACACCTTAGGCGCGTGGTAAACCTTGAGATTCCGGGCATTGTGTGGTCCCATCTGTGAAATTCCATCCGTTAACATATAACAGTTGGTCGAAATCACCTTTTCTACGGCAAACGGACCAGGATAAAGCCAAAAGAAACTTCGAAATCACTTTTTGTTCGCATTCGATTATAGGATTCGCCCGTACCAGAACTTGTTGTCCGACCTCGACCTTTGCGTATGTTTTTTGTCTTGTTTAATTTGTCTTTTTGTCGCCTTTTCCAACAAATATTCATGCGCCCTTTTTATGTCTTCTTCCCGGTTTTTTCTTCCTCCTGAAGCAGGGTGTTTTATTACCCTTTCAGCAAGGAGTTTAGACCGCTTATCGAACTGTAAGTCGACCGGCCGGAATAACGTCGCGCAATTTACCGTAGTATTAAAATATTCTTCTATCTTCGGGATATGTTTTACCCAAGATGAGTGCTTTTGGCCTATGAGTGTCCTCATATACACGCTTAGCTGTCTCATGAATCTCTCCGCGACGTTTCCTTGCGGCGAGCGTATTGATGAATAAATCACTCTTATCCCTCTGGCCTCCAATGCGTTTCTCCATCTGGGAGAAGAAAATACCGTACCATGATCTGACAACACCGCCCGCGGTAGGTTACATAGTGGTACATATTTCTCAAAAAGGATTTTTAGTGATCCACGCGTACTCAACTTCGCGACGGGGTATAGTTTCACATATTTGGTGAAAGCGTCCAAGATCAAAAACACATGTTTAAATTTATACTGGCCAGTTGGGACTGGGCCATAGTGATCGAGACATACGAGTTCGTGTGGTCCATCTGGAATGATCGGCGAGTACGGACCCGCCGTCCGCGTATTCGCGTGTTTTACTTTTTGGCAGGTATCACAAGTGCGAGTTACCCGCGCAATGCTTTTTCGAATCGCACTGGTGTAATATTCCCATTGGAGGGTGTGATATAGCCTCTCCGTACCCGGATGTCCACACTGCAGATGGTATAAATTAGCGACGTATGGATTAAGCTCCTCGGGCAACCAGATTTTCCACTGCGAATTCGCATCTGCTCGGCGGAAACAAACGTCGTTTTCCATTGTGCAAAGCATGGCGACATTTCTCACATGCTGGTCGTCAGCATGCTCTCCACGGAGGATATAGTTGCGCACTTTCCTTATGTCCTCCTGCTGTTTTTGCGCTGCTATAACCAGCCTCTTCATCTCCACCGAAGTAGTGCCGTCCGCCAGCGTTATGGCTGCAATTAAGATTTCATTTGGCCTCGCTCTTTCTACCTCGCCAGACTCACACGCTCCGGCATGCCTACTGAGCCAGTCCGCCAATGCATTATCTGATCCTTTGCAGTATTCCAAATGAATGTCATACTGCTGAAGGAACATTGCCCATCGGGTTATGCGGTTGCTCGTGAACTTGGCATTGTGGAGGAACGTAAGGGCCTGATGATCTGTCCTCAAGTATGTTACGCTACCCCACAAGTATGCTTTAAACTTTTGCACCGCAAAATATATCCCTAACATTTCAAGTTCGCTAACATAGAGTTTGGTCTCGGGTGGTTTCAACGTCCTGCTTGCGGTAGCTACTATTCTCAAATTTCCATCCTGATCCTTTTGATTTAGACAAGCTCCCAAACCTCCAATGCTTGCGTCTGTGTACAAATAGAACGGACTTTGAAAATCAGGGTGTCTCAGACAGATCTTTTCCGCAAAGATTCTCTTTATCTGCAAGAATGCCGCTTGCTGCGGTTCTCCCCATTCCCACTTTCGCCCTCCCTTTAGTAGGTCGTACAAAGGACGTAATATCCTGGCGAAATTGGGTACATTGCCTCTATAATACGCGCATATCCCCAAAAAACTTCTCAGCTCTTTCAACTTCGTGGGGGGCGGCATCCTTTCTATTTCACCTATTTTCTCCGGAGATGGAGATATCCCCTCCGGTGTGATGCGAAAACCCAGATATTCCACTTCGTGTGTGCAAAGTGTGGCCTTATCTGGACGCAAAGTTACGCCGTTTTTAATTATCACGTCGAGCAACATTTTTAAATGCTTCAAATGTTCTTCAAACGTCTCGGATGCGACTAAAAAATCATCAATATAAGTGGTACAGAACTCTTTTATTTCGGGTGGCAACATATGGTTCATTGCCCTTATGAATGCGCTCGACGAATCCCTTATGCCAAACGCCACTCTCTGGAAACACAGCTGTCTTCCTTCGAATACAAAGGCTGTATATGGCCGGCAACTTTCCTCCAGTTCCACTTGGTTAAAACCCGACGTGACGTCCAGAGTGGACAGCCAGCGTTTTCCGTGAAACCTCGTTATGATTTCCGGGATTTTCTCCGAACGCTCTCCGTCTGGTTCTATTCTCAGGTTTAACATGCGGGCGTCAAGACACATGCGTACTGAACCATCTCGCTTGCCACGAAAGTAATGGAATTTAAATGCTTAGATGCCTGCGGCGCAATTATTCCGTGGCGCTCCAATTCCGCTATCGCCTCACGTGCGGCCGGTCGCAGCTTCTGGGGTACTCCATACGTATGACCCTTCAGTGCCGTCGTGTCTGTTACACGAAACTTGTGCACGTAGCCTTTGATTTTTCCCGGTCGGTATGAAAAAGCATTTAAATTCTCTTGGAGCATTTGTCCGAGTCTATCCCGCTGGTCGTCCGTCAAGCTTTTGTTATCCTTGACCTTCGTGAGCAAATTCTCCAGAATTATGTTCTTCTCGTCAGCCATGGCATTCATGCTTACGCTTTCCGTCCGAGGAATTTCGGTACCGTCCGCGAATGGTTCTCGCATCTGCTCGGAAAGCCTAATCCCCGTTATGTCGGGCGCTCGTCAAGCTTCCAATGTAGGACTTCAGGAACTAAATTTTTTATCGTTCCTTCCCCCCAATCAATGATTGCCCGGCGTTTTTCCAATAGGTCACAGCCTAAGATAATGTCGCGGGACAATCCGGGGATAACCAACATTGCTAAGAACAGTTCGCTATTAGCGACCTTCACAGGCAGTAATGCCTGTTGGCTGACAATTTTCTCTTTCCGGCCAAATGCTGGAACAACAGTAACTTGAACGGTGGGAATGATTCGTATGCACGGGTTTTTCTCCTTTAATTTAAGCATAAATTTCTGCGAAATAGCCGACAATTCTGAACCACTGTCAACCAAGATTTCCGCCTTCATTTGTATACCTTGATAGGAATTAGGGGACACCGCACTCGTTGAACGGGCTCACTATGTGGCACCATATCGGCATCATTTTGATCATCTTCCGGCCCCCCATTTCGCCAGTACGACAAATTGCTAAGGCAAACTTCGGAAGTGATGTCGGCATCCCCTGGAGAACTTCATTGTGATTTCCGGCTGTCATGCGAACATTCGCCGCCAGCGTTTTCCGTTCTCTTCTCCTCGTAGTTATTTTCCGATTCGGGCTGCATTTCGGCTATCGCAATTGCGTTTACAGCCGCCGCATCTTTTCGAGGTGGCCCGTAGTTCCCTTGCTGGCCCCCGCTTTTCCATGAACCACGTCCATCTTGTTGGTACGGTTTTCCGCTGTTTCCCTTCCAAGGCTTGTTTCGGGGATCCTTCCCTTGGTTTGAATATGCGCCGCGGAAGTTAGGTTGCGATTCCTTTTGCCCAGAATCCTTTTCGGCTTGCTTTTCGCCCGCCGACCAATCGCGTCCAAATTTTTCAGAGTGTCCAGAAACTCCGGAATTGTGCGGATCAGCACTGGGTTGATATGCGACTGAACTTGCGGGCTAAAATGCGTCATAACTGCGTCGATTATTTCGCCGTCAGACATGGCTACGTCAAAATATCTTGACTGCACGACCAGTTTTTCGACGTAATTCTCCATTGAATGATCAGACTGCGGGTCGTACCTGCCCTGATAAAGCTTGATCTTTGCCTGATTTTGTATCTTATTCGACCAGAATGTACGCAAAAACAACTCTTTGAACTCGTCGTACGACATTCCTGGTTGGTAGGATAATGAAAGCCATGGGCGGTCCGTCTCAAAAAAAGAATGTTCCATTATTAGTAATTTTGCCGTTTCCGGTACCCCCTTTATTTCAAAGTACCGGTCCAATTCCGAAATATAAGCCTTGGGGTTTATATTTTTCCGTGAGCCAAAACGTGGAATTTTTAATTCAACATTACTGATAGCGTTATGTCCACAGGTTGCATTGTTTGATCTGCCATTCCGGGGGATTCCTGCAAGTTGTTTATCTTCTTTTCGAACATAGACAATTTAGATCCCGTGTCCGCCATAAATTTTTCTTGCGAATTCTGTAGCTCCTTCTGACAGTCTGTAATCTGTATAACTGAGCCAGACAAAATTTCCATTTCAGCATTAACATTCGCGAACTTAGTTTCGACCTGGTCCTTTACTGAGTGAACGAATTCTGATATTTGACCAAGGTTCGCACTGTTTTCCGCTCTGACCTTCTCAATATTTCGTTTGGTGGATTCTAATCGTTTACATAACTCGTCATTAGAGTTTTTCAACGAATTGCAGGTGTCAGCTAAGCTCTCTGTGACTTGGGACAAACTATTGACATCGGATCTTATGTCCGCCTTAAAACTATTCACATCTTCAGAAATCTGCCCCCGAAAATTTGATAGTTTATCATCGACCATCTTGAGAGTGATCTCATGTTTCTCGTCAAGTGCATCGATTTTTCCTGACAAATGTGCCTTCATGTCCTTCATTTTTGTGATTGCACTAAGAATGCCATAATATCCGTTAGTTGTAGTGTGCTTCAATTTGGAGCTGGTGCTGTGTTTTCTGTTGCAGTTGTGTGTTTCTAGCATTGGACTGTGCTGAGGCACATTCGTCAGGGACATCTGGAAAATTTTCCGTCTCTGTCTCACCAATACATATGGTAGATTGCGAGCTGTACCCCGCTTCGGAAGTTAAATCAACACTTGCAACCCTCTGAGTTTCCGCAATAGTGCCCAGATTAACTGCGTCGGAAATCGATTCATTCATCATCTGGGTGTCTGAATTTACATTTAAATTTTCCATTATGACAGCCCCAGATCTAAGCTTCATGAACGACCTATACTATCAAATCCGAAGTCCCACAAAATCGAAAGTCTCAAGAAAAAATCACACAAAATCTCCATACAAAACACAGGGAAAAATAGAAATACCCCAGAAATCTCGCGGTTCAATAAAACAATGTGAAACTCCCTCAAATTCAGCAAATGATGCACCACATATCAAACAAAAATTTCAAAAGACAAACAGATCACAAAAAACAATATCAACGCTGTAATGGATAAACATAGCAAGTGCATGCGGACAGAACCTTCGCACAAATTATACATCAAAATTAAGCACAAACATGAGCACATAAGAACACATAAATTTTCAAAAGAAACCAAACACAAAATACATATAATGAATGCAACATCAAAATGAAGTTATGCACTATCTATTTTCTACAAGAATAATAAAACTGCCAAAAGCCATTTGCAACACTCCATGAAACTTATTAAAAATTCTGGGTTTCAATACCACGTTTTACTCGTGCCCCAAGCGTTGGGCGCCAATTGTAGCGTATCACCAGGGGGGGGGAAATTATTAATTAATTCTTAATATTTTACGCTATATAGGATACTATAATGAATGTCAAAATGTAAATTATTCAAATGAGAATTGGATGATTCTGGGATTTGAAAACTGTCACAAAAAGACATTTTAATAAAGATTTTCACAATGGCATCTACAAATCTGAGCGTATTTACCATTACGTTAATAAACAAGAGGTTTTGCAATTTTCTAAGCAACGCTCAGACGTACAATGAGCCCTTTAAATGCAAGCAAACAAGTATAGTTGTACTTTAAAAATCTCACAATTATTCTAATACAAAGTATGTTACCAGTTATGATGATAGCAAACAGTAATGAATTTTAATAGGTTGGGACGCCACGAATGATTAACCTGCATTCGACAGTTACACAGTCTAGCTCAGTGGTTTATCAGATCAGAGCAAGGATCTTTATCTCAGATGCGCTTAGGGTACAGTTTCACGGAAGTTGCAGGCTGAATGGCTTCGAAGAAACACATTACCGTTCCACGGCAGGTAGCGCTGAGCGTCGTAACTGGCCACGCCAGCAGTATGCGGCAAGTCGCAAGTCAGAAGTGCGCCTCAGATGGTCTCCAGGACACAAGTCAGCCCAGCACACATGGACCGCAAGTCCC
>JARYHS010009186.1:58340547-58537251 GCA_031002005.1 Vandiemenella viatica
GCACCTTTATGAGCGGATCTTGTGGCTAGTAAGTATTAGCTGTGTCTGTTCCGGTAACCTAGCCGCAATCATTCGTACATACTCTTCTTCACTATGAGGCTGGTCTAAGTATCGGCAAGATGCATAGCACCGCATGAAAAAATCGGTTTGCGATCCTCTTCTCGGGTCATAACGGTCACCGCACATTAATTCTGATTTTACGGCGATCTGCCGCTCTGCCGACCAGTAAAGATTCAAGAAATCTTCTTTGAACTGCTCGAAAGATGAAAATTCCTCCTCTAATTGCTCTGCCCACAGTCGGGGTCCTGCTCTTAAATGTTTTATTACCATATTAATTTTCTTCTCCTCACTAGCAGCCATAAAAGGTGGAAAATTTTCGAAATTTTTAATAAACTTTACAGGATGGATACCATTTCGGTCAGAAAATTCTTCCCAATCAATCTTTTCGTCGTAGCACTGAACAGGAATTACTGTGCCCTTTCCGGTTTCTTTGTATTTACAGAACTCTTCTCTCACTACACCCGGTACTTGTTTTAATACTTCTTGCTTTATAATTAGCGGCGCCTGTACCTTCATTCTCTCATCCACAAATACGGCAGTTGACACTTTTAATTTCTCCAACTTCTCATCCAGCTGTTCCACCTCCGCAGTTATCTCTTTCATCCCAAATTTCACTTCCGCATAGCCCTGTCGGGTACCTTCTTGCAATGTTTGGAACTGTCCTTCGATCGTCTTTATACGGTGGCAGTGACTATCGCTTTTTTCTTGCAACTGCGCATATTGTTCTTGCAAGGCGTCTGTTTCCTGCGCAAACTATTAGTTTCACCCTTTAACTTTTGTTTTAAATCGGAAAACTGGGTTGTTAAGTCCTCTGCTCGCATATTACACAAAGCACGATACTCTTCCATATCCTTACGTATTCAGCTATTTGGGATTTGTGTTCTTTCAGAGACTTAGAATGTAATACTTCCGCGTCAGACTTTAGCTCAGCTTTTAGATTATCGAGCTTGGAATCAAAGGTTTGAGTACTTAACTTAAGATCTGAATCTAACTTTCAAATTTATCATGGAGGATTTCAGTGCTTGACTTGAGATCCAAATTTAAATTTCCAAACTTGGAATTTAAGATCTCAGAATTCGTATTTAAATTTTCCAACTTGGAATTTTGAATCTCAGAATTCGTACTAATATCTGACTTTAGGTTTTCTAACTTTGAATTTTGGATTTCAATATTCATACTAATCTCGGACTTTAAACTTTCCGTAGTTGACTGAAAGTCTGACCTTAGAGTTTCCAACTTGGAATTTAGTAGCTCATTTATCACTCGGACCATTTCCGACATATCTACATTCGAGCTTCCCTCAGTTTCCGGCATGACTATAATTTTACACAGTAAACAAGATCACAAAACACGGCAAATTCGCTTCCCGCGAATCAGACAACCAAACCACAACAAACGCCGTTACGAAGCGCCAGCTGCTGCAAGCTATCTAGCTAAGCATGCCATTTAAAAGAAAAAGGAAACAAAAGGTTGTACTATAGGCATAACTACAGGTGGAATTTAAATAACTGCTTCTGTCATCCCTGATGACAAAGGAGAGTAAAATGTATTGTCGAGTTAGGAGAGAAAAATCTGGTCCGATTTTCTTCCTCGATATTTCACAGAAAAAAAGGAAAATTATCAGGAAAAAAATTAGGAAAGGATTTAAGCCTTCAAAAATAGCCAAACAAGCAGCGCACAGCGCGTTCTTAGCTTTCGGAGACTCTGCACGACGATTCTTCTTTCTCCCCGCCTTCGTCGTCTCGGCTGCCCAGCTCCGCGCCGAACAATGTAGAATGTCTTCCCCGCTGCTCCTTGACCAGCCGCGCTGCCTTCGTCGAGTGGGAGTTCTTCCGCACCTTTGGGTATTGTCGACACTCACTGTTTTGATTGTCGTCGTCTTGATATCACTAGTTTTCCTTTTCTTTCTTTTGTGTGTTTTCCTAGGATTTGAGAAAAATTGTCTCTCCTCCTAGTACTGATTTCTACCACACAGTCCTGTCACCGTCGCCATGTAAGACTACTTGCCTTTCTTGGGGTTGAACTGATACTTATGGTAGACCGAACTTCGTGCTTGCTAAAGTTTTAATTACTAACATACAGCACCCGAAGTTGGATAAATGAGTTCGTAGTCGCCGCCGGTCGCCAGACAGGGTCCAAACCAGTCCGATAAAAGTGTGAGGATAACTAATTAAGAAAAATCTTCAAGTCTTAAGTAATGAAAATCGGTTCTCCACACATTTATTTGAATAAAGTACACATCGAACCAGTTGGCCACTATCAGAATTTAGATGATAAGGCTATTGAAACTTCGTAATCCGTCGATTGCAAGATTCTTAGAAACAAAAGGAAAGTTTTTAATCCAAATCAGTCCACACTATATTATTTTCGATGCCACACTTCACTGTTCTGGTATCTCAACCCACTGTTCAAATCAATTTAAAACATACGTCGCAATGGTTAAACAAGTTCATTCTTCTTCTTACTTCTTGCTACACCCGCACAGTTAGTATAGCGTCTCACATTACGCGACGCGAGCCGTCCGCTACAAAACCTCGATAACGACTGACTTTAAACAATGTAATCATGCGCTCGCTTCGGCGCTACTTGCGGGTCGGCGGAATGCTACTGTTATGTTACAACTTGTTCTTGACGTCATTTTATCGTGATGTGATAAATGATAACTTAAACAAAAATTCAAGGTAATGCCATCAATGAACAGAAAGAATCCTCTTTCACCTAAATAGAAAGTAATATGTTCAATCTTTGATCAGGTTGACTTTCTAAATCAGTGTTTTTTAACCTGCTGGTCGCGACCCCCAGCGAGGTCACTAAGTCTTGCTCGGAGGGAGGGGGGAAGGAGGGGGGGGTAAGTCGCGGTCGCAAGCAAGGTAAGTGTAAAAAAATTTCGGTGAGGAAGCTGTACTTATTTATTTTTTAATAAATTGCCGATTCGCGGTTGTATTTTTGGGAAGCAAATAAACAAATCATTTTCTAATTGGAGCTTATTTCTCTTCTTTCAGGTAACTGTCGTCATTAAGTCCCCCTTTTATTCATTTGCTTCCACCACTGCAACTTGTAGTGAATGGCTGCGCAGGTCTTTTGAGAACTACATTTTATCCTCGCTTGCAACGAAGCTAGTCCGTACTCGCTGGCGTACTCGGACAACTGATTGAATGAACAAAAGCAAACTGTTCCTATGTGGCCGCTAAACCCTACCTTCTCGCCTTCAGCGCTGCCTCCGCGGCAAAGAATATACCAATGCCCGCGACTACCTAGGACAGCATTAAATTTCTCGATCAGTATGTAAGGCTTAAAAAAATTAAAAAACAAAAAAAAAAAATATGTCGTTTTTAAAATCACTGTCTAAGTTTAATTACGTATCTGGGGGGTCATCAAAATGTTTTTACTTGTAAAGGGGTCGCGTATTCGAAAAAGTGGAAAACACTGTTCTAAAATATTTGGATGAAGCTCGGGTACTCTCGCCAGCAGAGAAAGTATTATCGATTGAATTTATTAACTAATTTAGGGACATCCTTTTTCAGTTACGACTGAAAAAAATAGCTCTCCCACCAACGTATCTGAATGCATTATGATGACATATAAGAAAGCAGAAATAAAGAGCAATAATGACATACGATTATTACTTCCTCCCTCTTGTGTTCAGCGACCGAGCCCGGTGGGTGAACGTTAACGTTCGGGCATCGCATTTGGAAGGACGCGGGTTCAAAACTCTGTCCGGCATCAAATTTTGACTTTTCATGGTTTCCCAAAATCACTGCAGCTGAATGCCCGGATGGTTCTTCAAAATTTCATGGTTGAATACCTTCCCGTTCCTTGCCTCCATCCTCTCCCGGCTTTAATGACTTCGACGTAGACTAAGCCAAAAGTTTAGGAAAAATGTGTTCAGCGATGGGAATGAGCAAACAAGAGAAGAGTTTTCGTTAAAATCATCTTCCGCCATTCATTTTTATGAAGCGCAGAGTATAGATGCAAATGCGGACAGAACATAGCAATGGGTTTGTACTTTGTATTACGTGGTGCAAATCTAAACAACTGTATAATACAGTATTATGTAATATACCCTAACTTAGATTAACGTTTATGACTACGAAATAGTCACGGGAAGTTAAATGATGTGTGTAAGAACAAGAAAAGTATTTTCTAGATCGTGATATGTTGACTTTAATTGGCCTGGCCTGCTATGCAGTAATAAATAAAGTAAAATAAACAATGTTTTAGCATTATCTCAACGACTTTGGTAACGACTTTTTATGTGACAACTTCAAGATGTGGCAGGCTTCAAGTCTGGTTCTTCCCCGTTGGTAATTCCGCTCCGAACAAGTGAAGCATCTGCGCTTTATTGCTTTCTCGCTCTTTTCAAGCATCTGTCACCGCAGCAATTAAGTAGGCGGGAATTAATCCTGAGGCATTGTTCGTTAAACAAAGGCACAAACTAGGATGTCTCTCCTCGTTCATGTCCTCAGCTGTTCACTTCAGATAACTGTGAATAGGAGGCTTGTCCTCAGGCAGTCGACAGCAAATACAGAGAAACATTTTCCCTCTTAAAGTGGGAGCTGACAGAATGTAGACCAGGACCCAAGGATTTTACTTAGATTAGTTAGCACGTGCTGTTTAGAAGATGATTCCCACATCACGAGATAAAGCAATCACAACTTTACAAACAATATTTGTGTTGATTAAATTAATATTGTGTGCATATTCTATAATATATTAAGCTATTTTATGATAATATCGTGGTTATCGAATGCTTACAAGCATTATTATTAATTCAAGAAGAAAATAGTAATAATTCGAAATAGAAAAAAACTAGGGTGCTGAAATAATCTATCTAGAATTTGCAGATCATTCTACCATCATATTTGAAAACTTGACTAATGCAGCAATACATTTTTTTTTTTTTTACGCCTCGTCGACGGCTAAAGTCATTAGAGGCGGGATGGGACTGGAGACAAGGAACGGGAAGGAATTCGGCCATGGCCTTTTTGAAGGAAGCATCCCGGCATTCGCCTGCAATAAGAAAATTAAAAAAATCAATCTTTTATTGTTGCGTAACTCTCGTGGATCACAGATTAATCACGTACCTCCAAACTATTAAAACTTTTACTGCGGTAGGGATAATCTCAAAATGGCAAAGCAATGAGAAATTATAATAATTTTGGAAGCATCTGCTCGAGAATCTCTGCGTACCACAAGTGACACGCGCATCATTGTTTGAAAAGTTTTGGCCTAGAGTATTCCTTGTTGCATGCCTTTCGTCATTCAGCGACGAACGATATCAAACAAGATAATATTACTATCACCATCGTTATCCCTCTGTAGCGGACCGCATCGTGATGGACTGTTTGTTAGTGCAAGATTTGGATGCAGTTTTCACAATTTGAAACTTTAGAATCAAGCTTAAAATCAGCGGAAAGTTGCAACTCCATCAAAGATTAACTTTCCAATGAGCCTAACACTCCGTAGCAACATTATTCAAGTTTTTTGTGCTACTATTCGATGTATGTGGCGTATTCAAGCCTACTCTTCCGTAGGTGATTACGGAGCCTCCAAGTTACACGTCCCTACCCGACACGACCGACGCATAACCATCAACAGTATCGTATACGTCAACTCGAAATGAAGCTCTGCGATATAACCCGGTCGTTTTATACTTTGGTGGTTAAGAATCATGCACCTTCACCTATTCTATCGAATTTGCTAAAATTTCTTCCACCATCCAGGGTCGAACCAGCCAACCTTATGTCGAGCGCCAAGCACCATCAAGCTGTCTTAGCTCCCTCGACAAACGAGACCAGTTAATTGCTAAAGTAGTAGCAATAAGAAAAAGAAGACTGGACGAGGATGGAGATGAATCTAGTTACAGAATACTTTGTATTATTAAACGGGTGCACCCACTTAACTTTAACAGCGTATTAATACTAGAGTGGAATATCGTAGGAAAGTAATGGATTTGATTTATTCGTAGTATAATCATACGCTTTCGTTTAGAACCATCAATAACATAGAGGAAAAATCTAGAGTACTAGGTACTTCAGATCCAGATTTAAAACCAGGTAAAATTTAAAGCGTTAATCACTGACATCTACTGTCCTGTATAATGTTACATAGACTTTTTCAAAGTAATATGCAAATTACACTGTTACCTACATTGCAATATGATCACGTTAATTGATGCTACTGCTTTCCACTTTATTTTGCACTAACCTCTTTGTTTTTATTTCCATTCCGCAACAAAATTACACCGTTTATTGTAATTATGGCAATTAAATATATTGCTAGAACTTTGCCAGTGATTTATAGAGCTGTAGTTATTACTTTCTCGCTTGATGAAGCAATCTGCTTTGCGGGATAAGCTAGCGTCAGTACTACTTAGCTCATTTATCAATTCTTCACGTACCTCGTATAACCTGTATTCTGAGGTTCATGAAGACAAGTGTTGGCTAAAACGCAATATATCTTCCCCACTGGACTCCAGAATTATGTCTGACAGAATGGTAATGTAGATTCGAACGGGGGACAAAATTTCAAGTTGCCGACTATTTCGTTTCTGTCATGAACGGTTCGTTTTTATTAATCAGTATAACAACCTTTGATAAGTTGAAGTTCAGGTTAAATGTCCGTAAAATGTTATAAATCAAAGCTCAACCCTGAAACCTACAACCTGTGTGTGAAATCATTATATCAAATTCAGGGTAACCCAGTCTTGGGAAACTTATCTATTTATCACTTGCCTTCCCGGAAGTGTATGTACGTCTTTCTGTTTTGTATAGATTAAAGTGTACAAGGGGTGATCAAATGAAAAGGTACGAAATGACGTAAAAAACGTAACAGTTAAATATTTGCATATTCCGCCTTGAGAGAACGTAGCGAGACATCTCGGGATGCGATTGGAGTCTCTGACTGAGATCGGAGCATGCGCGGGCGCCCGCATGCGCAGTAGAGAGTAGAGGCTCTTATCAAAAGCGGCGTCCAAATGATGCGGCAGTCCGTATGAGGACATAATTACGTACAGGTGGTGGATGTGTACTGTGATACACTCCGACGCCTACGCAGGTCCATCAAGAACGAAAGACCGGGGATGCTCACGGAGGGTGTGGTTCTGCTCCATGATAACGCGCGTCCACACGTCTCCAGAGTCACACCCATGGAACTGGCTAAGTCCAAGTGGGAGACGTTGGACCATCCGCCCTACAGTCCGGACATGTCGCCCTGCGATTTCCATGTGTTTAGTCCACTGAAGAAACACCTGAAAGGGAAGCGCTTCAACTCGGACGACGTACTCAAGGACGCTGTGAAGGACCGGGTCTCGTCACGGCCATAGGAATTGTGGGAACAAGGAATCCTGCGGCTTATTCATCAGTGGGATCGTTGTGCTCAGGCCTATGGTGTATATCTTGAATAAAGTCTACATTTGTACCCGCCGTGTCGTTTCGTACCTTTTCATTTGATCACCCCTTGTATATATTCAGTGTGTTATTTAAATTCTGAAATACGAAACAAGGGAGAGGCCTACAATTCCGAAATCCACCGGGATGCCGCCATGCTTAACGTCCCCATCCGATGGACGAATCACCGTCAAAAGCGCCGTATACTCTCTCATCATGCGCACTTTTATTTATTTTTATTTATTTATTTATCTGTACATTCAGATGGTTCATTCCCTAGAGTCTACAACGAACCGTTGTTTTAATACTATAATAACATTTTGTACTTAACAAAATTTTGAAAGATAAAGACAAATCCTATATATTACGAAAATGGTACAAATAATTACCTATTATTACTGTAAATTATCACAACCTGTTAGTAAAAATTATTACCCATTAATACTAAATAATTAAATATCTTGAGTTTTTCAAAAGTTCGTTTAACGCTGGCATCCGTTGATCAATAAGCTTCGGTAAATTCCAGAAGCCACACTTCCGGCATCAGCGTTCCACTTAGTTGTTTATATCTCGTCCGTTTAGGGCAGGGGTCCCCAAGTGGTCGATACCGACCCCTTGGGGTCGATAAGAGATCTCCAGGGGTCGATTAATACAGAGGGGTCGAAAGGGGGTCGATTAGTACTAAAGAGGATCAATTAAACTGTACAGGAAAAAATAGGAATGTTCTACTAACAATCAGGTCAATAAATAAAAGTAAAGCTCATACTCTCAGTTATCGTCTGTTTGAGAAGTCATGTGAAGTAAATGATGAAACTTTCAACAAATTACTTTTGCTCACTGAGGTAAGTTGGTTGTCGAGAGGTGATAGTTGCAGTACTGAGAGTTGAAGAGTTACTTAGGAAGGTGGATTCGTTGCTATGTGACAAGTTAAAACAGTACAACAACCATCTGCTCTTTTTGGCAGGTCTTTATTCGAAATTTATTCCATCTATCTATAGTTTTGTTCCTATTTTTTTTAGATTATAATAATCTTGGAAAGTATCTCGTTTTTCTGTTAATTTTATTGGCTGGATTTTATAAATTATTTCGTTCAGTTGTTATGCAAGCCTCCTTATTGCTTAGCATCAGAAATACCAAAAATAATTTAATGCTTTTATTAAATACTTGTGGGGGTCGGTAAGAAGGCAAGGCAAATATCGTATCAAGGGGTCGACGAGGTAAAAAGTTTGGGGACCCCCGGTTTAGGGTATCTAGACTCAATCCTTTAATAGTTTGTTGTATTCCGACAGGTTGCTGCTGGCTATGCTGCAGCCGATACCGCTCCCTGGCTGCATCTGACACAGCGTCTGCTAGCTTGTCGAGTTCTTCCCAGGGCAGATTGTGTTTCAGAGTTTCCGTGATAGTTTTTCCCGTGAGCTTCACTCTGTACTGTTTCATTTGATCATCAACTAAAGCACATTCAAACAGTTTCTGTTCAGGTGTTCCTGGGGATCCGCACGTGCATAGATCATTCTCTGCCCTATTGATCCTGTGGAGATATGTTTCATACGGTCCATGACCGGTGAGGAAATGTATCAACCCTCTGGATGGATGCAAGTGCTTCATACCCATCCTCTCTCTGATGTCAGGAAGAATTTCAAATATTCATCATACGCACTGTGGAGGTTTGGAATTGAACCCAGGACTTTGGAGCAGTAGCTGGTGATTACGAATTGTGCAGCTCAAACTCTCCTACAGTGCCGACCAAGTCCTAAACATGAAGAAAATTTGCACAAACAGGACTCGAACCATCTATCCCAGTATTAGGAGTCGGATACCATCACGGTGCTGCAACCAGTTGAGCTAACGGGGCGGATATATATATATAAGATCAAGTTCGCACATTTGATCTTCCCAGCGAAGCGGGTAGCATTTTCCACTTGACAGCTCGGTTCTCGACATCCTTCGCAGAACTTCCACCCCCCCCCCCCTCAAAAAAATCTGTGCCTCGGGTTGTCTGACATGAAATTAACAAAGTTGAAGAAATATCGAACAGGTTTCGTTATAAGATTTTCGATGCCAGGAGCAAAACTGGAAGTTCCATGAAGGGCTTGCCAAAAACCACGTTTCAATGCTCTACGACTAGGGATTGCAATCCAGCAAAGCGGGATCCCGCAATCCCGCGGAATCCCGAGTCATTAGACAGTCTGGCGGATCCCGCACAAAATTAAGCGGATCCGCAAAATGCAGCGAAAACGCGTGTCAGTCTGCGTGACTCGCTGTCTCATTCGGTCTCTATCGGATGTATTGCACTGTTTGTCTGTACCCTTATAGTTGGCATTTGACTCGTGTGATAAAATGTTTGTTTTTGTCAAGTTTCGTCATTCGTAAGTAAATTGATACACATTTACGTATTCATTAAAACTTACGTTTGTTTCGAGGACACATTTCTATAATTTGATTGATGTTGCGTATTAGTACGATTTTCTAACCATGTAATAAGTATTTTTATGTGTCCCACATGTTATCTGAACTACCTAATTAAAGTATTTTATTCGCGGTTGCATTATCCCCATTTTCTGTATTTCCAAATAAAGTAATTGACAACTTCCTGTATTTGCGACTGAAAATTTGATTATTCCTTGATATGAAACTAAAGTTCTCGTAATTTTAACGATCGCATACCTATTATCACTTATCGAAAGGCAATTGTATTTCCTTTGACCTATTGTTGTTTTGGCCGCCGTCTCAATGCATTTGAAACATACGTTCTTTGACGAAAGCCGTCTGCTTCTCTCGGTTTAATGGAACATTTATTTAACGGTGAAAGAAACTGGTAACTTGGCCATTATGCATATCATGATTTTAAACTGATGTGATGTATTGTAAGCCACATAATATAACCTAAGACTGAATATTTTGCATTTTTCTTAATTATTTAAAAATTTGATAAGATTTAAAAACAAAAATGTAAAACTTCGAAATACGAGTATAGGCTACTAAAGACATGATAAAAACTTTTAATGTCATTTTTCCAGTTAAAATATTGTTAATTTTTATCATTTAAACATTCAAATTGATTTATTAATTTAATGAACATATGTTTATAATTTAATTTATTAACGGTTTAAATAACTATGTTATAAAAATATGCGTTAAAAAACTGTTGGCGTCAATCCCGCGGGATTGAAAACACTGCTGGATTGTAATCATTATCTATGACGCATCTGTTTTTAGATATTTGTGTTTTAGTGTTCCGGCGTTAAGGTACTCCTCTTTCGGCTTTCCCTGCAGCTAGTTGTCGTCTGGCTTTTCACTGTAAGGGGACCAATAAATCCCTGTTATACGTATTCCGTAGTAGTGCTATGAATTTAGCTCGCTTCAAGACGGCTGTAGGGAGGCGAGCGTGACGTGAGTCGGTATGCGCTCATACCAGCACAGCGTCCGCCTTGCTCGCTCGCAACACACAGTCGTCGGTCGCTAGTAGTTGCACAGTACACACATGGATTAAGTGCGTTACCAATAGTACCATTTTTTACTCAATTTCAAAATTGTTTTCTCTAAATTCAAGGTAGCGGGAACAATACCTAACAAACTGCACGGGCAGGAGCTACGTTATGTGTTTTATGTTCATAGACTTCTATAATAAACCAGCAATTTACTCGTAGCAACTGTTCTCATTTCGCAAAGTCTACCTTTCCGTATCAGACCAATACATTCAGATCAAGAAGAGCTCATGCAGCCCACATTTCAATAGATATATTTTTATTTTTTTCGCTGTCGTCAGCCTACCGACTGGTTTGATGCAATCCTCCATCCCTTCCTATCCTCTGCTAACTTCTTCATTTCTACATACCCCTTACAACCCACGGCTCATTTATCTGCTTTATATATTCTAATCTTTGTCTTCCTCTACAGTTCTTGCCTTCGACTGTTCCCTCCACCAGAAAATTAACCAATCCAACATGTCTCAAAATATGACCTATCAGCCTGTCTCTTATTTCTGTAAGCTTCTTCCACAAACTTCTTTCCTCACTCATAATTTCCAAAACTCGTTCATTTCTTACTTTGTCAGTCCACTTAATTTTCAGCATTCTTCTGTAATATCGTACCAGTTAGACAATCAATCAATAACCACTCGGCCACCCAACGAAATCTGGTGCCATCTGCAGGACTCGAACCCTGCACTACACACATTAGAGCTCCATTACATCACAGCACCTCGTGTTCCTTCCTGCTTCTTTGTTAAGTACAGCATGGGTTTTGCAAAAAGCTACCAACTGTTAAAGAGTGTGTAACGATACAATGGTATCTGTGAGATATCGTTATTGGCACGGCGAGTGTACGATCGCGGAAAAAGAAAAGATGGCGATAGTCAAACATGTAGGTTAAGGAGTGTGCAGACGCTGTGTTTGTGCGTCTCCGGTATTTGATGAAGCAAATCTGCAGAAATGTCCGATAAGTGTGAAAAGTGTTTTGTAATGAGTATACAGTGACTGTAATCGCGCGAGAAGTGAACTTTGCTAGTGCAGGAACGCTCTACGGGTGGAAAAGTGTGGCTGTATGAGTCTATACTGTGTGCGCGTGCTGAAACATTGCTTCCTAATTTAGAGCAGTGCAATCTTTGATGAAGAAGTCCGGTCAATTAACAGTATCCTAACTGGTGGTTTCACTTCAGCAAATGTATGAAAACATTAACTTTAACAGTAATAAACGTGTGCCCTTTGCATTCTTCTACTGACTGTTGTCGTTTTGTGATGCCTCTCCAAAACCAAGTCAGTTGAAAGTATGGTATTACGACGCATTTATGGATTTTCCATGGCCCGTGAACAGTGACGAAAGGACCTTAAGCTTCTTGTTGTGTGTTTTTGAACTCTCTCTGCGTGAGAACCGGTGACAGCATTTGTCAGGGGTCCAGAATAATCCACAGTTGGCAGACAGTTTCAAATATGAGTTTGATCATCATTGGACATCTTAAAGTTACTTTAAACAAAAAATGCGTTCCACAAAATATAAGAGACACCAGCAATGAGTTTTTGAGGTCATAGCCGCGAGAACTGATCTTGTTTAAATACTAACTTGACCTGTGTTTTACCATAAGAGTGTGCTCTGCAAAATGCATGCGAGAGTTCGCGCGTGCGTGGGAACATGCGTGTGCGTATGTGTCTCATGTGGTTGGATACTATCAATACAGAGTAACACCCGGCCTGGTTGCAGAGCTAGGATGGCCAGTCCCTTCCTTCCATATATTTAACCGAGCGGGGCGGTGTAACGGTTAGCGTTCTCGCCTCGCATTCGGGAGGACGGCGGTTCGAATCCCCGTCCGGGCATCCAGATTTGGGTTTTCCATGGTTTCCCCAAATCACTCCAGGCAAATGCCGGGATGCTTCCTTCAAAAGGCCATGGCCGAATTCCTATCCATTCCTTGCCCCCATCCTTTCCCGTATCTAAAGACCTCGATGTTAAAAAGAGACGTAAAGCAGTTACAAAAAAAATAAAAAAAATCCATATATTTAGGTGTTGTTTTCTTTGTTAATGACTGCGTCTAGAGAGTTACTCTTCGTGTATTGGAATATGAAGAGAAGAAGAGGGTGAAACTTTCAGTCCTACTCTTCCGAAAGTTAACGGTAGCTGAGTGGACCAAAAAACTTTTACTTTGACAGCCAACAGCAGACTAAGCATCCAACATGTCTCCCTATGTCAACAAACATTAGGGACAAGTGGACCAATACAACAACAAAAAATGTGACAATTCGATATACGGACCCCGGGAAATTTAAAAATTCCGCATATTTTTTGATCAGCCGCCTCGTATTTTATATCGCTTACGCGCAAAAATGCGTTGGTGATTAACTGTGAGCATTATTAGTCTCACAGTTGTGTTCGCGATCTTGGAAACGTCCGCTTACATTGACAACACTGTGCAAACAATTCGGCAAGGATTACTACGTTTTTATATCGGTCTGCTGTGGCACTTTTCGTATCGAAGTGCTACAAAAGGTGAAATACTTCTGCATTAATGAAAACGTCATAGAACAGAAACATAGGTTGGGCTGAGATTGTCTGGCATACGGACAACGTCAGTTTCGTTTGAATTTATTGACGAATATGCGAATATCTTGTTTCTTTTACGGGTGCGATGTAATATTCGTCCACCAACCTATTTAGGTCGGAATGACAGCAGAGATAAGATTAGAGAAATAAGACGCCGTACTGTTGGTTATATGTATACAGGGTGTTACAAAAAGGTACGGCCAAACTTTCAGGAAACATTCCTCACACATAAACAAAGAAAATATGTTATGTGGACATGTGTCCGGAAACGCTTACTTTCCATGTTAGAGCTCATATTGTGGACGGCTGTGATGCAATACGCCATTCTCCAGGGCTGCATCAGCGCATCAGGGATTCCATGCTACGGAGGGTGGATGCATGTATCCTCGCTAACGGAGGACATTTTGAACATTTCCTGTAACAAAGTGTTTGAAGTCTCGCTGGTACGTTCTGTTGCTGTGTGTTTCCATTCCATGTTTAATGTGATTTGAAGAGAAGTAATAAAATGAGCTCTAACATGGAAAGTAAGCGTTTCCAGACACATGTCCACATAACATATTTTCTTTGTTTGTGTGTGAGGAATGTTTCCTGAAAGTTTGGCCGTACCTTTTTGTAACACCCTGTATATTCTTTCTTCTTTCATGCTATTCGGGATTGGAATGCAGAGAGCTAGTTTTGGGGCAAAGCAACTTGTGAACTGCAGAGCATGGATGTAGATGGGGACGTTTTTACCATTTTTTGTAAGATTATTTCGTGAGAATTCGAATATTTTTTAAATTTAATTTAATTGCGATGGAACGCACGCTCAGGTGGCAGTTTCCCTATACACCCACTTTTCACCCTTTTCTGTACCCTCCTACTTTTGCCCTATACAAATTTCAACTTGTTTCGACGCTTTTGGTAAAATATTCATCTCTTCTCTTGGTAACTTATTACTCCAATCCTTGACCCTCTCCTACGAAAGAGAATCTTCTCACACCCTTGTACCTGAAATAGTTCCAGCTTGTGGTCATGGTCATCTCTTCCCTTCCATGCATTAATTTTAAATCTTACACCAATATCTTTCCACGCCTCATCACCAGTATTCGCGTTGTACACTCCTATGACACTCTTCACCCTCCTCCTGTCTTTCAATGAAACCCATTCCAGCACTCTTGGGTACTGATTCTGTTCTGCAGTAATTTCCAGAGACAAATCTAGCAGACCTTCTTTGCACCCCGTACAACTCCCGCATTTGATATATACAGTATTGTGCAGTCAGGGCGTATTTGACCGCTGTTTCAGGTGTGTTGGGGTGTGAGTGAACTGGCGTTACTTCCGCACCGCAGCGGCTGCCGAGGTTTTTTGGTGTTGGGAGCCCAGGTGGAGGCGCTAGTCGCAGCTGACTGGGGCTATTAGCACGGCATGCAGGCCGGCCGGGCGGCGTCAAGCCACCTCCACAATTACTGGCCGGCGGCTCCTTTGATCAGCGGAGCGCGCGCTAAGCTGATCAGACACGCCGCGCACAGCGGCCAGGCGGCGGAATAATAAGCAGCCCGCAGCCAGTGACTCACCACCTGCTGTCACTGCTGCGCCAGGTAGCTGCTACAACTCCAGTCCCTAAACTGCGTGCTGGAGTGGAGCGTCACCCTGTAAGATCTAATGCTGTAGACAAGCAATGACGCATGCACACTTTGGTAGTCTAACGAAATTTTCAAAAAAACTTTTGTCATTTTTTAAGATAAATTAGACAATTTAGATATTCTCAAAGTTAGTCTTATAACGTCTCCGTTCTTTCGAAAGAAAAACGTTCTCACGCTCCCCCCCCCCTTCCTCCCTTCAGTCCGGCCATTTTGTTTTTATTTAAGAGGTAAGACAAGCAAGTATGATAATGAATATATTTATAATAATAAAAACTCTGAACCCAGAACTCGAGTTCTTCTTCTCAAAATATTTCTCCAGCTACTTCGGACTTGTGTATGTTCCTCTTATGCACCACATCTTCTCATTGCTGTCTGTAGATTTTGGAGCCAGGTGATCATAGGTCATTTTCTCCTTCCTTCAACTTCCTTTTCCAGTACAAGTTTTGGTATCCTTGAATCTTCCATTCTTCTTACATTACCACACCATTTCTTTTTCGATCTATAAGGGAGCGTCCATAAACTTAATGGCTCGGATAGAGAGGTTAGCAGTTGGGTAGAAAACTGAGCTGGGAAAAGGGGGGGATGGGGCGGGGGTTCCGAGCCAAGCCACATAGTTTTCCATACTTTTATTTATGGCTTTACGCCTCGTCGAGGTCATTAGAGGCGGGATGGGACTGGGGACAAGGAACGGGAAGGAACTCTGCCAAGGCCATTCGCCTGAAGTGATTTGGGGAAACCATGTAAAACCCAAATCTGGATGCCCGGACCCGGATTCAAATCGGCGTCCTCCCGAATGCGAGGCCAGAGTGTTAACCATTCACCCACCAAGTTCGGTTTTTTCCATACGTATTATTTGTCACAGTTGAAAGAAGGTAAAGATCACACAACAGAATGTGGACACTTATTTCCAAAATTTCATTATCTCCATATATAGTTTAAATATTTCATGCTAACAGTGCCGCAAATGCATGTGATTTGAAGTCATAGCGTTGTATTATACGTGGCCGACGCATTTGAACTAACCGACACGTGAGTTATAGAAATCTTTCAAAGACTCATATCCTGGTAAAGTAAAAAGAAATGTGACAGAACTGAAGCAAAAGGAAACACAAAATTCAGCTCTTCTTAGTTTTTTTTTTAGGCGGGAGATAAAGATTGTTTTATTTTATCAATTAATGATAAATGATTCATGAGATGAGGAGAATTTTTTTAGTAATACCTCAAGAAAAAATGGGTCCCTGTCTATACGTGATACAGATGAGGCGGTGCTTCTTTCATCCCATTACAAACCCCCAACCTCACTATTCATTGTGTTCGCGAAATTTTCGCTCGGCGTCATCTAATTTTTGTTAGTATATTAGAAAGTTTGCAGCGTAAATGTTTGCTTCGATAGTTTGATTTTATTACGGCAAGATCTGAAAACTCTCTTTCTCATAAATAAGTGCTTGAAAAAAGAGCGTTTGCATGGGATATGCTGTGATACGCTTTGTAATACTTGAGTCAAAACGTTGATTTATCCATTTTATTAAAATCGTATTTGGCAGCAGTATTATTTTTTATTTCCGAAGCTTGCTTATGAAGTGCTACATTGAGTTTAGAGTACTCTGTCGATATTTTACGGTTTCAGAGACGTAACTTCTCTGTACCAACAATGTCGTCTCTGAGGATTTTCTTTAAGTATGTGAGGTTAGAATAAAGGTTTTACAGTTCCAATAGGGGAAGAACGGTGTAGAACTGGGGTAACATTCAGACGACTAGCGAAGCTATCTTGCAACCCGCGCCCCCTTATGCATTATCTTCTACCTTATCTGCCAGTATCAGGACTCGGGTTCAGTTGTTTCATTGCCGAGATTCTGCATCGCTTCATTTATTTTTCGGGAGAAAATATTGTCCGAGACATTTTGGAAGGTTACTGTAGCATGTGTACCTCTATAGAGTTTCTCAGTACTAAGATTTGTGTGACGTACACACATTCGTAGCGCCTGGCGCCGACTGCTGCTCAGCCGGTTTCATAACCGGAATGAGGTTGATGGGAAAGAAAAGGGGGGGGGGAGGTTGGAGAGTTGTGGGCATAAATCGGCGTCTGGGCGACTTCAAAGGCGCCGCCGCTGCGGCCAGCTGCACCTGAGGAGAACGTCATTGGACACGCCGCGGCGCAATCCTGACACTACGGAAAGAAACTCCAAAGAAATGTGTTTCGGAATACCCTAGCACCGTGTAAATGCTCCTAAAGCGTCGGGCTTAACGGACACGGCGTTTACTCTTTTTTCAGTCGTTTCTGTACGCGGCAACAGATGTGCGCGCTGCTTAACAAATTGCGCAGTTCTATTACACGACTGTGACAGTTAAGTTCGCGAAGTCATCATAAACAGAATGCTTCATGCCGTCTTTGCTGAACACCCCTGTGGTCGTATTCAGAGTAGTCGTCTTGAGGAAACTGCACACCAAAACAGCGTCCGCTCTACATTCCCACGGCGTGTCTCTCGGCGCGTGTTAGGGGCCTCTCATCTTTGCCGCATATACTAGCAGGTACGGTGCACCTCGACCCACCGCCAGGCGGTAAAAGATGAAAGGCGCGTACTGCCTACCAATCGCCGTGGGAATGGGCCTTTAGAAGCGATTTTTAAGATGCCGAGGAATTGTTTTTTTAAGAGTTTCCGTCATATTAGACTTGATGTTATCAATCTCATCAAAATGATGCTCTTTTAAAACTTACCGAGCGTGGTGGGTGAGTGGTTAACGTTCTGCCCTTGGACTCGGGAGGACGCCGATTCGAATGCCCGTCCGGGCATCCAGATTTTGGTTTTCCATGGTTTCCCCAAATAACTCTAGGCGAATGCCGGGATGCTTCCTTCAATAAGGCCAAGGCCAAATTCCTTCCCGTTCCTAGCACCCAGTCTCATCCCGCCTCTAATGACCTCGACGTCAACGAGGATTAAAGCAATAAGTAAACAAACAAAAAAATCTTTGAAAACTTCTTTGATTTTCGTGTCAAGAAAGAAGTCAATATGAGCGAGGTAGGCTGATTTCACACGTAACGATGTTTGGTCGTACGATAAAGTATCATACGACAATTTGTCGTAGTTACACTTGTCTTCGTACACACAATTTTTTATCATTGTAGTTGCTTTTAGCTTATTTATCTCTCTCTTGTCGAAAAAATTGGCAGCGTATTTCTTTTTATTTATTATTATTATTTTTTGCAGTATAGTTAATTTGTCATCGTATGAAAACAAATAAATGTGAACGACCTCTTTGGGTGCATACAATCAGTTAGAGGCGAGAGGAAGTTAGCACTCTTTTCGAAGAGCTCAGGGATGATGCACATTCCACAACGCTGGTTTATCTTCAATCAAAGATATCAGAAACGCAGCATGAATATTTTCAGCTATTTTAATCCTAATATCAGCCACTAAAAGTCGTCTGGAGTGAAAACATGCATTTACTCACGTGGGCCACCACTTCCTGAAACGACACGATGATCGTCAAATCTAGCAGCAAAGGATGAATGCTCAACGACACGATCACGATATCGTGTCATTCATAGGTCGTATTCTGAGGAATTGTAATGCTCATACAAAGGAAATAGGGTATAAAACACTAGTGCGTCCGCATCTGGATTACTGTTGTGGAGTTTGGGATCCATATCGGAAGGACCTGATGGACTCAGTGGAGAGGGTACAGAGGAGGGCCGCTCGATTCGTGACTGGTCGCTACAGCCCTTATGAAAGCGTCACAGAATTGATGTATAGATTGGGCTGGATAGTTTGGTAGACAGACCACATCGTTTGCGTTTGAAGTTATTGGAGAATATGCGAAAATCATTAAATTACGAGTGCAGTGAAATACTTCTTCGGCCAACCTATTTAGGTCGCAACAACCGGAGGAATAAGATTCGAGAAATAAGATGTCGTACTGAAGCTTTTATGTATTCCTTCTTTCCTCGTGTTATTCGGGATTGGAATGCTCAGAATTAGGATTGGTGGTTAGCACCCTCTGCCACCCACAATGTTTGTGATTTGCGGAGTATGGATGTAGATTACTCGTACGATGCTGCTGATGGTGATTCTGTAGATTGATGACTGCCAATTGCTGTTCATCGCAAGAGGAGGTCTGAATTGTCACCCTCTCCCTTCTTTCATTTTCATATCTTCGCCTTGGCTTTGCTTCGAGAAAAAAGATTTAAGAAGGAATGGTGCCACGTCTCCTGCACGTTAGTTGGTGGGCGACAAGGGCAGTGCAAATCACAGTGGCTGGAAGTGGATCATCTGTTTTGGGTTTGATGTAGTTGTACCTCGGTTCGTCTTTCTTTCACTTTTTCATCAAGACCATTTTTGCTTTTGTTCTCAAAGGAGGATGCAGCTTTGTTAATGGTGCGTCTAAGCATTATGATAAGAGGCTAGGGCAAACCACTGGGGGAGGTTAATGTGGAGGGCACTGACGGATTTCCTCGGTGACCGGAAACAGGTTTAACCATATTATACAATCTTTCGGATGCGATGATCTTGTATGTTAAACATGTCCGGCCAAGCGTAACTGGGTCTTCATCACTATTGCATTAATGAATGTTTTTTTTTTACTTATGGCTTTACGCCTCGTCAACGTCGAGGTCATTAGAGGCGGAATTGGACTGGGGACAAGAAACGGGAATGAATTCGACCATGGCCTTTTTAAGAAATCATCCCGGCATTTACCTGGATTGATTTGGGAAAACCATGGAAAACCCAAATCTGGATGCCCGGACGGGAATTCCAACCGCCGTCCTCCCGAATGCGAGGCGTTAACGGTGATGACTTCCTCTAATTCAAGGATTTCAGTGCTAGTGGAGAAGTTGAGAAATGTGCGAAGGCAGAACTGATACAAAAAGATATAATTGATGGCGATATATACCCCTTAATTCAGAGTCGTACAGAAGAGTGGTCAACTCATCTGCCCTATTGACGCTGGTTTTCGTATACACAACACAAAACAATGCTCTACACTCAACATTCGTCACAGTACTTCAGTTTGAAACACGCAGAGGAAAGGCAATGTCTCAAGACGCCCTGACGGAATGGTAGTGCTGGATGGCTGACACAGGGTTAACTGGTTCCAGTCCCGGTGATGGAAGGAATGTTCACTATCGTGATTTTTCCGGAAGGGTAGGAGAGGTGATGATACATGATACCTAATATGCCTCCTGCGGGGAGGATCAAATCAGCCATAGAACTGCGGACCACATATAACAAATTTATGATTCTCCCACCCCCTTAAAATCTGATCTACGAATTCTCGAAAAACTCTGTATAATCCGATGTAACTAAACCGCACTCATTGTCTGGTCGCCGAGTCTTGCTACAAACCTTTCCCACTCGCGGACAATCAGAGAAGTCGGGTGTGTACTGCACGCGCAATCTCGTTTACTCTGCGCGCTATCTTAAAAGCCGGGCGGCGGCGTCTGTATTTCTCAATGTTAACCTCGCCCGCGCTGTGGCCGGATTCTGGTGAAAGGATATCGGCGGACAGGTGAAGGTCTCAAAACTGATACACTTGATCTGATAACGTTAAATGCGGTCTGAAATGTTCAAGCTACTCTTAACAAGCTTAGTAACCTGCCGACGTGACGCGAATCGAGGCAGGGGGAATTTATACATATAATAATACTGTAACCGGAAGAAAATCTATACATTTTAGATATAAAAAAATGAGTTTGGGTCACTGTTAATGTTACCTAAGCTACTGATTAAAGCACGACCCGAAGCTTGGTTGGGTCGTCCTCAAAGGAGGTATACTAAGTCATTGTGTCAGAGGTAGGACGGCCAGATCCTTTCCTCTGGAACCTACAGTTTAAACCGGACCACGAACGTCCTGGCATAGCTCATATGATCAAACACAGCTCTAAAAATTGTTGCTTCCGTAGGGATTTGAACCCAGGACCGGACCGCTCACAAGGGGAGACCGCTAATTGTAAATTTCAGATTCAATTCATAATGTGTGTGATAATGTGGCATAGCAGTAACTTGCGCTTCTTCGACATTTTGGAGAAAATCTGCATTTAAATATTCCGTTTCGTTCAAATACTTTAGAAGGTTTCAAGATACACGTTGGGCAGCGACCAAGCTCTCTACCTCACAAACCCATCGTCGCTGGATCGAATCCCGCTGCTCACAAGTTTTTTTTATTTATTCAATTGTATATACAAATAATTCCCGGCAGTGTTAACAATTACGCATGTAACTAGTTTTTTAAATGCCTTTTGTTGTGAAAAACGGACGGCGTCTCGTTTCGACCCTCCCGTCCCCTAGTACAGGAATGAACATCTGCCCATCAGCTCTAACAGTCGACTAACGGTGTTTGTATTTCATACTTGCAGCAACAAATATTTCTATTTTTCAAATAGACAGTAGAAGTCCGATTATCCGAGGCAAACAGGACCGGGACCACCTCGGATAACGAAAAACTCGGATAACCGGACGTAAAGGGAAGACGTTACAATGAATCAAAAAACGTATTGAAACTGAAATAATACATATTTGATTATTGTAGGCCATTTTATTCTACAGTTGCTTGGTAAATTAGTATTTGTTGTTTAATAATACGCCGTTACAACTGTTGGATATTGTTTTTATTTTCCGGACGTTTCGAGATACCTCGACGAGAGGCGAAACGCGTCCGGAAAATAAAAACAATATCCAACAGTTGCAATGGCGTATTATTAAACAACAAATACTAATTGAAATAATACAATTTATTTATAGTGTAAAACTAATTTGTCAATCAATAAAGTTGTTTTTTGTACACTAATTACGATCACTTGCCAAAAAAGTCTTTAATTGTCTTCTGTGTCATAATTTGTTTTTCTTCTAAGCGGAAGTACAGGGCGTTCGCCGGGAAACGCAACCCACTGTTAGCGCTACAAGGAAGAAACTGCTCCCGGCGAGCGAGCGCTCAGTTTCCGGCATTGTTCGACCGTCGGCCGCGGACTATTTCATAATAATTACACTTCATAAACTTCAGAAACTTGTGTGCTAAGCATTTAAATGTGACGTAATTCATTAGCTTACCTTATAAAAGATGCTGGAAGTGTTGACCCTCTTGTGTAATGCACATTTCACATCTTCTGAACATATTTCGAGACACACGCTGCCCTAACTGACTTAATGATTTTTTGGGTGACTGTTCTAGTCGAAAAGCGATATCGTCAATTTTCTCCTCTGTGAGAATACGGTTGACCGACAGTCTCTTTTTGTTAAAAAATGAACCCGTTTCTCTTACTTTTTTAACCAGACGCAGAATTGTTGATTTAGCTGGCAGTAAAGCGCCAGGAAATTCGCGACGAAATTTACTGCGACACTTTTTAAACGACTTCTTCTTCACATATGTATCGTAGAGAAATATTCTTTGTTGCAAACTGTAACGTACCATAATTTTACTCACACTCAAACACGGTACAGATTAATAAGAGTATGAATCCCCAAACCAGCCAAACCGCAAAGAAACGTTTATTCACAACACTGATTAATAAGAGACTGAAGTCACAAACTATCTACAATGCAAAGAAACCGTTCTTAACAATGTAAGGGTCACTGCACTGCACTGTTGGGGCAGCGGAGGTGTTAAACAGTGCGGTGATTCACGGTGTCGTGTGGCGGCAGTTGCTGGCTCCTCTGACCGAGCAAGTTGCCGACGGCAACAGACTGGGAGGGTAGCGTTTTCCGGCGAACGCCCTGTATAACGCCAACCCTGTAGCATCATTATGTCGGCTGCTGTGCTTTCTTCCTGTTGCATCCAGTAGACGTGACTCATACTCGACTACTCGACACAGCAACAGGCGATACACTTAATATCGTACACACACTAGTTGGAAAAATATTCCATATCTTCATAAAAGCTCCCTATCATATTTAAAAAATTTGCCTCGGTTAACCCGGCGGCTCGGATAATCGGAACTCGGATAACCGGACTGTACCTTTGTTTGCGAACGACCTAATGAAGTTCGAAAGGGTTGATTTTTTTTCTCATCAAACTGTATTTAAAAAACTTATTATATGCATAATTGTTGAAACTGATTGCCGGGAGTTATATGTATACACATTTGAATAAATAAGAAAAGTTACCGGCAGCGAGATTCGAACAGACGATGACGACTGTCTTATGAGGCAAAGAGCTTGCTCTCTGCGCCACGTGCCTCTTTAAACCTCAGTAAAGTAGAAAGCTTTTGAACGCTACGGAATATTTCAATGCGGATCTTCTCGACAGCACCGAAGAAGCACATCTTAATACTTTACCACATTCCACCTCTGGCCATGAGCTTTTATAACACACAACACGAATCTAATCTGAATTTTACAGCTGGCGGTCTCCCATTGTCACTGTGACCTATAGAATAGGAATCTACTGTATTTGAAGTCAAATCTGTATCTGTTTATCTCTCTGTCTGTAGACTCCACTGACAAGATTTTGGTGGGGCATTGAACAATATACAGCCCCTGGTACTGGGGGTAAAACGGGGAATGTTTTATTTTGGCGTGAACTCGGAAAGCTGAGAAATATTTCCTTGAACGCTATTCACGCAAGAACTACTGATCAGATTTACTTAATTATCGCAGTCGAAATGATTAACGAGATTTCAGCGTACGAACTACATCTTATTATTCGGAAAAATTAAGTCATAGTTTTTTTCCTCGTTGGAGATGTGTTAACTGTGATATCTTATATCTTTAACGTCATCTCGCAGAATTTTCGGGTGCCAGTAAGCCTACTGATGTTAGTTAAGTTTCTCTTTGGTTGCAGCAAGAACTCTTAAACGAACAATTCTTGCATTCTACCTGATTCGTGCGAATATTTCACACAGTATCGTGGTTAGTCACCGAATGGCAATATAATAATGTGGAAATAAGTAACTACAAGTATATTTACGAGTATTAATGAAAGATATTTTATTTTGAAGAGTAGATATAAATATCCCATTTAATATAAATATCCCATTTAAAAAGTAGAGATTTAAAAATTAGAGATTGACTTTATCAGATGTGATTTTTTCAAAGTTCTTTATTTTATAAAACGTCTTTGAAAACAGTATTAGTAGTTTTAATGTGATCATCTTTTACTTTTTGATCATATTTGTCACTGTGATTACTGACTCTACTAACTCGTGAAAAAGCCACGAGCTTAATTTTATCGGAGTGAATGAATTTAGCACTGATGATATACTCGTCTAAGTAAATTACCATTGCAATGTAGTCTTCACGGGTGTACCGCCGGATAGTGTTGTGGAAACACAATATTTCGACGGCTGGCTCTGCCGTCTTCTTCAGGTGATGAGACATGTGTAATGGTCGGCTGACCCACAGATACTGAGATGGTTCGGGTGCCGCTCTTCCTTATATACAAGTCCGCGTGGCTTCGGCGATGGCTTACATAAATTACCATTAATCTTGCATCATTAATTAATTAATGATTAACATCAATATTTCTACTTAACATAACAATAGTATTTTTCTTTGAAAGCAATTTATGAGATGGTAAACTCAACGATCTCGGAAAAGGCTATAGAGGTTTGGATGAAATTTCATTTGTAGATAACGTTTTGCTTTTCAAGTTAGTAACACAATTATATATATATATATATATATATATATATATTAAATAAATAAATAAATAAAAACCAAGATATTCTTGTATTTGGTATATCGGAAACGGCTCTAATATAATCTCGTAGAAGTTTCAGGTACCAGTAAGCCTACTGTTAAGCTCATCTTTGGTTAGAGCAAGGAAATGCGCACTTCAAAATGGTTAGGAAGCCTTGAAGGGGAACTTCACGCAAAATCTTGTACATTGTACAGAAATCGAAAAAGATCCGAGCGAAGATCGATCATCCAATCGGTTTAATCTACGCATTCACAGTCCACGTAAACGAAGTTGCTGGCAACAGATAATAGAAAATGAATGTTCCATTGAGAACAGTTACGGGGAACTAGAAAAGTACGTTGCTTTCTGTTTTCTCACACAGTACTATTAGTAACACATTCCAGTGTGGCTGCGCGCGTTTAAGGCGCCACCACTCTGGATTTAAGAGGTGTCGTTGTATACAGACCGTCCTACTTGCGCCATCACCAGGGACAATGCTAGGACGATGGCCAATCTCCGTCTCGTAAAGTATACATTCCACAAACAAAAAATACACAAAAAATACACTTATTACACAGAACATAGTTACTCGTCTCGCAAACAATCCTCCCACCGAGCGTGGTGGGTGAACGGTTAACGTTCTGGCCTCGCATTCGGGAGGACGCGAGTTCGAATCCCCGTCCGGGCATCCAGATTTAGGTATTCCATGGTTTCTCCAAATCACTCCAGGCGAATGCCGGGATGCTTCCTTCAAAAAGGCCATGGCCGAATTCCTTCCCATTCCTTGTCCCCAGTCCCATCCCGCCTCTAATGACCTTAGCCGTCGACGAGGCGTAAAGCCGTAAAAAAAAATCTTCCTGTATAAAAATACTCCGCACATGGCAAATCCGGTTCTATCACAGGCAGAGAACATGTCCTCCCATCCTCACAAATCCACACCTGAGCACAGCAGCCGGTCGGTGTCCCGTGGTCCACCAGGGCTGACACGTGAGAAGTAGTAACCATGTACTACAGTTAAACGTGTATAAACGCCGTAACAATGGGTTTAGTGTAGTATTCGACTTACCACTACTTAAAGTTTCTCCCTCTATTAATTACAAGCGCATTTACCACTGGTCTACCAGTTCGCCTTATTTTGAAGTATACACGCGATAATTACTATCAAAACCGGATGAAAATTGTGGGTTTATATTGTAGCAGGTCGTTTTAATAATTGCAGTGCATTTTGGAAATAAGTAAATATAAGTAGTGATAATGTACTGGCGGCGACACTCGCGGGCAGCGAGCGCCCGGCGTAGGATGTCGCAAGATTCGTTAGCAAGAAATCCATGTCGGCGAGCAATAGCTATGGAAGCTAGGCTCGTGAAGAAGGTTCCAGAAACGCTAGCTGTCAGGTTATTGTCCGTAGAACGGGGACAGGCTACGCAACTGATGAGATATAAGCGTGAGCTCACCGAGGCTCGGGGTCAAATCAAGTTTGAGTAACTACGCAGCCACTATGCTGTTCTAAACACCGAGTGGGGATCGAAGACCAGCCACGACTCGCTAGCCAGCCAATCAGCCCGCTGAAACCAGTGTAAGTCCATCATTCTTTCATATTGACTAAGTGCTTGGAATCTTGCTCGTGGCAGTTGGATAACTGTAACAGCCTGCCTAGCACAGAATAAAACTATGTACGCACTTAGCCTCTTTCCTTGAAGCAAGCCCGAGATAGTCAGATCCAAGTAAATAGACAAGTAAGCTAGCCAAAGCCAAGACCAGAGCACCAGTGACGGGAGGAGCAGCCATATTCGCCCCAAGTAAGTAACCTGGCTAACGCCCACAGTGACCAACATAACTTATCCATCCTGACGCATAAGCAACGGGTCTAAATAATAATAAGTGGACACTAAAGGTGGAGAGGGGCGGGTTGTGAAAGATAAATATAGACAGTATGTTTTCGTTTGTTTTAAAGTACGCATACGAAATTCAATCGAAATCGGACAAAATCTATGGGTTTACGCAAATATCATTTGAATAATTGAGGTATGTGTAGGGGTAGAGGGAGTGGCTTTTTGGATATTTTTTTGGTTAGAAACCTTACGCACACAATAACTCACCAAAGTTTCAGCGCAATCGGATGAATAGTATAGGAATGCATAGAAGACGAAAAAACAAACAAACGTTCATTTTTATATATTAGAAGATTATAATTTTTATCATTTACTTTATCCTGAGTGGCATCACCACTTCTGGAATAGTCAGACTATTTTTGGTTCTTTTTTTGTTTTACTTACCAATCATTGTAGTCAAGATGATTACAACGAGGAAAGATTCATGTGTGATTTAGGACATTATCTATTAAAAGAGATCGAATAGTTTTGGAGAACTAAGGAAAATCGAAATATGGATGACAAACTACGTAACGTTTTATTGCAAAGGGTTTACTACTTATAGAGGTAGGCACACGACGTTGCTGTTAGCTTATCGCCAAATCGCTTAAAATTTTTTTCCTCCTTCCCAGTAAAGTAATCTCAAACTTAATGGGAATCCAGTCAACGAATATCATCCGTCGCTGTAATATCGTGGTGGCTTCTTCGAAGACTATCGCTGGCTTAAAAAAAAGGGAACAGAAAGATAACAAGTGCGAAATGTTACGAGCATTCTTCGTTACCTTTGTATACATAACATCCATAAAACGCACATGTCGAATACGCAACTGGACATGTGGTTCAATTCTTGCAGTGCGGAGCGGGTGTTGTATGGTACTGACATCGTGCAATACTCAGTGGTAGCAAGAAGCCCGTTCCATCTGCTCACAGTTGTCCTCTTCCCGGCCAGATAAAAGATATTTAGAGCAAATTTTTGAAAAGTTTTAGTTATTCGATTGGTATAATTATTATTACGCGAATGCAATTGAACTTTTTTGATTTTTACTTTATTGTTTCGCTCTATTTTCAGGAGTATCCACAACGGTTTATGTGTTTGGGGTTGTTACAGTTTTTGATAGTTATATTCCGGTTGTAATGGTAAAATTAATTATAGCGGACATCGTTTTTATTTACACGTATTCCTGTGTCATGTCTTCTTTGTCTCACAACCGAGCGTGTTGGGTGTGCAGTAACGCTCTGGCCTCGCATTCAGGAGGACGCGGTTTCGAATCCCCGGCCGGCCATCCAGACTTTCTATGACGTTTCGAAATCACTCCAGACGAATGCCGCGACCGTTTCTTTAGAAGACCACAGGCGTGTTCATTCGTTTTCTTAGCCCCAGACCTTTCCCGCCTCTAATGAGCTCGACTTCGACGATGCGTATAGCCATAACCAAAAAATAAAATCTGCCTCAGCGGCAGAGACGCAATATTTGGGACTCACAAAAAATATGAGAAGCTGAATATACGTCTCTGTCGAGAGTTGTACAGCCCCATCCAAAAAGTTTTTAAAATTTCATGATGTTTAGTATGGCAGTTCCATGACCTCGAACTTTGATAATAACAGAAAATTTGACTTTTTAAATGAGAGAAAATTATAGAAAAAAATGTTGAAAATAAAAGTAAAGGTAATATTTTTCTGGAAATGATAGTTGACGAGAGAAATTAAAGGGTCAGTGTTGCAAAAATAAGGGAACAGGTAGGGTCTACTCAGCCACATCTGAGATTTACATGATCCCATAGTTCGTTAGCAAAAGGGGAAAACTGTTTGTTGTCAGTCGCTGGAGATATGAATTCTTAACACTTGGACGACACGGTATGGAACAACTGTAAAAAGAAGAAGAAAGAATCCTCTGGAATACACTAGGTCTGTGAAAGATGGAGGCGAAGACCAAAGGAAGAATTGTTCCAGAATATGAGGAAGGTATCGGAAGAAATCAGAACCAGTGGGCAGGACTCGCGGGGCACGTGATTCAGATGGATATGGATGGAACGATCAGAATAATAAAGGAGAAAACGGGCAGAACAAGACGAAATATTATGGGAACAACATTATAAAATTAACATAGGAAGAAGTAGGCTGAAATGGTTTCAAGGTGGAAGAGAAGGAGAATTGGAGAAAAAAATTGCACACCAACTAATACATCATATATAAAGGACAGAGAAGGCTACAAGAACAGGACAGGGAATCACAAATGGGCGAGACAGGAGAAGAGCGTATCGAAAATCTCAAAAGAAGATTGGGAGAACAGAAGTGAGATGAAGAAGAGATTCTGAAAAGATAAAAAAGTATCCAATCTATAAGGGGCTACCCGTCTCGTGGTTCTAAGGAGGCCGTAACGAAAGAAGAAGAAGAAATGATAAAAACAACAGGATTTTTTAATGACGTGTCAGAAGTCTGACTTGGAGCATGGATATCAAGTGTATTATGTTCCTGTCCTCACTTGTGTTTAAGAAATTACACAGTACTGATAAGATACAGGAAATCAAAATGAAGTGTATGAAGTACGTACAGAACTACAGTGTGCGTGTAAATGGGAATGTATTTTACGTGTATTCGTTGTAAATACCAGTAATAATAGTATTGTTTTGTACCATCCTTGACAGCAAGCGGGCCAGAGAAGACTCGATGACAAAGAGAAGTTATATACATAAACAGAGGAGTTGAATGAGAGATATGTAAATAAGGCGGAAAGAGATGAGTTAGAAACGTTTTATGTTGTATAATTGGGATAATGTCTGAAAGACGAATTGTATAAAAATTGTTACAGCTGCGGTCAAGGAAAGAGATATAGTTGTATACGAAGATAAGCTGAGTGAAGTATTATGTATGTCAGGCTACAGAATAAATGTGTATTCAAGGGAAACTCGAAGTGATTAATATTGGTCAAAAAATTGGTGAATCTCTTTCCGTAGACGAGAGATAGATAAGTGGTGTATAACTTTCTTGAAAAAGGAAGTAGTATTGATATAAAAAAGCAGCGAGAGCCTATATTAGTCATCGTCTAATGCATAATACAGGATTCAAAACGTACTCTTTGCTAAGAGGACAGAGAAATCGATAAGAGGTGAGGTGAAGTAAATTATTGTATTTGTAACGAGAGACAGTTTAAGTCGTAATTTGTGTGTGATACATAGCTGAGAATACACGAATACTTTCAGTAGAGGCTGACCATTATAATTTTTCAGAAGTAGAATGATAGTAAAGAACGATAATAATAAAAATTTCACCTCCCAAAAGTACGGAAATTTGAAGTCACATTTAAGACATATGGGTTTGGTTAATTTGTTAGTAGAAGTAAAGTAAAAACTGTGCGAGAATTCAATTGATGAATTCATAACGTAGATTGATTCTGGCGACAGTAATTGTCGGCTAAGGATGAGCAAACACGGGAACAGTAGCACAGTCGGTGGTCCGTTCATCTGAGTGTCTCGAGAGGAGGCGCCACTTGTTTGTGCGTGGGACGTAGTCGCTAATTGGCGGCCCTGGACCACAGGTATTTCGCCGTCCGTTTGTTCTGTATCCTCTTGCGTCCGGTGAAGCGTCTTCACCGTACTACCACAATGCCACGGTGGCGCCTGTTGTCGAGACACGATGGCGCCTGGACTGCAGACTTGAGGTCTGCTCACAAAATAACTTAACAGGTTGACGGATCTTGCCTCTTTCAAACTAGTCTCCCCACCCCTATTCACACACTTCTTACATCGGTGTTTCGCAAAGCAGTGCTGGTAAGCTTCGTTTGAAATGTTCTTTCAATACCTGCACGAATTTGACATTTCTTGACAGTAAAACAAATGGTGTACTTTCAACACTGATTTAAATTTTGGGAATGAGAAAACTTGCAAGGAGTCAGATGTGTGAAGTGGGAATGCTGGATCAGCATTTTTATTCCCGCAATGAGAAACATTTGTACAAAGTTTCATAAAATTCGCGCCAACTTTTTACGGAATTAAAGCAAACCTAGATCACTCGCGTCCCCTACCAAGAAACGGATGGGTTGAAGTTTATTTGCTCCTACACTATTTTCATTCGTCCGAAAAGATTCATGTATATCAATCTTCGTTAATTTGGTTAAGAAATTGCATTACTACTTTACTACATTACATTATGATAGAAACTCACCTTTGATTCAATTGCGAAGTGAATGGATATATTTTTTGCTCCAAATGCCAGATACTTTAACTCCCGCAGATTCAAGCTTTTATACAAATATCAAAAGAGAATCCGGAATAATATTATCGTAAACAGAAGACTTATGTTGAAGGCCAGAGACATTTTCCAGAGATCGTACTTAAAGAAAATCTCTGATGTTTTTACGGTTATCTACGGCGTTTAAAAATTGATATCCCGAATTAAAGGAAAGAATACTTCAAGTTTTGTTTAGTGTGCAAAATAGTCATTATTGTAAAGTTATCTTATCGCTTGCATTAAAGGCTATGGTCAGAGACATTGTAGTTGTGTGTTTAGTGCGAAGTATGCAACATCTAATCCTTCCATCTTTGGGATTTGTCATCATACGTTCAGAATTTCATTTAATTCTCCTGCGTTTAACGTTGAAACATAAGACACGCCAAACAACTGAATTGAGATTCTAAGCTTTAAAACGGTGAAAACCCCTTCGAAATCTGTTCCGTAGTTTCCGAGTTTATATAAGACCAATATATCCGGTTTTCGTTTTATAGATATAGATTATTATTATTTTGTACGTAACTGGCGTGGTCAAGAAGCCATCTTCAGCTGGTTTTCGATAAAAATGTAATGGCACTCCCAAACCTCTTCAGCAAGCTGTCGGACAGTCAGTTTCGTCAGTTGAGGTTGAGGGTCATCTTCAATTGGTTGACGACCAATTTTGAATCGGGTAAATCATTCGTAACACAGTGTGCGACGTACAGCATTATATCAGTAAGATTGCTTCAAAATGTGGAATGTTTTCCAGAAAATTTTCTCCAGTTTCACAATAAACCTCACGTTGCATCGTTGCTCCCGGGAATAGCACACTGCAAAATTCGTCACGAACACTGAAACACCATGCACTCAAAAATCAATAACATCGGAACTAAAGGAGATGTTAACATTCCGAAAAAGTGTCAGATTACTCGGGAGGTTATAAAGAACAAAGTGTTCTTTACTTTATCAATAATAAATGGACTTATGAAAGTCTGTAGCTGTTTTCAATTGACTGGTAAGCAAATAATTTGTTGCAACACAGTTACTTTTGATGATGTTTTAATTTACGCTAAAACATCATCAAATGTAACTGTGTTGTGGCAGAACAAAGTGTTGCCAACCGCAAGTCACTAAAATATTCCGTGGCTTTGTTATTTTCTGAGTATTCACCCTACTTCTGTGTTGTTCTCAAAGTTATTCTGAAAACTTTTGAAGTGTAGGAAAGTGAATGGAATTATGGAGGTATAAGCTGAAGATAAACACAACCAGATTTTTTTGGAAAGTATCAGAAGCCTGGTTTGGAATATGCCTGTTCCACATGCTTGCAAGGAAAAAAACCTCGGTAGTTTGACGTGAAAGCTTAACAGACATCTTCTTTCAGATTTATCTGTTTAGTGATAATTTCTGTAATATGAGAACGGAGATTCTTCCGGCGTATAAATGCACGGGTTTGCAGACGCATACTTTCATAAAACGATGACAACGTTTCGACAACGTCCACTGTTGTCTTCATCAGGTAAACGTATCTTGCCATCGAGAATCTTGCAGATTTTCGATAGGAATATACGTTTACCTGATGAAGACAACAGAGGACGTTGTCATGTATTATGAAACTATCCGACTGTAAACCCGGGAAAACTACGTTGAATTTCTGGAATTTTCACAAAAAGACTTTATATTTAACCCACGACTTTGTTGCTCAATATGCTGAAGAATTGTGCACAACCACCTCTCCTATCATGTCGGCCAAGTACTGACGATGCAAATTTCTTCCACCACCAGGATGCGAACTAACTAACTCCGTGTTAAGCACCGGATATCATAATGGTGCCGCAGCATGTGACCAAGCCATATGGTAATAATCGTTAGTCATTACGAACACATTGTCACTATCTAATGCAACTGAATAAATTAAACGATATTGAACCCCTTATGTTCGTTGCAAATGAATTATTACTTAGTGGCTTAAAGAAGGGATAATGTTATGGGTTACATTATATATTGTAAGTGTCGGCTAGGCTGACGATTAAAAAAAAATACAATGGGGACAGCCTGTACGCTTGATTTAGTAGCTGAAGAGATCAGTTTAAAACTTCCTCACGTTTTTTACTTAAAAGTTCTGTTAAAATCGCTGAACACTGAACGAAAAGTGCTGAAGAGGAAGACGGCTTAGAAGTTGTTACTATATGACGTCATCATCGTTCGCTGAGTTGGCAAAAATTCACTGCACCTCGGAGGGACCAGTGAGTCGTCAATCAGGTGCACTCCCCGTCCGCCATTAGCAAATCGCTTTACTGCTAAATCGAGACACAACGACAAGCGTCGTGGGTTAATGTTAACTTGTATCAGAGACGGCGGATCATCCCTTCGTTATCTCGTAACAAGCGAAGTTTTCCGATGGCGAGCTGTAATCCTACCGGAGAATTATGAACAATCCTCCACCTCTACAACATCGCACTTGACATTTTTATAATAATCGTGAAGTCATAGAGGTTTCCCTGACTTTTTTGGCTGGTTGCAGTTAAAATCTGAATGATGTGTCACCTATTCGTAATAATACAGATATTAAATGATCTTAACCACATTTTTTAGACAAAAGAGAAATGGTATCACTTCATAAAGCGGACGTTTCAGTTGTATTTCTTTTCCACGCATCACGCAAAAACTACCGAACCAATTTTAATAAGACTTGCATAGTTTGAAAGCTTAAGATCTAACTTAAAATCTGCGGTCTAATGGCTGTACGTAAACGGCAAATGGAGCAATAAATGATAAACTTATTCTTAAAACCTATCAGATAGGCCAAAGATCACACTGCATCTAAGATGATCAGTCTTTTTGTAACCTGTTCAGACATACGCCAAAGATAACACTACATCAAAGACAGACACTTTTTTGGATTAATAGTGTTGTTGCCTACATAGCTTTAGTTATTTAGTAACACGGCATTCGTGAGGTCAAAAACTAAATTCAGCTACGAGGAATAGCAATGATGTCAATAACACGGCACCCGTATATACAATTTAAATTATTAAAAACTAAATTCATCGTGTCTTATGCGGGCACCACTTCAAGATTGTTTATTTTATTTTATTTTATTCATTTATTTATTTTTTACATCTACGAAATGTGATTTTTACGCGAGCGAAGTTGCCGGGAAATGATGGTAACAGTATAAGAAGAAGGTATAAACTGAACAAATTGCCTAGTGTTATAATAACAGTGGAAGAACGAAATTACATCTCAAATTGATCCCCCCCTCTCCCCCCCCCCTCTCCCCCCGTAAGTTCTGGATAGCTTCTAATAGCCAAGACGATTTACAATTCTCGTGAGGTTGAAAGCTGTGATCAGCATAATGTAATTCTGCTTAAGTTTACCAAAGTTATTAGCTCAAGACCATTTATCTATCTTGCAAAACTATTTTGCTCCAACTGAATAATAGATCTTCGGCCACTGATTTTCCGCCAAACGCGAAAGCTAAACCAGACATGCAATTTATAAAGAGTGCATCTTTGTTTTCCGAGTTCAATGAATAGCAATTTCTTACTGCAAAACATAAATTTTAAGCAAAAATTTATGTTACAAAGATAGCTCACATTTAAATTTGGACTGAACCTCTTGTAGACTATGAAAACTCGACTAAAACTCATTTTGATCTTGCAACTCTAATAATTCACAATTTAGTTCTAAAAGGAAAAATTTCCAATTTAGTGAAATTTCTTCTACACAATTCTACCGAAAGTTTCACCGTATGACGACCCATGTTGGCGGTTTTTACTTCGGCAATAATACTTCGTACAACTTCCTATTTAACAATTCAAATCTACCCATAGCACGAAACAAATTACGAACACTGATATGCCTCGGAGAGCTGACGAAAATAATTATAGCAATTACTCAATGAAATTATTACTGCATTTTTTGATGAATGGCATTGTTTAAACAAATGTACAATTAACTAAAAGCTGTAATTTAAAAGTTCACACACGACAATATGCGGAATTCAGACTTAGCTTAGCAAAACCCGAAAAACAGAAATGACTAAGGTTAGTCGATAGTCGAAGATTATAGTGATTGATCGCAAGGCCATTGAAAAAACGATCAATCTAGCTCGGAGATCTGTGGTCGCTAAAGCCACACATGCAAGAAACATGCTCCTGGATATTTCAAGTTACTTAAAAATTACGAAAGAATGATCCATTCACTCCCCAAATATACTCTACAACTACGTGCACAAATTTTATTTAAAATCCACTTTTTATTGCTACACATAGGTTTTCCCTACTGAAATACTTAACATGATTCTATTACTTAAAACACTAGTTAAACGTAACACTCTATCAGCATATTCAAACCACCAATTTATTCTGATGCAATAACTACTCTCAAATTCCATAAATCGTTTCATTCCCTTTACTTATTTCTCTCTATCAATTAATATCTTTCCCATAAATTCACTTAAAACATTACTCTTCACTCCATACTTATTTAGACTTGTACTAATTAATTTAATTAAACTTACATACATTTATACAACCGAACAGATTTTTCCTTACCTCAAATTTCATATTTTTTGTGCTTGTTCTTTCGTTAAATTATCAAATTTGAAGTCCACAAAATACACTATTTTTATAAACAATTATTTTTGATTCTCCCAAAGTTTACAGATTCCCAACTTCGCAGATCAGATCAAACTTCTACAAATGAATTCGCGTTTATTACTGCATAGAAATAACGGTTCGATTACTTTACTCACGACTTCCAATTAATACAAAATTTTAATGTATACTACACTTGAGTTTTCCTTCCACATGGAACTGAACTATTTCATTTCAGCACTCTTACTTTTGCACATCATTTTATTAGTTAATTTTTTTTACCGTCTGCATTTTTCCAACAGCAATTCAATAAATTCGCGTTCAAACATCAGTTAAATTTTTAGATTTTTTTTTTTTTTTTTTAGTTACATTCCCCCGAAATTCTAAACAAGGACAAGATTCCAAGCTTACCTTTTAATTTCTGCCGAAAAGTTGCGCTGTGCGAGAAGTGTCGTGATGTTTCGCTGGCCGCGCCGGACTGGCTGCACGCGCTGATATCTGCGTCGTGAAGTGCTGACCGTAGCCGAAAGCCGCTGCGTGGCTGCGTTGAACTGCCTCGTCCGAGGTCGCCGTGTGCTGGCCCGTCAACTGCCGCACCTGGTCTCCGGAGTCTCGAACCGATGATCCCCTGGTTCCACGTCCTCTGCTGGTTCTTCGCCGTTGTCTTGCTCTCCGCCGGTCCCTGCATCTACCGCTAGCTAAGCCGCACCTACTCTCGCGTCGTAACGTCTACATTTACTTCGTAAAGCCACAAATTTTCGAGGTTTTCCCACTTAGGGTCCGGTGATCGTATCCCGACTTCTGAAACCACTGTATTGGGCTGGCCTTGTGGTTAGGTGACTGCGTTGGGCGTTCTGACCATAATTGGGAATGTGGCTTTACATGTGACTGACCTCAGCGTTTACCTCCTCTTCTTATCTTCTTCCGGATACCGTCTTGACTTCTTGAAAGCTAACTAATTAATTCAATCAGGATTGTCTGACACTACGTGAAGGTCACGACCCTTTTACTATTGGAATACCACATACTCAAATGATCAACACAAGGTGTGGATAAACGGTTTAATGGAATCAAGCTGCCGATAGTACATTCGACGATGATACCAAGAAGTAGAGTCCACACTTATTCTACTGGATCTCTAGTCTGATCGTAGAAGATATTAAGTGGAAGTCAGTCTATTAATACTGGATGGAACTTAAGATCGTTACGACGTCCGAGGCAGGGCGGCTAAGCTTTAAGCTAGCGGTTCGCTACCCGATGTTGCTCCTAAGCTCGCTGGTAATGAATAGAATGATTTATTGGTTGTACAGAGCCCACTACGACTCTGTTTTGCGTCACAAGAAGGTATTGCTGACATGCTATTCAGCATTCCTGAACGGGGCAACGACTTTGCTTGCGTCTGCGCTGCGTGACCGCAACTCTCCACTCTAACTTCACCAATGTCTCCAACATTTATAAAATCATTCTTACTTAATAATAAAGCCCAAAACGACCATTACAATAAAAAATGTAGCGAATATCGCTAGAAACATCTGGCGTAAAGATACAATATTTCACTTAAGTTTACAAAGTAAAATTTTCAGACGGTGAGTTATGATCCTTTAAGGGTGAGTAATTTAAAAAATCCTCCAATTTAGAAAAATTATTAACGTCATCCCGACGTACAGACTTTGTAAAAGGCGTTGTGTTATTGTTTCATAACTAGCTTATATCTCGTGAACACAGGTAGTAGATATAAAAGAGTTATAAAATAGATACAAAAATAGTTGTCAGTGATGTTTCGTTTTGACAATGTGGTGTCACTTCACTGTTGGTTAAAGAGGCGTTCATTGTGCCTATGCATTGGCGTCACTGGTGTTAGTAGATCGAAACACGAGACTCCATGATCACCTCGTAACGTTCGCACTAGAACAGCTTCCACTAGTAATATCCGGATAGAGATGAAGTCATCTCCACTGTGTTAACATTATTATTAAGAAGGGAATTTTTCCGAAATTTAACCCATAAATGACAAAATTATGAACAATCAAGGTCACGGCTAGTTCAGAGTCTGCTAGGCTTCGATAAGGAATGATTGCATTTCCGTTAAATAGCAGTATCATATATCACAGAGATACTGATAGAGTGTGTGTGTTTTATAGAGTAAGTAGCTTTCCTGATATTTTTGTTTCTGTTAGGGTAACATTTCGTCATTTTTAATTGTTCCGTAAGACGTTGTAAGTGTTCTGCTGCGTACCTATTTCAGTTGACACACAAACAATTGCTACAAATGAGCTGGTTCTTCTATCATCTTAGTAAAATCTAGGGATGTAACGGATATCCGCATCCGCTTCCGCAAGTGCGAAACTTTCGCGTGAAATCCTAGATCCGCTTTCGCATCCGTATCTGCAATTTTTAATGCGGAAGTATGGCGGATGTTTTGTTTACTTTGTAATATGTATTATGCTATTATTTTTATACGAGATTCTGCCCATCGTCGCTTAGCTAACGCCAAAGTAGTTGTTTCTATTCTGACGATCTTGCAATAAAAGTAGCAATAAACTGAAAGCGACGAATTTACAAGTTTGAATTTGCTTGACCTCCGTGTAAAACTACCCATTCACGCTAATAGAAGGAGTCCAACAAAATGTTCCAAGCAATCCTTTCTACTCATACTTTTTCGCGGTACACCATGTGTCCTTATCGCACACTCGTAGGATGTTTCCTCCAATAGATTCTTCCAATATCCATAGCTTGTTGCACAGCAAGGACACGTTTTGATTTCCTGGGAGTCCAAAAACATCCAACACGTCCTACATGTGGTCCTGTAAACCCTACGTTTGAATCAGTCGCGCCACCAGCTCCACTTATTTCATTTGACAATGATTGGTTTTTAAACGTGTGCGTAGTTAAGTAATTAGACCCACTTTTTTTTGTTAAAACATGAAGTAAAAATAAATCCTTATGGCAGTATTTTAAGGATATAGACGTTACTTATGAACAATTTGGCATAAACTATATACTTATTTTGATTTTAATTTTTTTTGGTAAAATATTAAAATCTAAATGACTATAAATTTATTTATCCACCTCCGCATCCGCTTCCGCAAAACATCCGCTTCCGCAAAACATCCGCTTCCGCAAAACATCCACTTCAGGAAAACATCCGCTTCCGGAAAACATCCGCTTCCGCAAAACATCCGCATCCGTGGATGTCAAGCACTGAACACCCGCATCCGCAAAGATGACTTCCGTTTCAACCCTACCTACTACAAACCACCAGCCTCGCTATTCACGGTGTATTATTCGCCAAATTTGTATTTGGGCCAACTAATAAAACCATATTTGCAAAAAAAGTGGTGTAGTAGTTTCTGTGTGAACTTCGGGTCTCTTGGTAGACAGTAGACACTGAGCTACTGGAGACAGGCCACAGTATCTCGAGTTGTGTCGAGATTGGCGTTTCGTTTCCATTAGCGGCGGCCGGCATTGTGTGTGGCTGAAATCGACGCGGCGCCCGCCTGCCGCCTGCCGCCCCCTCCCTGCTGGGGGTTTTACGAGCAGGCAGACAGCGAAGACGTTTTACGGCCCGGCGCCTTGGCTCTCCACTTCTCTGCCGCGCCGGCACAATCAATAGGCAGCACATCCCGACAGGCTGGCGTCTCGCAACACCAAAAACGGTCTGCGGGGCCACACCCCGGCAGCGTGCATGCAGGCACACAGAAAGCGACAGGCGACTGCAGCAACTGGTCGTTCTCTCGTCGCGGCGACACGCGATTTAGTACGTCACACAGGACGCGACAACTCCATAGCGACAAATGCCAGTCTAGTGAGGTCTCCTCTCGGGAAGAGATCTGTACTTCTTTATTTCATTCTTTAGACTTCGAGGGTTAGTAAATTCTTATAAAACATGTCAAGTGATGAGGAGAATCGGCTTCTTTTGTTTGCACTAAGCAGAAAGAGAAGGGTTCACGATATCAATGAAAAGAGAATGCCTCGGCGAATACTACTGCCTTTACCGGTAACTGGAATAGACTTTTTACATATTTTGGTATATCTCAAGAATGCTTCGAGAAATTACAAAGCCTGTTAAAATCAACTATGTCGAAGTGCACCACGAACTGGAGAAATGCAGTTGGTACAAGAGAAAGATTAGCCATTTGTATGAAGTAAGTTCTGTTCATTTAATATCAATGACAATGCCCAAACCCCTAATGGATGCAGGGTCCCGACCTCTAAGTGATTTATAATCTGTCACTTCCCGACTCCCCCCTTGGACGACGGTGTGTCATTTGCGTGGCTGTCAACCTTAGGAAATACCCCAATAATCAAGAAAAATACACATAGGCTCAAATAGAAATATTATTTATTTTAAATAATTGCAGTGTTAACAAACAAATTAAAACTGAGAAACTAACAAGAAAAAAAATACTATCCTGAATATGAAAAATGATTTTTCATGAGTTTTTATAGTCACTGTGACTGGTGTCATATAAAAAAAAATATACTCCCGCACTTTCTCAATCACTTTTTCTTCGGCGGCCATGTCGCTTTGTCGCCAGACAATTTTGTAATTTTGTACAACTGTGTCGCTCGTCGCCGCTGCAAAGACTGCATCCCGGCGACGGATCGCTTTGTGTGTGACCGTCCTAATTCAAAACCGCGTAATACAACTCTAGCGCCGTCGCGCCGCGACACAGAATCGCGTGTCGCTGTCACTTGTCATATTCTATGTGCCCGGGCCTTAAGGGAGTGTTCATAAACTACGTAGCTCCATTTTGGCCTCCTGTGTTCCCCGCCCCCCTTCACCACGTAGCCCAACTTGGCTTTTGCTTCTACCCCTACCCCCCTCTTGCGTAGCACGTAGCTTTTTTTCCCTATTGATTCCAGAAGACATTTTTTACTGTTTTCTCTTGTCAGAATATCGAAAATTACATACGGAGATGGCGGAAATAAATATTCATATGCTGTTGTGTGTTCTGTACCTCATTTTAACTGTGACAAATGATATGAATGGAAAGCCCCCTCCCCCGCCCCACGTAGCCCAGCGTTGCCATCCAGCCAACCCCTCCCCTCCCTACACCGAGCTACGTAGTTTATGGACGCTCCTTAACGAGAGACGCAGGGAGGTGTCATTCAGCACGGAGGCGTGATTTATCATGAGGTAATAAGAAGGGCAAATTGTCGCAGAACACAGTCAGCAACTAATATCTTAAAGGAACTGCGTTGGGAGACTACTCCATATGTCATGTGAAGAAAGTACTGGAGTGTATAAGAGATCCACTGGTGATAAGACTTGGAAATATACGTCTAGAAGAATTATCAGTAATACATGGAAGGGAAGAGGTGATCATGAAAACAAGCTGGCACTTTATTACAGGCGTAAGGGTGTGATTTTTTTAATTATTATCGTAGAAAAGATAGTCAACGATTGGAATATCTTACTGCTGGAGGTATTCAGGTATTGAACAATTTACCAGAGGCACTGAAAGAATTTGAAACTGATATTAGTAATGTTGTATCATAAATTCTTCAGCGTGTTGATATAGCAACTCACAGAATTTAAGATAAAAAAGAAACAACATAAAATTGGGAAGAAGATGTGATGGGGAATTGGCACATGAGTATGTGATCCATTTCAGTAAAATAAATTAAATTCAGTTAAGGTACGTTCGAGAGGTGATAAAGATTTATTTCACAGTCCATCTGTTGGAACGGGTGGTAATGGATTGTATCAGAGAACTAAGGGAGCTGAGGTATGAAACCTTGCTCAAATCGCTGCTTGAGTGTGGTGGGTTAGTATGGGAGCCATAGTATTTGTAAAAGGTCCAAATTGGTGGAGATGTATTTGTCTGTTAAGTTAGAACACACGCGGTGTCTGGTATGCTAAAGAAGCTGGTATTAGAGTGATCGGAAGACAGAAGGGCCGTATGCGAAAGATGCAGGAATGATGTTGAGGGTTGGGTAAATATTAGGCAAAGAATTCGAATTCGTATGTGTAATGGAATAGAAGAATATGACAATCAGTTGGCACCACATTTTCGGACTAAGGGAGTGGGAAAGTTGTCATTTGAAGGTGAATGAGCCACTAGTGGAATAAGACACCGTGGGAGTTGGTTTATCTGAAACAATGAAAGAGTTTAAAGCGATAGATAATGTGCATAAAGAGAAGACAGGCGTCTAAAAAAAATCCGAAGCATGAGCTCCATAGCAATGAATTACATTCGGCTGTCTGAGTAATTACAGCTACATTTTGGCAGCAGATTGACTGGTTGGAGGTCTTCCAAACTCAAAAATCGAATTTTCTCTTTACGGTGACTACTCCCGTAGAGTAAAAAGCGAGTTCATTTTATCTGAAGAACTCAATGTAATCAACTAAGATTTAAACTGTAGTAAATAATTTGTTTTCATTTCTTCTCGACTTGCTGGTCCAGATTTAGAGGTGTGTAAGAGGGGGCTTCGAAATTCAAAGCAATTTTATGGAAGTATATGCAGCCATTTATTAAGTTAACCGGACATTAAATACCATTCGTAGAAGTTCTTCACTGCTTTCACAAGACTAGTATTAAGTTTTAAGGGAACTTGTAACATGACGCGCTGTCGCCACAACGTAAATTTTTATTATATATGTCATAATGTTAGAGTAATTTACATAAATCTTGGGCGACCACCTAAATAGATTTTTGTTGTAATTTTATAAAGTACGCAAGATTCCAAGTGAGAACTGTAATGAAATGGTGAACATACAGTGTATATTGGTAAACCGAATATTAAAGAGTTATTGAGCTGCGTAGGCTTGAAGCTAATCGTGGTCTTCCCGAACCATGGCGACAGGACGTCGCGGATCTGGGGTTTTGGCAGACCACACATTCTGCTGCCTGGGGATGGGTGGTCAACAGGGTCACTCACCTGGCGGAAAATGCCTGCCGCCCGACACCCGAATGTGCTCTCACCCCGGCAAACTTAGCCGAATATGTCCGACCTCTGTGATATGAGCGGGGCAAATCAGATATCGGGGATATCACGTGACATTAGGTGCTGACCTGAAGATCCAATCCAAATGAGCGTATAACTTAAAATCCTGGGAATTTCTGTTATACGTGAGCTTCGAGACTACAAGTGGCGGAGCGAGAAGTTTCCTCGTGGACCGAAGAGCGAGGAGCTGGACATTCTACCTGCGATTCTGGTCGAGTCTAGTCTGAGGTGGACTTGGAAAGTTGGCTTCTCTCACCAACTGCCGTTGTACGATTTCTGGCTGCCGGCTTGCCTTGCTGGAGCAGGCTTATCACGGCGACACCGCCAGTAATGCGATGATGCGCATTAACAGACAGGACGTGTCTGTAGGCGCCGTGTGAGATAATCTCACATACCGTGGGTCATCTCCGGTCACCGCAGACATCAGACGCAGAACTACAATGGTAACTTATTACGACCAAGCCATCTGATTGTGCATTCCGTGAAACAGAGCCCTTAAACGACTTTGAGAGGATAGATCCATGTTCTCACTTTGTAATTGTAAAAAAAAAAAAAACCTGAGCTAGCGGCATAATTTGCCAGAACTAGTTATTTTCGAATGATATATTGTTCATTCGTGGCGCCCATGATTTTCTTTTTAACTGTAAAGTCACAGTATTATGATACCTTTGTCTGAGGTCGTCATAACTTGTATTTTTCATTGTTTCCAATTGTCATTATTTCTTGCATTTTGATTCTGAGATATATTTAAAAGTAAATATACAATTGTTTGCTTGCTCATGACGGCTAATTCTACCTCTGAGCGTTGCTTTTATGATTTTGCCAATTTGTGTTAATGTTAACGGTAAATTCGCTCAGACTTGTAATCGCCAGTGATAAGAAAATAAATGTCATATTGTGACAATTTTTTCTAAATTCCAACTAACGTCGAAATTCTTGCAAAATTAATAAATTTTCACTCCTTCATAAAAATTAAAATTAAAAATCTACAATTATTAATCATAAAGGTATGAAAGATAATTGGAACGTAGTTTGCCCACCAAGGCACCCACTACAAACTTAAAACAAGCATTTAATTAAATACTGTAATTTCACATGCCTATGTGTGTCAGAACAAGTAAGCAACTATAATAGAAATCCTCAATCTGTTTTTAACGGAAACATGTCAAATGAAATGTTGAAGAGTAATTCTGTTGAATTTCAGCTACTGTTACGCCACCGAAACACAATTCCTTAGTTCTCATGTACAATTGTCAGGTAATACATCCGATAGATGATAGCTACTGATGAGTAAACCCACAGAGTATGGTAATATTACACGATAACAATATGTGCAGAGCGCATAAATTATAAAAATCATGCTTGGAAGTACGATAAAAAATGAGGTTCCACTTCTAGTATGTGGAGACGAAGAAACATTTATACCACACCTGTATATTCTTTTTTCTCGCGATAATTTAGCTTAGCGTCTGCAATCACGTCCCAGGGCCGGCGCTAGGGGGGGGGGGGTGAAGCGGGTCAAAAGTACTCGGGCCCGCCGGCTGATGGGGGGCCCCGATCACCGACTGTTGGGGCCCTCAGGCCATGAAGCCAAGAATGCGCCCATTGTCACCCGGCCAGATTGTAGAGCTAAAAAAAAAAAGAAAAAAAGTTGCCCATTTTACCCCGGGCCCGAGATTCCTAGCGCCGGCCCTGTCACGTTCTGTACGTTTGTTTGTTCTAAACGATAAATGATATTAACATATACCTAGTCATTTGAGGGTTATTGCAATCACCCAGCGTATCATACCGTCAAAGAACCTTGCCAGAAGAACGGTCTGTTGGCTTAGTGGTTAAGTTATCTGACTGGAAGATCCCCGGTTTGAATCCCTGTCTCGGTGGCGATTTTCAAAGGCTCTTAACCAGACACTCACCTGTGGCACAACTTGCTGTGTAATGAGACGTTCGCCAGAAAGCTTCTGTGGTTTGGATTCATTGTTAAGCTGTAGGTCCTCTATACGCGGTAAGCGGACGAATCGACAACGCAGTCACCTGGCGGCCGAACAATCCTCCGGGATCTCCTTACCAATGTAAGGGACGCATCTTACTATATTAAAACCTTCTATTTTATTTGTCGTCTCTGAGCGAGTCGTACGTGCTGCAAACGCTGAGCGGAAATGCTCACATTGCTCAGCAGGAAATCTAGCACGCGTGGCGAAGGTCACCTTGCAGAGTCGACTTGTAACTTTTCCCCATTCGTGTCTGATCTCTAGGAGCGACAAGCTCGGCCTCGGGCGATACCGATCGGACGCGATTCCCGCCAAGATTCTCGTTTTCCACATGTCGTAGGATATTTCCTACAACATACCTAGTTTGCTGGCATTACGTTCGCGTGAAGTCGCAGATGTATTTTCCTTGTAACCAAGTATCCAGTGTTGCAATAAACATCGGTTAACGACTTCAGTATTTCATTCAACGAATGCAAGCCGTATGTTCTCCGTTCCCATGCAGCCCACATTTAATATTTTTAGGTGTCAGACAAGCACAGAACACTAACAGCGTGGCGGAAGAAGAATATGTTCCAAGTCTTAGCTATTGTGACTGAGTACAGACTATACACACAGCCATCCGATAAATCAGTCACTACACCAACAATTTCATACTATGATTTGATTTCGACCTTGCAAGAAATAAAAAGTACTGCATATATCTAACCACGTGAACAATTCTTTGTTGATGGTTTTCCACTTTTTCTGTGGCTGGCAACGACATAATTTGCTGGTTCTTGAATTTAACTTTGCCTCTCTGTTCGGACAGGACCGGCTCTAGGATTTTGGGGCCCGGGGTAACCAGTTGGGGACCTTGGCGAATACATCAGTCAGGGCCCTCCCTCAGAGCAGCTCTACAACTTGTCGAGTGGGTGGCCCCTACAGCCGGTGAGCAGGTGATCGGGCCCCCCATCAGCTGCGCGGGCGAGGGTACATTTGACTCGCTTACCCCCCTCCCCCCCTTACTCCTAACGCCGGCCTTGCTTTCGGAAGTCAATAGCCAATAGGAACAAAAGGAGTAATTTAACTTCAAAGGCATTACCGTAAATATGTGGACCATTTCTGAGACGGAAGGGGCGTCGGCAATCCATCGTGTGAAGAAAAACATCTGAAAATAACAACTACAGCCAACATTAAGACCTAATGACTGTGAAGATCTGACATGTCCATATGACTTGGAGGCAATGTCCTAGGACAACATACTCCACCGCACACCAGCTCAAAGGAGCTGTGACTTGGCTGTGAAGAAGACTAAGAGTAGCAGTACAGAGCAATATGAAATGGGTTTAACGCATAACGTAGGTCGTTGCAATTCTAATCCTAGAATTCGATTCATGGTGCCACCTTGGTGATTCAGATCGCAGAGAGATCCCGTGTATGTAGGACCTTTTTTGTGTGACGCCACGGTCAGTCGGTGCTGATCCGGCAAACGATGTGGAAACGTGTCAACATTCACCCGTATGCCTCGTCGACGTCAGAGGAGGCAACATCAGCAGATGAGTGAGGTCGTAAGGGGGCGTCCATAAATTACGTGAGGTGAAATAGGGAGGGGGGGTCCGGCGAAATCTCACCAGATCTCACCAGGGGGGAGGGGGGGTCTACGGAAATCTCACGTGAGATTTTGCGAAAAATTTGGGGACAGTAGAGCCAAAAAAAAGGTCTACAATTTGCGCCAAAGTCGATTTTAGGAGGGTATTTCGGCAAAAAAATTAGGGTGTGACCTAAAAGAAAACAAAAAAAGAGTCTACAAAAGTTTCCAGGGCGATTTGTAGGGGGGGGGGGGTCCACGGACCAGATCTCACCAGAGTAGGGGGGGGATCAGGCCAGATCTCACGAAATCTCACCAGAGGAGAAGGGGGGGGGTCCAGAAATCCGGAAAAACACCTCACGTAATTTGTGGATGCCCCCTAAGCGGCTGAATGTTTGGTCTCCGTGTAACGGATTTTTGTTACCGAGACATTGCGGCTCGTACATGGCACGCTGCTACAATAGTGAATACACGAGAGTGCAAGTAGTGGATAGAAGAGGGTCGTACACAGCGACAAACTTATACTGGACCTCACAATGTTACTACAGGACGGGATGATCGCCATCTTGCCCGTAACCAACAGTACAGCCTCGTACACAGTGTTGGTCGAACATTGGAGCACTGCAACTGGTACGGACATGTCTACGTCGACAGTTCGACGCCGTCAGCTTTCACTGACCAGAAACCATCAACACCTCATTCTGCAACGGACTCGTCACCGCCGTCAATGGTAAAATGTAGTTTTTTCCTCGGAATAGTCATGCTTTAACTTGACCTATGGTGTGTACAGCCGTGTACAAATTGGACGCTATCATTGTGACTGCAATCTAGCAGACTGTATTGCTGGGCGGCATAGTGGACAAACGCCAAACATGATGGTTTGGGCCCCTAGTGGCAACATTCACTGTCGCCACCAACGTATTGAGGTCAATCTGAACAGCCGCTACATCAGGGAGGGTTTAGAGCCCTAGGCACCGCCACACCTGCAGGGAGTTCCACATACCATATTTCAGGTGGACACATGTTGCGAGGAATGTGCTAGCCCTCTTAGAAGAATGACAGGTATCAGTGCTTTCTCCACCTTCACCTTCGCCAGACATGTCACCCATCGAATGTGGTCACTTGTCAACTTGTTCGTTGTGTCGATTCTTGGTTGGACAACCAAGAATCAACTGACTCTGGCCGCAGAAACCTACGATTACATTTGTTCGTTGTGGTTCACCCGTAACCGCTGTCGATACTTTGTAGGCGCGCCTACATGCCGCATGGCAATGTGTTCCGCAACAGTATACGGAGATTCTCTTTCATTCTATACCACGACGTCTAGAGGATCTGATCACAGCTTGTAACATGACGCGCTGTCGCCACGTTACAAGGTGCATTTTTTATTATATATGTCATAATGTTAGAGTAAGTTACATAAATCTTGGGCGACCAACTAAATAGATTTTTGTTGTAATTTTATAAAGTACGCAAGATTCCAAGTGAGGACTGTAATGAAATGGTGAACATACAGTGTATCTTGGTAAAGCGAATATTAAAGAATTATTGAGCTGTGTAGGCTTGAAGATAATCGTGGTCTTCTCGAACCATGGCGACAAGAAGTCGCGGATTTAGGGGTTTGCCGGACCACACACTCTGCTCCCTAGAAATGGGCGGTCAACAAGGTCACTCACCGGGTGGGAAATGCCTGCCGCCCGAACACAGAGTCGTCCCCGAACGCAGCCGAATATGTCCGACCTCTGTTAGATACTCTGGGCAAATCAGATATCGGGGATATCACGTGACATTGGGTGCCGACCTGAAGATCCAATCCAAATAAGCATATAACTTAAAATCCTGGGAATTTCTGTTATACAGTATGTGAGCTTCGAGACTACAAGGGGCGGAGCGAGAAGTTTTCGTTGTGGACCGAAGAGCGAGGAGCTGGACATTATACCTGCGATTCTAGTCGAGTCTAGTCTTAGGTGGACTTGGAGAGTTGGCTTCTTTCGCCAACTGCTGCTATACGACTTCTGGCTGCTGGCTTGATGGAGAAGCTTATCACGGCAACACAGCCAGTAATGCGATGACGCGTATTGTCAGACCAGAGATGCCTGTAGCCGACTTGTGAGATAGTCTCACATACCGTGGGTCCGCTCCAATCACCGCAGACATCAGACGCAGAACTACAATGGTAACTTATTACGACCAAGCCATCTGATTGTGCATTCCGTGAAACAGAACCCTTAAACGACTTTGAGAGGATAGATCCATGTTCTAACTTTGTAATTGAAAAACTCCTGAGCTAGCGGCATAATTTGCCAGAACTAGTTATTTTCGAATGATATATTGTTCATTCATGGCGCCCATGATTTTCTTTTTAACTGTAAAGTCACAGTATTATGATACCTTTGTCTAAGATCGTAATAACTTGTAATTTTCATTGTTTCCAAATGTCATTATTTCTTGCATTTTAATTCTGAGATATATTTAAAAGTAAATATACAATTTTTTGCTTGCTCATGACGGCTAATTGTATCTCTGAGCGTTGCTTTTATGATTTTGCCAATTTGTGTTAATATTAACGGTAAATTCGCTCAGACTTGTAATCGCCAATGATAAGAAAATAAATGTCATATTGTGACAATTTTCCTATATTCCAACTAACATCGAGATTCTTGCAAAATTAATAAATTTTCACTCCTTCATAAAAATTAAAATTAAAAATCCCCTTTTATTAATCATGAAGGTATGAAAGATAATTGTAACGTAGTTTGCCCACCAAGGCACCCACTACAAGCTTCACACCATACTGAATTCTCACGGTCAGCGTGCACGTACAGTTCTATAATTCTAATCACTTCGGCAGTGTCATGTCCCCACTCTGAGGAATAAATTCCATTGTATCACATGTCTCCTTCTTGGTGTTGCAATCTTCACAAACAGCACTGGTTGAATTTAGCTATCATTAAAGCCATATGTCACTAAGTAGCCTTGTATATTGCTCTAGGAATTAGAAAGAACTTCTTAAAACTCTATGTGTGGAGCACAAAACTTTACGGTAGCGAAACATGGACTTTAGGAATACCGGAAAGAAAGAAACTTGAAGCATTTGAAATGTGGTGCTACAGAAGAGTGCTGAAAATTAGGTGGACAGACAAAGTAAGAAATGAACGAGTTTTAGAAATGATGGGTGAGAAAAGAAGTTTAAGGAAGAAGCTTACAGGAAGAAGAGACAGGCTGGTAGGTCATATTTTGAGACATGCTGGAATGGTTAATTTGTTAGTGGAGGGAACAGTTGAAGGTAAGAACTGCAGAGGTAGACAGAGATTAGAATATATGAAGCAGATAATTGAGGACGTGGATTGTAAGGGGTATGTAGAAATGAAGAGGTTAGCACAGGATAGGAAGGGATGGAGGATTGCATCAAACCAGTCTAAAGACTGACGACAGCAAAAAAAAATATGTCCGTGACAAGGGCAACCAACTACTGTGCGTGATGGCAGTAGGAGTGCGGTAGCGGGAGGACACTGTGCAGACCGCAGCGGTGGCCGATCGACCGCAGGACGTGCGTGCGATACGTAATTACGCCCGGCGCCGCTACGCGCTGCCACCGCCCGTCTGGCCGACACAGTCACACTGCAGTCAACACACCAGTGTGGCCAAAGTGTCGTCATAGGGGGGCATAACGGGCTCAGGTTCAAATTTCGGGCTCGGAATAACGGCTGTTCTGAATTAGATCTTTAGACGGTTTCCTGAAATCTCCTAAGTTAATGCTGGGTGAACTCTGATCTCCTTCTCATAAACTACACAAACTAAAAACGAAAAAACAAAAAATACATTAATTATACAAAACTTAAGTTACGGGTTTCACAAACAATTGCGACACATTATTTCCACCACTAGTGTAGTGCATCTGACAGACACGGGGCACCACCAGGTGGCCGACCAATCACGACGGGAATCTCCAAGCCATACCCTTAAAAAAATATTGGCCTCAGCCGTTTATCACATGAGCTTTGCTTGACATCCGTCGGTTATGATGGACATCATGAGAGATCTTGTGTATGTGATGTGTTACTTGTGGTTACTGCGTTTTGACTAGCTATCCTGCTGACGACGCCGACTTAGGGACCGCGAACAAACTACGTGGCTGGGTTCAGGCAGGGCCGCCGTAAGCGGGCATGCAAGGCGTGCACCGCACGCGGGCGGCACATTGAGGGGGGGCGGCAAATCGAGTGATCAACAGTCGCCGCGACGAAATTTGCAGCGTATTGTGTAGAGGGCGACCCTTTTTTTTAGCTCAACTGCTGCTCCGGGCGGCCGGCGACACTCGGGGTGGCAACAATGGGGGCGGCAAATAATGTTTGAAGGGGCGGAAATCTCACAGTCTTTTGACCCGGTTCGGAAAATTCCTAGATCCACCACTGGCTGTAGTTAGACAGGGGGCGGCATAATCGGTATTGCACGCGGGCGCTCAAACAGCTAGCGGCGGGCCTGGGTCCAGGGGATGGAGGGGTTAGCTGGAAGGCTACGCTGGGCTACGTGGGGGGAGGCGGGGGGGGTTCAGAGCCAGGTCACGTAGCTTTCCTTTCATAACATTTTTCACAGTTAAAATGAGGAACTGAACTCACAACAGCATGTGAATATTTATTTACCTCAGTTAATTATCTCCGTATGTAATTTACAATAGTCTGACAGGAGAAAACAGTACAAAATGCCTTCTGGAATCAAAAGGGATAAAAGCTACGTGCTACGTGGGGGGGGGGGGGTAGAGGCAAAAGCTACGTAGGGCTACGGGGGAGGGAGGGGAGGTTCACAGGAGGCCAAAATGGAGCTACGTTGTTTATGCACGCTCCCTTATAATGGATCTAATCGCGTATTTAACTTCGGATAGTCAAATTTTAAATGTCTATTTATATAAGTTTGCCGATAGATCCTGTTAACCAAGCCTAAATTTTGCGTTCATCTTCCGTTGTCCATTCAATTATGAAAGCAAAAAAACTTACAACGATTCTTCTTTTCATGTGGGTAGCTATGGATCCTTGTCGTTTTAATATTCAACCTATATGATATGTATAAGAGGCAAGTTTCTCGAAATGACTCAAACTCCCTTTTTATTCAATATTAATACAACTGTTGTTGATTCAATAATTGTTAACACCCACTCTGCAAGGGTACCCCAAGTAACTTGAATTTAGGATACATTGGTCGAAATTGAGGAAATAAGACCTCACCTGTCCCCAAGCACCCGAAGAAAGAATCCACGTCATGCAGAGCGCTTCAACTACGGGATTTTTTCTTCGGGCTTTACATTGCCGTCGACAGATCTTAGAACAAAATTTCAAGTAGTATTGATTTTTGCATATTTTTTATTAAATTCATAATTATTGCGATGAATAAAAAATTTAAATTATTCTGTAAACAAACGGGGCAGTATAACAGGTAGCTATTGTTAATCATAGTTAGAACCAGATTTGTCAGATATGAAGCATTGAGGGTGGAATGTTTGTGTTTTCATCTGTCTGATAAATGTAATTTTATTTGTGAAAAGTGTAATTAATGAGGTGGATATTGGGAACTTTGCTGTTGAAGAGCTGAAGTGTAATTATCTTGGCATAACATTTTATAATCTACTCAACTAGGGAATGACACATTGGGCTTATCGTATGAAAGGGTTACAAAATCCTTCATTTGCAGGATACGACGATGGGAAGATATATTTCGCTGAAGTGAGGGAACTTGGTTACAAAACTTTGGTCAGAACATTGCTTAAATATGGGGGCATAGTATTGGACCCACATTTTGGATATAAAATCAAGAGTTGGAGGGCATGCAAAGAAGAACAGCTAGATTTGTTTGTGGATATTACCGCTAGACCCAGTCAGTAACTGATATGATAAAGGAGCTGGATCAGGAATCATTGGAACATAGGAGGAGGGTGAAGACAGTGCTAGGGGTGTACAATGCGTCTGTTGGTGATGAGGTTTGTGAGAATATTTATCTAAGAATTAGGATTAGTCCATGGAAGGGAAAAGATGACTATGAGACTCTAGATTTCATGCATAAGGGAGTGGGAAATTTTTCTTTTGTGGGTAAGGGTGTCAGGTACTGGAATGAATTACCAAGGTAAGTAATGACTAATTTACCAGAAACGCCGAAGGAATTTAAAATTACTTTAAAATTCGTAAATTGCATAAGTAGATGGGTGGGGAATTTAACACTAACAGCATATTAGATGATAATAACAATTAAAATAGTGAGAAATGGTAAATAGATGAATACGAAAATTGCATCGGAGCATGCGATCCATGGAAATTACAAATACAGTTCAATTCGTTTAGGTGATTGCGGAAATTCGCTGTTAGGATGGCATGTACGCGGGAACCAGGACTCAAACCAGGTTCCGTTGAATCTCCGCATTCACAACATAGACCGAATGTGTTATAAAAGATCAGTAACAGAAACGAAATTCCACGACGGATCTCTTAACAGTTTAGCTGCTAGATGGATAGTATCGTTCGTTGTTGCTATGTATTAATCTATATGATATCTGCAAAAGAAGGGTAATAAGCTACACCATGCTGAAGAGCTCTTGGTTAACATACGTATGGACAAGGGCGAGTTGTGGCTGCCGGAGGTAATAATAGCCATGTTCTCTGGCGTGGGAAAAGGATGGGCGAGTCAAATGAAGTAATTATATAGACAGGTCGCCGTAATTGTTTTGCCCTCCAATATGAAGATGTTCCGAGGGAGGCGGCAATAATTGAGGGCGGTGGAAAGTTATTAGTCACACGGATGTGAAACATCGCGCTGTTTGGAGACGAAGGTATCCCAAACACAGAAACACAAAGAGCGATATTTCGGCGAGATGATCTGGTATGCAAGAAGCAAGTAGATGGGAAGTCTTCAAACCTAATTCAAAAATCTATCGACTGTGTATAAGAAGTGATTACAAGGTGAGATGAGACCATTTATTAGACAACAATGTGGTTAGCCAAGTACGCAGCAGAAATATAAACAGTAATAAATTATAAATATCTAATACATGATGGTTACCAAAGCTACTGATGTTTTTGCTTGTTTATTTATTCACCGAACGCGTTTCACTTCAATGTCTGAAAGCATCTTCTGCGGTGTTTTTCTGCTGAACGTGTGTGTCATTATTGGTTGTAAGAGCCAAAACTCATGGGATACTTCCTAATATCGTGTGAAATTGCTTTTGGCTATGCCAAGTGCAGCATTAGACGTGGCATTAACTCAGTAATTTGTTCCCCTGAAGAAATATTTTAAGATGCCTGTAGACGATCAAATTGTTTGTCAAATTTTACATGCTTGTCAAATTATTTTATCGTCTGCGGCATTGTTTGAGCGTTTGTCAAACAATCTACGTGTTTAACGTGTTCGATGGAAATTTTTATTGACGGAGTGTTTGACGGCATATTCGAAACTTTCAATGATAATTTGACTTTCTACGAGGAGCAATGAAGACTCGAAATTTTAAATCTCCAAAATCAGCGTCGCTAGCTACGTACCTTAAGGTTACTGATAATCTTTGTGTAGCTGATAACGGTATCCATTTTTTCAATTAGATGACGTAATAATTGTAGTAATTCTTCAAAGGTTTTTGGTCCATACTCAGCAAGTTAGTGTAATCAACTAAACGCACACTTTTAAAGAAATATATAACACTAAAAATGATATTTAAAAGATACATAAATGTAAATGAAATGAATTTTGAAGATATGGATGCACAAATTATATATTTTTTAATATATTGGTTTTCACTACTTTGGCGATTATAAAATAAATATATTTTGTAAAAGTGTGATGAATCTCGCGGGTTGGCCACCCTTTGACTAGATTCTAGACCAACGTCTGGGCTTTTTATTCTTAACACACAGTGCTTGTGTCACAAAAATGCTTTATCTTTATTGCTCATTGCGGCACGCGTCACGTCCTGATAAGGAAACTACAGAAGAGTTTGACAAATTTTTTTGATCTTTGGTTCGAGCGTTTGCGCTACTGTTTGATGAAAACGTGAAGTTTGACCAACAAATTTGTCAAATAAATTTGATCGTCTACAAGCTCCTTAACTTACACTTCCTTTACAGCCATTCGTAATTACAAAAGTGTTGTCCTTACCGGACGTTTTGCACAAATTAGCCTTTCCATAATGCTCCAGGTAGTTCGATTGGATTCATATTTGATGATCTAAGTGGCTATATAAATCGCCGGAACTGTACAAAATGTTTCTCATATCAATCGTTATAGATTTTGGCCCGGTAACAAGGAGAATTTTGTACTGGAAAAGTCCGTCGTTGTTTGGGAACATGAATTTTATGAATAGCTGCAAATAGTCTCCAAGTAGCTGAACATGACTGTCAGGATAGAACTAATTGAGAATGAAAACGCCGTTTGTTAAAAACTTTTTTTAAATTCATATATAGCTCAGATGCATTCGCCAACATGGAATGGGCATCGTCAGTGAGAATTTTGGTAGAAACAATTAGATGTGATCGGGAATAGCTCTATTTGCGCTATGTATAACCCGATCTGTTGCTTTGGTTGAGGGTGGCTCCTATTATTTTTGTCGAGGTAACTATTTCACTGCTTATTTAAATGGTCTGGCCTCGCATTCGGCAGGACGCTGGTTCGAATTCCCGTCCGGGTATCCCGATTTGGGTTTTCCATGCTTTCCCTAAATAACTATAGGCGAATGCCGGGATACTTCCTTTAAAAAGGCCATGGCTGATTTCCTTCCCGTTCCTTGCCCCCAGTTCCATCCCGCCTCTAATGACCTTAGCCGTCGACGAGGCGCAAAGCTAAAAGTAAAAAAATAAATAAAATATTTAATGGTCTCACTTTAACTTTGTTCACGCGTATAAATAACAAGATACTAGCTGTGTGAAATTAGACGAGGTTAAAGTACACGTTTTCAATAAATAGGGAAATAATGACTTCTACAAAAATAATGGGAGCAATGCTTAGCCACAGCAACATATCGTGTTATTCATACCGCAAATTGAACTGTACCCGACAATATGTACCAAAATTCTCACTGACGATGCACCAATCCATAAGGGCGAAACGTGGCTGAGCTTATATGAATTTAAAAACAGTTGTTAACAGACGGTGTTTTCATTCACAAATGTTTACAAGTAACTGCGGTAAAATGGTCAATAACCAATTTAGGATGGAACTAGCACCAGCTTGTAAAGTACCTTCCTTATTACCACTGTCCATGGCATGATGAGGTGTGCGCCAAACTCGGTCCTGTCATAAGTTCTTACAAAGCCCACCCCGGTAGCGTGGGGCTACCGAGCTGGTGGCTTCTCGTTGCAGGGGTCGCCGGTTCGAGTCTGGCCTAGGGCATGGGTGGTTTTAATTAAGTGTTGTGTTCGTCCTGTGTTTTCCTGTCACTTGCAATCATCAATAACACGAGAAAACTCTACATACACAACCGAGGAATAAAAGAAATACAATTTCTGGCTTAATGGTTACAAGGCTGAATGCCATTTCTTTAAAAGAGTTCTTACAAACTGGAATCGTAACTCATCTGACCACGCACCCTTTCTACTGTCGTCTAGGGTTCCAACCGACCTGTTCACGAGACCTATGGAAGGGCCGCAGCCGATGATTTTTTGTTAGCAGAGGCTCTCGCGTCGGTCTTCTGCTGCCATATCCCGTCAACGCCAATTTTCGCTGCATTGCTCTCGTGCAGACGTCTGACCTAAGTCCGCATTGACTGTTGCTGTTCTTTGACGCAGTGCCGACCGTCTGTCAGTGCTGACACCTCGAAGCAGATGTCGCTGATCTCGGTCATTAAACAACAGTGGTCGATTACTACGTTGTCGATAGCAGGAGATAATGCCGGAAATTACATATTCTCTGCGCACTCTAGATACAGTGAATCGAGGGATATAGAATTCACGAACAATTCCTGAAATCAAATGCCCTATGCGTCTAGCACCAACTACCACTTCATTTAACAATTATCAGTTAAAATAGTAGTCGAAACTTGGGCACTAAGCGATATAATTCAACTTTCGTAGAGAAGCTAGGCTAGCCTAGGTCGGCATGAGTTAGTGCCAGATCATATTACTCTGTGGATGTAGCAACGTGGTAGTGAAAAGCTGCCGTTAATCCAAGCTAAAAAAATTCCGTCACGTGTAACGTATTAGCAAGACAACTTACGCCAGACTGCCTCATGTTCATTTTCTGACACTAGTTCACGAGCTAACTGGAGTTACTATAGATCCCGCACGTAAAACTATTACAACATTAAGGAACTAATGAAATGAGAAACTAACGAAATGATGAGTGAATACCGATTGAGGAACGAGAGCTCGGTAACATTACTCCTATAGCCTCGGTTAACAGGATTTTCTGGACCAAAAGCCGGGCAGCGGGGTACCAACCTCCTTCCGGCAACGCTACAGGTTTTCATCTGAACTGCTATGTGAAAAGGTCGATTAGTTCTAAAACCTTCTATTTAGAAAATAATCTTGTAGTTATATGTTAGGATTAGCATCTGCACCTTCTTGAAGGTAAGAGGTTACTTTGGCACGTAAGCTACTACTAAACTCCCGAAACTAACCCATGTTGAGTGCTATCTATAACAACACAATAAATAATAATAATGTCATAGTCGTGAATAAGAAAGCTTCCGTAATCAGAGAATAACTTGTACCGCACGAAACTGTCATTCGATTTATCTACCTGGACACAGCGTGGAGATGTAGAACAGAGATAGTAAGCAGAATATGCGTAACTTTAAGCAGAAAGACTATGAATAGCTATAAGTATTAACCTAAGGCTGAAAAAAACTCCTCCAATCATATATGTGAAGTGTGTTACGTCAGGCAAAAGACCTTTACGATTGATACCGAAGATCAGGGAACAGTGGTAGCATTCGAGATGTGATGCTGCAAACAAATGTTGAAATGTTGACTTGCAGAAAAGAACAGATGCTTGAAATGTTCAGTCATTGAGCGCGAGTGCTTGAAAACATTGGATCGATGAGATCTTAATGGTAAAAACGGTAAGAGTAACACATATAAAAAATAATATGGACTCTGGCTGCAATGAATAAGCTGTATTCAAAAGATTACTCTGTGAGAAGTCTTAAGATGGACTGGAGATATAGAATAAGGAATTGTAATCGTAGGCTTCCGTGGTTAGAGTCAGTTGTTTCTTGGCTAGAACTGTCGTAGAAGATGACCGTAGTAGGATGGTCGAAACGTCGGCTGCACACATCATGACGCGGCGTCACCCGGACAGCCAAGAAACAATAATGCATAGGTTATTGGCCATTCTTCCGCAGTTGTGTAAGTGAAAACACCCTCTGTTAACATCTGTTTTGTAAATCATATAATCTCAGACCTGTTTCACCCTTATGGAATAAGGCATAGTCAGGGTGATACGCGGTTTACTGTAGATTATATAGATTAAAAAACAGTTGTTAATAGAGTTTGTTTTCATTTACAATTTATAAACGTGAATAATAATAAAATACACTTCACTGAATACCGTGGCTGCGTGACATGGGTGTAGTCACCGAGTTCTGTGTACAGCAAAGTGTCCAGTTGTCCTTTTGATAACGAGACCGCCAAGTCTTATTGTGAAGAGTGGCACATACGTCAGCCAGTTTCCGGCGGCGACTTCAAAGCAGGCTGCAGTGTGCGTCCAGGTCACTTCCCAAGTCGCGGGACACGATGACACATCAGCGGAAACCGTCTTCTCAGTTCGTGCTTACGCACAAGTAGAAATCTTCAGCCCACAAAGAAACGGCGTCCTTAGCTGTTAGATGCAACGTGTTCCTATAGGTTAGTGTTTACTGCATTTCTTAAATTAAATTTAGGATTGTTTTTATTTTCTTCCGGCTTTAAGTTTCGTATGTCAAAAGACGGTAGAGGATGGGGGATACAGAACGGGTCTAAATTCCCCCATGGCCTTTTGAAGAACCCATGCCAACATTCTTCTGAAGTTATTTCGGGAAATCATGGAAACCGAAATTCGGATGGTTGGTCGGGGGTTTGAACCGTTGTCCTCCCGAATGCCAAGCCCGAGTTTTACCTATCAACTACATGGCTAGGTTTTAGGACTGCAACTGCTTGGTTGGCATATGTCCTCCTATGAATTTCCTGCACTATATATAAATCTGTGGTAGGCCATCAGTTTTTGTTCCAGCATCACGAAAATATTACTGCCACATTTTTATGGTATTTCCACAGCTACAAATTTTAGGATATACTTAAAATCTGAGATATGTCTTATGACTCTACGTGACCTGGTACTAGAGTAGGAAATGAAAATTTGAAAATATAATTTTAACCAAAAAGTTTTTAGCACGGTGTTTCATTTCTTTCTGCAAGTCTGAAAGAAGACGTGTTCGTTGCGCGCTTGGAAATACGGTGACATCTCAGATATCTCACTTTAATGCTGTTCGTACGGGTGGGTCTTCGTTTGTGAGAAATAAAGGCTTAAAGATTGTACACTGCAGACTGAATATTATTACAAAAGCAGCTTCATCTATATTGGATGATTAGCCAAGGGGATTGAGGTATCTTGTTTTCCTGTTAAAGCCCATGGATTTTTTCCGTCTTCATTCTTCCTTTCTCCTATTAGCTGTAACATTACAAATTTATTTTTACAACAATTCACCTACTACTAATTCATTTTTCACCGATTCACAAAATTTTGGTTGACAAATTCATAAACAGCATTCACACCACGGCCATTTGATGGAACCACATTTCATTTGCATATTTCGTTATTATTATTAGTATTTTAAATTCGTCGGCACACCTGGGTCGTCGTGGGCGAAACTACTGGCATAAGTCATTACTGTTATAACCAGGTAACTACCCTGTAACTGTGTATATGTAATGGGGACAGTTGTTTGTTCCGGCTTCAAGCAGAATTACGTATCACATTTCGATGGGGTATTCACAGCTGTAGACATTAGAGTCTGACGTAGGAGTGGCCTCGTGTCTCAGTGGTTAACGCCTCTGACTGGTTCGAATCGCTGTCTCGGCGGGGATTTTCATATGCGCTTAACCCTACCTTCACCTCGACCACAGCTTGCTGCGTAAAGCGAAGTGCGTAAGAACCCTTCCGCGATTCGGATTCCACGTTAAACTGTAGGTCTCCTATACCCGGTAGCATTACTGGGTTAGGTTAGGCGACTACGTTAGGGCCCGATAGCGCAGTCGATAAGAAATCCTGTTATCAGGTCATTACGGCTACACGAATTTACTTTAGTGTCTTACGTAACAGCTGAGATGTCTATTATGAAGCTACGTCAAGCGGCAGAGTTGCAGGAAATTAAAATATGATGTACATTTTTTGCCTATAATGTAGCGTAACTCCAATACTGATAACCAGATTTTGACAGGGTCTTCTTGGTTTGAAACCTTAAATTTTGACTTGAAATCTGTGGTATGTTTCATCATTCCTAAAAAAAAAAAAGTTTAGGTGCTAATTTCTAATTAGAAGCTGTTGAATGTTGTTGTTGTTGTTGTTTAGGTTTTAGGGCGCGTCGACGACGAGGTCATTAGCGCCCTCTGTTGAATGTGTTGATTTCAGTTTAAATTTTAACCCATGTATGCACCAAGATCATGCAAATGTTGTTTTCTGGTTTCCCCTTAGATGTCACATTACGGTTGTCATTCTTTTATTTTTTCATGATAAAAAGTTTAATATCGTGGTTGTAACAGAATTACAATAAGTGAATATCCCAAGGTATTGATGAAGTATGGCCACGACTGTGCTGGGTTATTTTCCAGTACGATTTTTTGCCCGTCTTTGGTGTTATGGTCTGCGTCTGCGACCAGATGTCACCCGACTCGTTAGACAAATCCGTCCCCTGGGAGGTAGGCTGCACAAGCACACGTTGACAGCTATCGCGTGCTGGCTGATAAGAAGGCGACACCTTGGGTGTGAGCAGCACACACCCAACACTGCCATAATCCCTCGAGTATTGCAGGGTGGCAGATGAGAAACTGATAGGTGAAACACAGTAAAAACTGGTAATTTTTCAGAGTGAATTAAATGTAAATATTAATATCTTAGTTATTGAATCGAAATAGTGACGCAGATTATTTTTGGCGGAGTAGAGAGTAGAGAAGTATCGTTGGCGTTGAGAAGATTTTTGTTAAAGTTTGGAACATTTGACGGTAAGGATATTTTTGATAATAATTCTGAGGAAAGAAGCTAGTGTTAAATTAATCACTGTATCGTTTTAGAATTATAAAAGCATTTGTTTCTGTGCAGTATACATCAATGTCAAAGATAAACTTTGTAAACAAAATTGCTGCAGGAGGAAGGCTATTCACTATATAAATGAGAAGGGAAGTGAAGACGAAGTAGATCAAAATAATTGAGGTGGAAGTAGATCAAAATAAGTGAGTTAGAAATGCACACTCATGCAACCAATATTAATTGTGACACAGTATTATTAAAATACTTTCTCTTGTAAATTTTGTCTTACATGCCGAGTGGAAACACAGCGCTAGTAAAGACAAGGATATCGTGAAGGTGAACTATAAGTTAAGGAGGATAATTATTCGTACAGCGATACAAAATCGTGTAGTATCCTATTAAGCGATTGTGAAATTCAAAGCAACACTACGTCATTCTTTAGCTCCAAAGATATTACTCAACGTACTGATTCCGCCGAGGCTTACAGTCGCTGAAACCAAGCCTGGCAGATGAGCCTCTAACTTTCGAGCCTCACATTCTAGAAGACTGGATTCGATCCCCGTATCAGCCAACCGGTAGTTAGTTTTCCATGACCCAAGACATAACTCCTGGTGAATATCAGGATAGTTCCTACAAAAAACCATAACCGATTTCCTCCCAGTTTCTGGATCACAATTTTCAACTTTTGTGTATTTGGCAAATGCTTGCCTTTCGTATTACAGAGCTTTCTTCTCTCTAATCTGATCACGTATTATTTTTGCAACGACATGCGGTTGCTATTGAATCAGAAAACAATAAATTATCCTTTACGATCAGCAAAAGTGGACATATAACCGGAAAATATGTGTAATCAGAAATGGACAAAGGAGGCCAGCTTTAAAGTGTACCACTGGATCTATTCAATGCACTTGATACTGTATACCATAAAATGATGGTAGATTAGGTAAAAACTATTGGAGTGGTTGAAAAAGTGACTTGCTAAATTCTTAAAACGAAGTTTTCTTTTTTAATTTATGGCTTTACGCCTCGTCGACGTCGAGGTCATTAGAGGCGGGATGGGACTGGGGGCAAGGAACTGGAAGGAATTCGGCCATGGCCTTTTCTAGGAAGCAACCCGGAATTCGCCTGGAGTGATTTGGGGAAACCATGGAAAACCCAAATCTGTATGGCCGGAAGGGGATTCGAACCACCGTCCTCCCGAATGCGAGGTCAGAACGCCAACCGCTCACCCACCACGCTCGGTTGGAAAGGAAGAAAGCAAAGCGTTGGGGTGGGAAATGTAGTATCAAAGGAGGTAAAAGTTAATATAGGAATGACTCAGGATAGTGTATTGCTACTATTGCTGTTCATTATTTTAATGAAAGATTATATTGATTGCTTGAAGTTAGATTGTTTGCAGATGACATAAGGTTATACAAAAGGATTAAAACAGTAGACGACTGTGAACAGCTATAAGAGGATCTGAACAGGATATCTTGTTAGGCAGTTAAACATGGTATGGACATAAATGCCAAGATAACTCAAATTATTAGGTACACGGATAAAAAAGTAAAGATTTTGTATGATTATAGGGTAGGAAAGGAATTGCTTTTCGAAAATCCTAACTGTAAATATCTTGGCATAACTTTTGATAGTAAACTCAATTGAGCAGGTGATTGGAAGAGGTTTCAGAGTACTTCATTTATTTGAGAGGGTGGTGAGGGGATTGAGTTGCGATACCTTGATACCACTGCTTGAATATGGTGGAGTGGTGTGGGACCCACATTATGGTTATGAAACTCAGGAGTTGGAGGGGTTACAGAGTAGGGTTGTAACGGGAGTCATCTTTGCGAATGTTCAGTGCTTGATATCCGCTCATGCGGATGATTTGCGGAAGCGGAGGTTGAAACATAAATTTATAATTATTTTATCAAAAATAAATTAAAAAATCAAAATAAGTATGTATTTTTTTTATCAAATATTATCTTTTTTCACAAGTAAAATCTATTTCCATATAATACTGTCATATTAAGTTATTTTTTGCCTCATTTTTTAACAAGAAAATATGAAGTTTACGGAGTCCGTGGAGCGACTAATTCAAGCGTCAAAACAAAACCAGTCCACGCGCATCTACGTACTCGCTTTTTTTTTTGCATCGCTTCTATATTATCGTGATTGGGTGAGCGCATTCTACGGTAGTTCCACACGGATGACTTATAAGTTGGACCGTGAATAGGCTGCTTTACTCTACATGCAAGTTCAATCTGGTAAATTCTTCGCTTAGGTAATAGCATCGTTCAGTTCATTGTTACTTTTACTGAAAGATACTTAAAAAAAAAAATCGACGATGGGCAGAATCTTGTACAAAGATTTTACTATGTCAACAAAACATCCGCTATACATCCGCACAAAAATTGCGGATGCGAAAGCAGATGTAGGATTTCACGCGAAAGTTCGGCACTTGCGGATGCGGATATCCGTTACATCCCTAGTACAGAGGAGAGCAGCCAGAATTGTTTGCGGAAATTACCGCATGATGCAATCTGTAATTGATATACTGATTGAGCTGGGAGTCATTGGAAGACAGAAGACAGGCGAAGAGACTGCTTTGTTTTTTTCAAGGCTTATAATGGCGATAATGCATGGATGGTTATTAGTAGAAGGATTAGGAGCTCTACATTAAGGAGAACAGATGACCATAATCATAAGCTGGCACTTGATTCCAGGAGAAAGAGGGCGGGAAAATTTTATTTTGTAGCTAAGGGACGCAGAGACTGGAATAAATTACCAATGCTTCTGAAGATAGCAGCTATGACGGTATTATGACGCGCAGAAGATGATATTGGTATCCATGTCTGTGTTTAACATATGTATGTGATATTTGATCAACTCAGTTTAGATTTCGGGGAGAATGAAGAAACTTAAATACATTCTTATCTACTTAGGAACGAGCCTGATGGGTACGTGTGAACGCTCGGTCTTAACATTCGAGAGGACGCAGGTTCGATTCCCCGTCAGAGCATCCAGATTTCGGTTTTACATGTTTTCCCGAGGCCGGTGAATGCCTTAATGATTCCTGCAAAATCCCATGGTCGAATTCCTTCTCTTTTATTGTCCTTTACATCCTTCTAACGACCTCGATATCGACAAGGTGTGAAGCCGTTAGAGAAAACGCTGTCTTCTTACATACATATGTGATCAGAGATGATTTACTTTAACTATTTACATTTTAATCATTACAAGCAGGAGCTATCCATAAATTGGTTGGATAGTACAGTGTGTTTCATACAAACTGATGATGTTGTTTTTGTTATTGAGAGATCTCTGTGTCATAATCTTTCCAGGAAACAAATACCACTACTATTAAGGATAACTACCTTCCGGGAATCGCCTCCTGATCGAGAAGTTGGTGAGTGATCATCTTCGCAAAGCCGCAGCAGCACTTCTTTCTCCCAAGCCAGTCATCGATCTGTTTGCTATCAAAGGCCGATGCCGCCTGTAATTTGCCTCTCCGCGCTAGCGGCCTTCGACGCACGTCGTAAACTTCCTACAACCTTCGCTTTTTTCTACTACCGTTATAATCGTTCGAAGATAGTTCCATGTTCACTTCTCAGATCCATTAACAGCCACTGGATTTCTCCTGCAGTCTTTAACTCCTTGAGATTATTCTCTGCGTTAAGTGCTCTAAAGATTCCCCGAACGTAATACATCTGCTTTGTAAGGGCAGATGCTGTATCGCCACTTAAACGCTGAAGTTATGCTTGTAGGAACTGTCCTATGCGTCCACTCTTGGTGTTGTATTTTCCAGTTTATTCTGACCTCTCTTTATCAAGGGTTCCGTACCTTCTGCGTGAAAAACAGAAAACTGATGGATTCACTCATTTGTCTATCTGTCTACCGTCTATCACACTTCCACAACTTCCAAATTCTGAACCAAGAGATTTCTGATTGAGTGTTAGTTTAATTTATACTAATCCGTTTTTACAATATTTAAGGCTTCTTTTTGCGAAAAACCGTAAAAAAATACCACTTACTCCTTAAGAGGAATCCATAAATTATGTCATACAATTTTTTTTTACCCCCTCCCCTCCTTTCATGTCATGATATGCCACAGTTTATGGACCTTCCACTTCTCCTCCGTTGTGACGTCATACGTTGCAACAATTGTGGAAGTGTGATAGACGGTAGACAGATAGACAAATGAGTGATTTTAGAACAAGAAAACAGTTCCTACCTCAGATCACGGAGCTTATGCCTCTTCAAACCTCCCCCTCCCCCCACAGTCGCACGTTGTGAATCTCCCCACCTTTCTCCCCTTTAACATTTATCGTAATTTATGGATAGCGCCTTATTTCCGAAACTATTGTTCTCATAATTCTTTCAAACTTTACAATGTTTGTAGTCTGCTAAAGTTTATTGGAAAACCATAACAGTCTTTCTGTAGTTTATGAAGTTCGCAATGTAATCAAATGAATGTTTTTAACAAATTTGATACTTCAACCGATAGTTTCTTCTATGAAATATCATATGTCTCATTAGATGGACAATTTCATGAATCGGATAGTAATATATCGTGACAACGCTCTTGCTGCAGTTGACGACAAGTTCTTTGTTTCCTCTGTTGTATCTCATATCAGCTCTCCTCATTTACTTCAACCCAGCTATCACTTCTGAGAGTCCAGTGGCCGTTGCCTATAGAGTCTGTCTCCATGCTGTTTGAGGGGCCAGGTTACAGACGGAATTCAACGAATGACATAGTTCCTGGTCACTAAGTCAGAAACGCGCCTGGCTTGAAATTTTTGCGGTTACGGCGTTCGTTGTACCGGCCTCAGAGCGTATTCCGAGAACTGGAGACTCCACACTCCTAGCTGCCGCTATCCACTATCCCTATTTTTTGCATGAGGCTATTGTATGCTCAATGTGTGACTGGGTATCAGTGATACCCACTGGATTACTTGACAATTTGTGAGGGAAAAGAAAGCTCCGTTGATGAAATTTTGTGTCAATATAACAATTCGCTCAGCTATGTTGGCAGCTCGTGAAGATTCTTCTATTATCGCTGGCGAGACAACTGTGTGATTTTTTTTAGCTATAAATACGGTACACATATGATACTTAATGGAACAAATATTACGAATTGTCGCAATCTGTTTTTTTATGTATTTATGGCTTTACGCCTCGCCGACGTCGAGGTCATTAGGGCGGGATGGGATTGGGGCCAAGAAACGGGAAGAAATTCGGTCCTTTTGAAGGAAGCATCCCCGCATTCGTGTGGAATGATACGGGGAAACCATGAAAAACCCAAATCTGGATGCCCGGACGGTGATTTGAACCGGCGTCCTCCCGAATGCGAGGCCAGTGCGTTAACCACTCACCGATAACGCGCGGTGTCGCAATCTTCTTCGTCTCCTTCTTCACCACCTTTTTCCAATTAGGGATCGGCTGCCTTTTGTGAGTTTTAATCATCATTAGGATTGTTTTATGGTCGCATGTCCTTGCTAATTCAAAGCATTTTATACCTATTACCAGGTCGTGCTACGTGCTAATGGAGGAAGTAAATTGTTGCCTTCAGTCTGTAAAAACTGTAACTATATTCTGTGAGTGTGAAGTGTATTTTTGTTTGTGAAATGGGTAGTTTATGAGGCATAGGTTGGGGGCCGTTCCGGAATTCTCCCTGATGCAAGCAGAAAACCGCCTAAAAATAGCAGTCAAGCGCGAGCATGGTTTTTGAATTTTGCACCAAATAAAATTAACGACTGTAACAGTTATACCATTGCCTAACGCATAAAACTAAACACGGAACATTATCTGACAGGTGTAGTTAATAAACAGACTTTCTTTCAAAAGTGTAGCAACTCATTGTTATAAAACTTCAAGAAAATAAAAATTGAATCCATGGGAAAGATGGGAGGAAGTATTGTCAGACATAACGCTATGTAAAACAGCATTATTGACAGTCAAAAGGAGTTTTAGTCAAACTAGGTATTTCTTCAAGAAAAACGTTAGTGAACAACTGTAGCTAGTTAACCTCAAAGGATAATTGCAAAATAACGGTACATAAATTCCATATTTCCTTCTTTACTCTCAAGGATACGCGTTTATTGACAGACGGTTAGCAGACGAAGTGGTACATTATTGACAGCAATAATGTTCAGCTACAAAAACTCTCAATACGAATCTAAAAATTCAGATCCGTCACTGAAGATTTATGAAACATGTACAACGTTAAATAGTATAATGAACGTGAATAAAATTTTATCGGGTAACTACCCCAGTTAGTCCACCGCCATTGTCAAGTGACAATTGACAATGGCGGCAGAGTTAAGACCGTCGAAACGTTGTGTTTTATCGATGGGCTAACTCGGATACTTACCCCAGAAGATTTTATCCATATTCAACGCCGAGAAAACCTCCAGTCTTACATAGGACAAAGAACAGTTTGCGTTATTGTACAACAGTTCAATTTAGTAAGGAACTGCAGAAACAAAACTACAACGACATTGCAGCTTTTGTGTCAGTGTAGGTAGGCACAACTGGTAATCAGTCGTAGCTAAAATAACGTATAGTAAGTAACATGTTTGTTGAGTATTATACTTGTTTTTAAATTTAGGCAAAATAATTATAACTACCTCAATGTACATTCATTCCGGTTGACCTCAGAAGTCATCGTTGTTTGGAAACACCGAAATTGAGATAAATCGTCAAAGAAGCGGCCTCTTTATGACGCGACATAAAAATAACGGTGATAATATGAATCAGGGTGAACAGAGGTCGAGCTCAGCGATAGTATAAATGGGGAGTGAAATTGTACTGATAAAACGTCACTAAAGCAACGTAAAATAGCTGTTTAATCTGAATGTGCTGTTATTTTAGGACTTTCTGACAATTCTAAATTATCAGCATTAGAGATTTTCACAAATCTTTCCTTTGAAAGACTTGTGAAAGTATTGAGAAAGTAATAAGTGGTAATATTTCAGACTATAGACGAAGCGGATAAAAATACAAACCACATCAGAATTAAAGATATATTTTATCAATAAACATACGCCCTGTCCTGAGAAATATGTATATATGTACATATTGTAGCTGTATCAGTTCATACATGTAGTAAAGGACCGGGAGACTGGGTCTTGAAGAGTTGGTACAAATAAAACTCAGCGATGTATTTATGTTATTATTTTCGAATGGCAACTTGGTTTTATAGAAGAATTTTCAGTGATAACGATATCAAGACATGTTTTTAATGGTTTACGGGATAACGTAACAGATAAAACGAAATATGACTGGGTATACATTTAGCTTTTTTTTTCCTTATGGTTTTCGCCTCGTCGACGGTGAGGTCTCTAGAGGCGGTAAAGTACTGGGAACAAGTAACAGGAAGGAACTTGGTCATGGTATTTTGAAGGATCCTTCCCGTCATCCTCCTGGAGAGATTTCAGAAAACTCATACAAAATGACCATGCAGCTATCCTCACTCAAGACTTCCATTTACTTCCATAGTTACTTAACATTTGAACTTGCATGATGCATCGAATACTCAACTTCAAACCAGCTGAAATATAGTCAGATATTAGAGTAGATCTAGCCAAGTCAGTTGCAGCATACACAGCAATTTGAAACACTCTAAAGCAAATTTACTATCAATCGGGTGATGTACACATGCGTCATTGCTAGTAGATGCGGTGTCTGTGTTTTACTGAAGGGGAGCAAACTGACAAAAGATGGCCGGTGAGTGAGGTCATGGACCCGTCGTAAATATGGACGTTGTTTTTCGACGCTAAGTCAAAACGCTGGACAACGGAGAATTGTAAAACAGCGATGCTGTGTTGGTTCCCTGATTCCTGCGACGGCACCATTAAATGTTACTTAATTAGCGAAATGTAGCCCGAAGCACGTTTTAGACTTAAGTCAATTGACTTGTGGAATCCGAAAAAGTTTTCATCTTCTGCCAAACCAATCGCATGTTTACAGCGTACTAAAATTTGTGGAAGATTTGTCATGGGAAAGAAAGAAACTGGATGATGGTATTGGTGTATCTTTTTTTTTTTTTTTTTTCGAATCACCCATCTTTGGGGTACGTCAGATCAATCACTTCTTGGATGCTTGCGTTTTCTTCTTCTCCCAGTATTTCTTCATTCTATCTGATCTCATCCTTCTTTCCTCTTCTGAAATTTGAATCGGTTTTCTGGTGTTTATCGCAACTTGGAACCTCTTACTTTTGTCTTTGGTCACGGTCTTGGCTGTACCATTCTTTAACATCACTTCGGTAATCTGGAGTTCTCTCAAATCCTTTTCCACTTCCTTAAACCAGTTGGGCTTAGTCTTTTTTTATAAAAGAAGTCAAAGATTTTTTTTGTTAATCTGTTAGGATTCATTCGGAATATGTGTCCATAGAAATCAATCCTTTTTTTTCTCATGGTTTCGGAGAGTCTCTCAGACTTTGCGTAGAGGGCTTCGTTTCTGTAGAAAACTTGTTTGTTATTCTGGAATTTGGGACCCATGATCTTCCTCAAAATTTTCCTCTCTTTGATTTCCAATTTCTCCATTTGTCCTATCCTCCCCATGACTAGTGTCTCTGCTGCATAGAGTGCTTCCGGCTTAATTACTGTGTTGTAATGTCTTATCTTTGTGTTCCAAGAGAGGCTTTTCTTATTGTAAGTGTTTTTGGTCTTCTGGAAGGCTAATTCCATTTTGGTCCTTCTCGCTTCCATTGTTTTACCTTCAAGGTTGTTCCATTCAATCCATTCCCCTAGGTACTTGAAACTCCTAACCACCTCTATTTTATGAGCTCCTACTCGGACTCTCGTAGGAGTGTCTGGTATATTTGTCATAATCTTTGTTTTTTCGAAAGAAATCTTAAGTCCTAACTTCCCTGCCTGCTCTTGTAATTCGGCGATTTGTTCTTTGGCTTCCTCCCATGTTTCTGCGAGCATCGCCATATCGTCAGCGAATGCCAAACACTTAATCGTAACTCCTTTATTTTTTGTTCCAAGTCTAATTCCTCCTCTGGTTCTTTATTTATTTATATATTTTTTTTTTTTTTTTTTTTTTTTTTTTTTTTTTTTTTTTTTGCTTACGGCTTTATACCTCGTCGACGGCTAAGGTCATTAGAGGCGGGATGGGATAGGGGACAAGGAACGGGAAGGAATTTGGTCATGGTCTTTTTGAAAGAAGCATCCCGGCATTCGCCTGGAGTGATTTGGGGGAACAATGGAAAAACCAAATCTGGATGCCCGGACGGGGATTCGAACCCGCGTCCTCCAGAATGCGAGGCCAGAACGTTATCCGCTCACTCACCACGCTCGGCATTCGTCTATCGAGTGACTCAACGTTTTCCTGTGTGTCTTAGAACAGGCATCAAGAGAGGCAGAAAGTGTGGAGGCGGGGACAAGCGAAGGTGTCTGGTGGCGGTCGAAGGGGGATGCAGACCACGACGAGAAAGGACACTCCGGCCCGAGCAGAAGAGCCCTTTCCAACACCGGACAACGGGAGCCTGCCGTCCATTCACGAGACTGAGTGACTGCCATGTCATTCACTAGGGAGCGTTCATAAACTACGTCTAAAATAGGGGGGGTTGGCTGGAAAGCTACGCTTAGCTATTTCATATTATTTGTCACAGTTAAAATAAGGTACAACACACACAACAACATGTGAATATTTATTTCTGTCGTTTAACTACCTCTGTATGTAATTTACGATAGTCTGACAAGAGAAAACAGTGTAGAATATCTTCGGAAATCAATAGGCAAAAAATCTGCGTGTGTGTGTGGGGGGGGGGGGGAGGGAAGGGGGTTAGAGGCAAAAGCCACAACTTGGGGAGGACCGGGGGGGGGGAGGGTTTCACAGAAGGCCGAAATGGAGCTACGTGGTTTATGGACGCTCCCCTACATCGTCAACGCAATCTCCGCCGATACACTAGGCCTATTGTCCTCCTCAACATACGTGTCATCTTCGCATGACGTCGAGTATTGCAATGGAAATAAATATTCCACTGCGTTACACTAAGCAGCTTCGTTTTTGTGACCCCCGAAAACGAAGGATACAAATATTCTCAGAGCTCATTGCCGAGGTTTAGTTTTATTTTGCGAAGATTGTAAATTATTCAAAAACTAATATTCTGTTATAATATTTTATCCATGATGGATTAGTGGATTTCAGCGACTGTGATATATATATATATAATACCATAATATATATATTTAATACCATAATAATAAATGTAATAACAAAAAACTGTGACTGGTTGCTGCTTTTTAATATCAACAAATTTAATATTCTCTGTCTGCTTTACACCTTTGCGTGTGTAATTATGAGTTTGCCTTTTGTTTTTAATCTATTAGCAAAGCATAAAGGTATTTAATGTAACATCTTCGTAATCATCAGCGTGAATTAAATTCCACAATTTCGTTAGGCTTATTGTAGTGTTATTCTTTGCTGTAGTTGTTTGATTAAAGTGTATGTAACCAAAGTTACTTATTGAGAAAACAGTATTAATGAAATTCAAAGAGTGGAGTGTTGCAGCGTGATCTTTGGTGGGTGTCTCTTATCAGAGATGTACAGGTAGAGTGATTTGTAGCACTTACCTGATCACAGTACGAACGAATCATAATTTCTTGCTCCGTTTCTATTACTATTACTCCGCGATTCGCTAAAAGTGTGTGGCGGAGGGTGCATTGCACCTATCCGGGAAGGTAATAGTTTGGAAGGGATATACCGGATATGGCAGGAGGCTCCCATGGTTTCCTGATCACGTATAGACTTTTAGCTCGACCGTAAGTTTTCAAACTGTCAAAACCCATCGAGTTTGGTTTGGAAGTTTTTGCGTGTAGCCTGGACAAAGGACAGACAGATGAAGCTCACTTACAAATTTATAATTTTATGCTTCACGTAATTTTATTAAGAATTTTCGTGGATCATCCGTCTTGTTTTTAAATGTGTGCGAATGACATTGTTGACCGAGAGTTTCCTAAGGATGATAGGGTTTTCGATTCACCGTGCAATGCGCCCCTTGTGGCTAACTAACCTAACCAGTACATCCTACCGGTTATGGGGGACCTTAAGCTTAAAGTGGAATCCGAATTACGGAAGCGTTCTGGCGTACTTCACGTTATACAATAAGCTGTGCCAGAGGTGAAGGTCGGGTTAAGAACTATGTGGTACAATTTATAATTAATAGATAAATAATTAATTTATAATTCGTCGTCGTCAGACAGATATTCATTTAAATTTTTCACTTGTAGTTACTTAATTATGCAGGCGTCGTCGATGACCGATTTGGTCGATCCTGGCGTAAAATAATCGCCCGTACTTGTTGCACATAATTGAAGATGGTGGATGCGGTTGGGTCTAGTTTTTTTTTTTTTTTCTATAGTCAACTTCTATTGCCTTCTTCGTCGTTTCTTTTCAAACAGTGCGGCAGCGAAGGAGGTTGTTTTATGCCAGATTGGGGGACTTCTGCAAAGTCGTCTCAGGAGTTCAGATCAATAATTGACAACTTAACTGGTAGCTTCCGATGCAGAGGAGTAGGCTTAGGCAAAATATATCGATGTATGGAAATATCGATTTTTTTACTAAAATAATCGATATTTATATTTTTATACATCTAATACCGACATTTTATTTGGAGTATCAATTTTGAGTTCCAATTCGATATTTTTGTACAAACACAAATCAGTATCGAATGTGTTGCATATATATTGGATAAATATGGTTATACTGTATATCTGATCTGAACGCGTCTTAAAAAAGTGAATTCGTCGTAATTTAATTGTTTTTCATCAAGGGTTAACAGGTTTAAAAAGAAGTTAAATTTTAACAGGTTTACGTTAACATCAATGTTATTGTTGTGTAATCGTAGGTTTTCCCGGCGAATCTGATACTTGAAGATCTCTCGAGTATCCGGCCGGATCGTAGTTCAACGAATTTTCGACGGCGTAACGTTCCATAATCTTCAGGCTGCGTTTGCTGACCGGCGTGAGGAGCGCAGTCCAGGACGCGACTGCCGGGCCGACCACAGACTAACATTAACCGGGTGGCATGGTTCCCGGAGTATGGGGAAGTTCTTACGGTTACACGTATCTCCTTCCAGTTCAGGTATATTCAGGTTTCATTAACGGTGTAGCATAATGGGAGAAGTCAGCTCCATGTTCATCATTGTAATACCACCAAATGTTGTCATTATAATGTACTCTATTGCCAAGGCTGGCTATTAGTCGGTTTTCAGACCGCGCACACTTGTTGTAGTATGTGGTGGCTGTTTGCTTGAAACGCTGTTTCAAGGTTTGTAAACCGCTAACTTGGTGCAAGACAGCAGTACGCGTTTCCCTGGGGAGTTTGTGAGCAAACCGGGATGGCTCGGTTTTGCACCGTTTGGAGCTTTTTTGATATGGGTGTTCGCCGGGCCGGACCTGCGGGGTCGGTATTAATACCCTTCGGTTCTCCGATATCGTTGGTGGGGGTGGTACTCTCCGAAACGTTGAGCAGTGGTCTTCAGTCTGCGTCGCGCACGGTACCTTGGCTCTGCTATTTGCGGAGCCGCTTCAGTGCGCTTGGCTTAGTTGGAACCCGTTGTCTATGTTGATGAGGTTATTCAGTATCGGGATCACAATAGCTTCCAAGGCTACCCAAGGAGTACTGTGCACGAAATTCCGCGGGAAAGTAAAGGATGGCCGGAGTGTGGCACTGACTCCATCACGTGCCTACTAGCAACCAAAGGTTATATTTGGAACGTGGGGCTCCGCCTTCATGAAACCTGGAGACGAAGGATCCCCGTGACCTTTACCTTACATTTCCTCTCTACACAACTTCAAATTTGATTTTCCATTTGCTTGGTGTAATTTTGCTTCTTCTTGGGGTCCCATTGGTTGGCGGTAGGCTCCTATTGGCCAAGATGACTGACCGCTGGCACTGAACACTGAATTTTGTTGACACCTGTCTTGGTTGCGTGAGGATCGTTGCGTAACTCCAGTTCATCAGCGCGGTAATAACAGCGAGAAGGCGGGGCCGTGGCGTATGTCTTCTGCGTTGTCTCCCCGTCAAAGAAGCCGCGCGGGCACTTCTTATCTGGGCTCATCTGCGGCGCCGCCGCATTTAAATGTTAATGCGGTGTAGCCAGGGTCCACGGCTACAAAGGCTGCCAGCGAGTCCGCAGCTGCGAGCAACGCGCGGCGACAGCTGCCGACAAAGCAACCACCTGCCAAGTGGCCGCAGTGATGTATGACACCGGAGCGACGACCTTCCAGCGCACCGACACATCTGCCGGCACGGAATTTTACAAGTCCGTTATCACTGGTAGCTCAGTGGTCAAGGCACTTCCTACAATACTTTGGAAAGTCGTCCGGGGCTCAGTTGTGTAAGGCACGTAACTGCGGAGCGGAAAGTCCCCGTTTCGAATCCAGGTCTCGACGGGGATTTTTACAGTTCTTTAACCTCGTCTTCACCTCTGGCGAAGCTTTGCTCTGCTCATGTGAAGTACGCTATGACGCTCCATAGTTTGGATTCCATGTAAAGGTAAAGCTGTAGGTCCCCTTTACCCGGTAGGATTACTGGGTTAGGGCAGTCACGACAGCGCTGCTAACTGAAATTCTGTCACGCGGCGACAGAACCGACAGACAACACCATACGCGTTTACATTTTTGTTCAAAGTTTGGGGTCCCGGGTTCATATCCCAGTGGGGCCAGGATCATATAAGGTCCGCCAGGGCGTTCCATGTTTCCAGCCGCAGAGTAGGAATACACGTTAAATCCAAACACTGTCATAAGGCAATAGGATTTATTGGAAAATTGATATAACCGAAATCTTGCAAATAACGTTCGAACTTGACATTAGGAAAGATTGGGTATCGATTCCTGATCAGCATCGAGATTTTGATTCACCATTGTTTGCAGACGGGGACAGTTTCTTCACAAAAAGCTATAACGTCGAATGGTACTAGCAGTAATATTATAAATAAATAAAAAAGTAATATTATGTCGGAAAAAAAATCTGAGTGGAAGCTGCTGTAAATTTTTTTTTCTAATGGCTTTACGACTCTGAAACGTCGAGGTAATTACAGGAGGGAAGGGACTGGGCACGTGAAGGAATTCAGGAAAGGCCTTTTTGAAGGAACCATCCCAGTATTCTCCATTACTGATTTCGGGAAACCATGTAAAACCGAAATCTGATGGCCAAACGGGGAACGACGATTCTTCTCCTTTCTGCACACGTATTCTATTAAAATGTGTGTTTGAAACGATTGTTTGTCAATATTCACATTGTTTTAAAATTATTTTGCCCATAATAAAAGTGAACTTTACACACTGGAAAATCCGATTTTATGATGCGAAGCTGAGCAGTAGTGAATAGAACAAATCGAAAAACTGCAATGGCTGATGTTGAACCGTCTGAAATAAGTGATGTATTGTAAATGATGAGCCTCAGTTTTTTTTAGATAAAAAGGCGAAGGTAACGGAGCTTTTACTGATGACTGCCATTTTCTCGCAGAATTCACAGAGGTAAATTTTCGCATTCCTTTCCGCATTGACCTTTAACACTAGAGAGGTCAGCACCACGCTCCGGTCTTTTTTCCACGGGGTTTCCTCCACGGTACTCATGGGATAGCAGGCTGAATTCACCTACAGACCTGTTCCGGACGTTCGACGGGGATCAAACCGCGGTAGTCCAGACCGCAGTCAGACGCTGTACCCCTCGAGCTAAGCGGACACCATTTCTTTTTTCAAAATGGTTTTAATTTTATTATTTTCACAGCTAACGTAACGACGGACGGAAGAAATCCTAAGAATGTAAGCAATTGATTATCTAAGAATCAAGTGGCTGTGATAAAAGTAGAGAATCACGAGAGACATGCATCAGTTAAAAAGGGTGTGAGACAAGGTTGTAGTCTATCCCCGTTAATATTCAACTTGTATGTAGAAGAAGCAATGAAGAAAGTCAAAGAAAAATTTCCATGTGGCATAAGTTTTCAGGGAGAAAAAAATCAGTATGCTACGATTTGCTGACGACATTGTCTTATTAGCAGAGAGGGCTGAGGATATTGAGAAGTTATTGAATGGCATGAACAAAATACTGAAGGAAGAGTTTGGACTGAATATAAATCAAAGTAAAACAAAAGTGATGAAATGTAGCAGAAATGACACCAATACTAGCAGATTAAATATAAAAATAGGATCTGATGCAATAGGAGAAGTGAGGGAGTTCTGTTACTTGGGAAGCAAAATTACAACCGATGGCCGAAGCAGGAATGATGTTAAAAGCAGAATAGCACTAGCAAAAAGAGCCTTCATGAAAAAGAGAAACCTTTTAGTTTCATATATTGATCTAGGAATTAGAAAGAACTTCTTAAAACTCTATGTGTGGAGCACAGCACTTTACGGTAGCGAAACATGGACTTTAGGAATACCGGAAAGAAAGAAACTTGAAGCATTTGAAATGTGGTGCTACAGAAGAATGCTGAAAATTAGGTGGACAGACAAAGTAAGAAATGAACGAGTTTTAGAAATGATGGGTGAGAAAAGAAGTTTATGGAAGAAGCTTACAGGAAGAAGAGATAGGCTGGATTGGTTAATTTGTTAGTGGAGGGAACAGTTGAAGGTAAGAACTGCAGAGGTAGACAGAGATTAGAATATATGAAGCAGATAATTGAGGACGTGGATTGTAAGGGGTATATAGAAATGAAGAGGTTAGCACAGGATAGGAAGAGATGGAGGATTGCATCAAACCAGTCTAAAGACTGACGACAGCAAAAAAAAAAAAAATAATAAAAAAAAAAAACATGTGGAGACCGTAAATCTTTTCTTTTTTCCCCCTCTTATCCCTGAACCAGTTTTTTTTTTTTCAAAGCAAAGGCCAGGAAATACAACGCTCTACAACATTTTACTTCAGTGATACTGATATTTATCAAGCTACCTATGTGTGCGCATTCCACTGTAGTGAACATAACTGGAAATCGTAATCATGTTTGTTACCTGAGGTAATATTAGCTAATTGCCTTATAACATCAGTAATGTTACCCGCCAACGTGGCTGCGTACGTTAAAGCGCCACAACACCGAATCGGGGAGATACAACGGGCCTCGGTTCAAATCCCGGGTTTCCGCAATATTATCTAGACCAGCGGCTCCCAACCTTTATTGGTACACGACCCACTTTTAAGTAAAAATTTTTTCGCGACCCACCTAATATGAGAGTCTTATCTATTATCAGTATGGGAACTGTTGTATGACGTAGATACACTACCTTATTCTACGAAAACGCAAATTTTCAAACAAAGGATATACAATCGACAAAAACAAGGATTGATAATACATAAAATAACAAACATATTATAGACCAGGAGGCGGCTGCATAGACCATCACCTCATCGAGTGCTGAAATTCCACGATTAGAAGTAACGCGATCAGCATATTAAAATACAACTGATGTGCCAATCGCTTTTTGGTGGAAACCACCTGCAGACCTGATTTTAGAGGTTGATTGGTAGCTTTAACATTTTATTTTATTTCACCCAAATGTATGAAAATATGGAAGACTGGGAGTATGAAAATACAATGGTAAAATTACCAGTCACCCACTAAAATATGTTTCGTAGGTGTTTCCCACCAAGATATGACTTGGCACATCAGGGTCATTTTAATTTGAAGATCGAGTTTTTACTAATCCCGGAATTTCAGCCGTCAACTCGATGAGGCGATGCTTTTTGCAAACGCCTCCCGCTTTTTTTTTTTTTTTTTTACAATACGTTTAATTATTATAAAAACACAACTTTACAATCAGTGAGATTTCTGGCACTGGTGTTTACAGATGAGGGCGTCGATATCAGTGCTAACACTGGTTAATTTTAACCGTAAGTAACTTTCTACACAAAGTTTATTTCTGTATTTTGTTTTTCAAAAACATTAAGATATATTTTGGTGGCAAAAACCTCAATTTTACCGCGACCCACCAAAACACACGCCGCGACCCACCAGTGGGTCGCGACCCATAGGTTGGGAACCGCTGATCTAGACGAATGTTGGAACGGTCTCCAGCACATACAATAAACATTTCACACACAAAAAAACACTTAAAAGTAATGGCGTTTGATGTTTACCGGCAGAGGCGGTTCCCTTCCCACGGCCCGCTGTTCATAGCTGGACCGGCGCGGCCGACAAATGCACGGGCCGTGGGAAGCCAGCTTAACACGTTTCACAGACAGAATGCGACGCGTTCTCTTCCCGTGTCAAAACTACAACAGAGCTAGCAAAGCCGGCAGTAGAGGGAATCTTGATTTGTGAATTATCACAATCTCTGATAAATAATATGCCGAGCGACTCGCGAAAATGGAAACCTTTTAAAGATAATGGTGAATAGGTTAGTAGTGTCAGTGAGAAGCTTATATAATAGGAATAAAGTACCATCCAAATAATTCTTGCAAATGAAACTGTCATACTCTAATATTACAGTTATTTTTATCACCATCGACTGGTACATTAGGGGACATCCATTAATTACGTAAGGTGAAATACGGGGGGGGGGGGAGGTCCGGCGAAATCTCACCAGAACTCTCCAGGGGGGAGAGGGGGGGTCTACGGAAATCTCACGTGAGATTTTGCGAAAAATTTGGGGACAGTAGAGCCAAAAAAATGTCTACAATTTGCGCCAAAGTCGATTTTAGGAGGGTATTTCGTCAAAAAAGTTAGGGTGTGACCTAAAAAAACCAAATAAAAGGTCTACAAAAGTTTCCAGGGCGATTTCTAGGAGGGGTTCTCACGGACCAGATCTCACCAGAGGGGGGGGGGGGGGGGGGTCCGGACAGATCTCACGAAATCTCACCAGGGGGGAGGGGGAGGGTCCAGATATCCGGAAAAACACCTCACGTAATTTGTGGATGCCCCCTTACGTTGTCGGAGCCGCATAATCGAACTGAGAGTCTGTGTTGATAGTTTTAGTGGAATCTGGAATTTTCGGCTGTCGAGAATTTTAAAGTATCATATCCAACTCAACATTTAAATGACTGAATGAGCGGTAAATGTTCGAGCCCGGCATTCAGCAGGACGCGGGATCGAACCTCGTTCAGGTATCCATTATTACAGTTTGCCACGATAGCCAGAAATCACTCGAGCCGAGTCCCGGGATGGCTTCGTCAAAAGGATATAGCAGCGTTCCTGTCCGTTCATAGTATCCAATCTCATGGCGGCTCTAATTAATCTCAACATCGACCTGCCGTAAAGCATTTAATATGTAAAAAAAAGTCAATGTACTGATGATAGCGATAAAATAATGTATGTTACCTGCAGAAAGTTCGAGTTTTCAATGCTTACATGTTAAGCAAACAATTATTAATTGTGGTAGTAAGAAGGAAAGGGTTAAATTCTTCGAACTGAGTCGCTCAGAGGACGACAGCCAGGTACTGTTACTCTGTATCCACACCTAAGGCCTCTACACACCCCGTATGAAAAACGGTTATGGTGCTTCATTTGTTTTTACAAATAGGCCCCAATGTCACACAATGGGCCTTATACATATAGGCAGGGGGTTATGACCTATTTTTAAACTTAATAAAAATATTTACTATTATTCTCCTTGCGTATCTTTGAATAAATAGATGATTTATTGGTTTATTTACATTTTAAAAACATGTGAAGTAGCTAGTAAAATGTGACCCGTAATGGATAGAACATAAGACTGAGAGTCCAGTAGTGTAAATTCTTTAAGAATGTGAATGAATATTGAGGGCCAAGAAAACTGTTTAGTGTCAAACCGGAAGGCAAGAAACTTCAAAGCTACAAATTGTGTTAACCAAGCTCTGCCGGAGGTAAATATCAGGTGGAAAACTTAAAAAAAAAAACTCTGGCTGAAGTCTAGACTCAAACCGAGCTCAGATTGCGGTGATTGAGGCACTGAGCAATAGTGAGAATAATACTAAGGCGTATGGTGTTACTAGCCAGAGTCGCGGAGGATTAAAAAAAAGGCAATTGGCCAAACTAGAGATTAATACAACTGCAACTCTACAGTTTTTAAAATCGTATTATCATAATTGCGTGAACCATGTATTCCAAGCGTTTTGTTAATTTCATAATGCGGAACAACATAAGACGAGTACAACACTTAATTAAAACAGAGCTGTCAGAGTAGCCGCGCAATGTTACACAACGTAACCCGGTAATGGTGCCGAGAAAATAGGACCGAAGGTTTGACAAGGAATCGCAAAGACGGAAGCAGTTTACTGTACTTCACATCCCAGTACACAAAAGTATACTTGGTTGGAGTGAAAGACGGCCCACGGGCATTTGAAAATACCAGCCCAGCTGAGACCTGTATTTGAAATGAGTTTTTTTTACCTTACGGTAGAACCACAAAATCACCCAGAAATAAAAATACCAAAGAAAAGCGATAGTAGTTTATGGAGAAAGGGATGACGCCTATTACAGTATGATGACCTGACATGTTAGAAGAGGTGTGCAGGACGTAGATTTTTTTTTTTTTTTTTTTTTTTTGCGTTACGCCTCGTCAACGTCAAGGTCATTAGAGGCGGGATGGGATTAAGGATAAGGAACAGGAAGGAGGCCTTTTCAAGGAAGCATATAGGCATTCGCTTGGAGTGAATTCAGGAAACCATGGAAAACCCAAATCTGGATGCCCGGACGGGGTAGGACGTAGATGTTCATCACTATTATTTGGAGTTTATGCATTTGCCATGCGTCCGTAGTAACCTCTTCCATAACTGGCGATCACTCCATGATTCTTCCTGCACCACTGGTCTTCAACCATCCTGCTTCACCTCTACGTCTTTCTTCACCTGGTCCATCCATCTTGCCACCTTCTCTTCGCACTATTCAAGAGGGCATTCTCCCCCCTCCCTCTCCAATTGCAGTCTCTTAGATCTTAAAGAAGTTAAATGGGTGCAAGTGGTGGAGGAAGAGGGCTGAGAAGATGGCTAGAAACGAAAGATGCTGCGCCCGACTACACACGTAAGTGCTCACGATGTCGCGATTGACTTGGCGATGGTTTTGGCTGCAGCTGTCGAGGCAGCCTCCGATTATGCCATCTCATGTCTGGATGGCACCCCTAGTGGCGGCAGGTGTCCAGTCAGCCTGGCAGTACCGTGGCAACGCAGAGCTCGCCTGGCGTCGCCTTGGCAACAGCGCGCCTGTTGTACAATGGCGGTTCGTCCCGGCCGCCCGCGGCCCGGTGTCAGGTAATTCGAGGCCAACTGGTAATTGTCGGTGGCCGGCCGACTTGAGAGGCGCGCCGCTCTCTTTGAGCTCGCCGACAGTCTCCCCCCCCCCCCTTCTCCCCGCGGGGCCGTGGACAGAACCGGACTGGAGTGAGCGAGAGAGCGGAGCCGGTCTGAGGAGAACTCTGGCTACTGCGAGGAGAAACGCCCCGGGCCGTCAACACGTCACACCCTCAGCTGCGACACAGACAAAATAAGGCAACACATTTCAGAGAGCACGCCGACGTATTATTGCTGGGAGAGGTTGCGACTTTTGAAGGAACCATCTTTCATTGGAGTGATATATGGCAACCATGGAAAATCAAAACCTCAATGACCGGACGGGGACATGAACCCGCGTTCTCCCGAATGTAATCGCTCGCCCACCAGGCCCCTCAAAGGCATTTTAACACTAGTCGTTAACATAACTTTATTTTTCGCCATAAGAATTCCATTATGCAGAGATATTACTCTAATCGCATTCACAGATATAAAGCAGATAGATACATCTCTGAAGAAATATTCCCACTCCTCATTGAGATGAAATAGTTTCTTTCTTCACAAATACTTATCAAAAAAACGAGTCAGTACATTACTGAAGACATGTTTACATTGCTCGTCTTTTTCATTAGTGTAAGAATTAGAAGTAGTGCATGGAAGGGAATTAATGACCATGACCACAAGCTGGCACTCAGTTTCAGGCACAATGGAGCGTCCATAAACTACGTAGCTTGGTCTAAGGGGGGGGGGAAAAAAGGTAGGGGGCGAAGGATTGGCTAGAAAGATACGTTGGGCTACATGGGGGAAGGGGGTTTCTGAGCCGGCCATGTAGCTTTTCATTCGTACTATTTGTATCAGTTAAAATGAGGTACAGAACACACAACAGCATGTAAAAATTTATTTCCGTCATTTAGTTATCTCCATTTGTAATTTACGATAGTCTGTCAAGAGAAAACAGTACAAAATGGCTTCTAGGATCAATTGGGAAAAAGGCTTCGTGCAACGCGGGGGGGGGGGTCTCTTTTTTAGGTAAGGAAGTCAGGGTTTGGAATAAGTTATCAACAAAAATAATGAATAATTTACCATAAATGTCGAAAGAATTTAAAGTTAAAATTTGTAGAGGCAAATGTAGGTGGGTGCAGGAAAGGGGGAAAATGGGTATGTAGGGAAATTGCCGCCGTAGCGTGCGCTCCATTGCAATTAAATTAAATCAGTCTAACACCAGTATGTCAGGCTGACTAACTGGCAGAGATATTATTACAATTAAATTCTTAAACATAAAACTAATCATTGAATCTTTGAAGTTAGATTTACACAGTTGGTTGAGAATAGGTAATTGTTTACATTTCATAAAGTGGAGAAGTATCATGTTTATGACTGAAACCGTCAAAAACGATCACGATTATTAATCTAAACTAGTATGCCGTGCTAGTTGACAGAGATTGTATTACAGTGGAATTCACAGATTTAAAACAGACCAGTACATCTCTGAAGGTATATGCACACAACTCATTTAGAAAAAAGTTTTTTCTTCACTAATATTTAACCACCTAAGTCTGTCACTACAGTCACAGATATAAAACAGACCAATTCATCTCGGGAAGTACATCCATACTGCTTGTTGAGTTGAAATAAATCTTCATCAATATTTTCCCACTAGACCTGCCTGGCTGAGATTAGCAGATATATTACTAAAATGGCATTCATAGATATTAAAATCTGATCATCTGAACAAGCAGTGTTCAGAAATGAACAGATATATTTTATACTTATCAATGCCACTGCAGTAATATCTTTGCCAGCGTCGGCCAGACAGGCATACGTGTAAAATATTAATTATTGCCTGTCCAACTAAGTTTATTATCAAATTACAAGCCACGATATTTGAATTTTACACTGAGAAGTGTCTGGCTGAGTCTGGGGAGGTGGTAGGTATCACCGTTTAGAACCTTGGTTACATATGATAGTGTAGTACGGTTTTTACATTACGGATATCAAGCACAAATGTTGGAAAGGACTCAAAGAAGATCATGTAGATAAATTTGTGGAAATTACCGCAGTAACTTAAATGATTAAATGCATAGATTGGGATTCGTTGGAAAGTAGGGGCTGGGCAAAGAAATTCTTCACAGTGTGTAAGGTATAAATTGGAGATGAGTTCTGCAAAGATAGTGGCAGAATAATTATGAGTGAGTTGTACGTGTGAAGGAAGACCACCTGATATCAGAAGTAAAGGATTCAGAAAGTTTTAATTTGTTAGTAAGCGAATCAGAGATTGGAATAAATCATCAACAGTAACGAAGAACAGTTTACTTGATGCTTGGAAATAATCTGAAGTAAAAACTTTGCTTAATCCAGCATTGGTCGTGTAGGAGAATCGCGCGGCATAAGCTCTATTGCTTTACATTAATAAGATGTACTTAGCTCGTTAGAGGGCGGAATATTATTGAATCAGAACAAGAGCCTTCGTCCTTATTTGAGTTATGACTAAGACATTCCTTCTCGAAACTACTCGAAGCATCATCTAGGAAGCTAACAACTGACGAGAAAATCGCCAGAGTTCGTGACTTCCAAAACCTAAGGCATAAATTACTGATTCGCCCACGTTCCACAGAACGTAATAAAACTTAACTGCGGCAAATTGTGAAGAAAAAAAAAGAATTCCGTAAATTTACACCTGCGATAAATATACCTCTGATTTGAGAGACAGGTCAATTTGGTGAGGTCTTCATTACGTTGTTCTGACAGGCGGAGAAAAATTGTCTGGTGATATTTATACCTAAAAAAAGCAGAAGTAAAAAACTAAAAACAAAATAAAGAGGAATAATTACCGATTTTAGGACCGAGGGATGCTGCATTTCACACGCACAGGAACGGCACCAGGATTCCTGGAAGTGGGGTGGGGTGGGGAATAGGCACAGGGTGGGAAAGCGCGAAGGGCGAAAAAAACTAGCAGAGTGAGATGGATTTGTTTGGGCGCAGGGGGTTCGCGCGGAGGTGTGATTTTCACGCGTCCCGGATATCCCGAGTCAAACCATCGGGCCCTGGGTAGTCAACACCGGGGCACTCACAAGTTGTCTTGGGCACTATCAGGTATCACTAAACAAGTATACACGGATTAAATATTTTTTTGCTTGGGCATTACGCCTCGTCGACAGCGAGGTCATTAGAGGCGGGATGGGATTGGGGCAAGGAACGGGAAGGAATTCGGCCGTGGCCTTTTTGAAGGAAGCATCCTACCATTCGGCTGGAGTGATTTGGGGAAACCATGGAAAACCAAAATCTGGATGCCCGGACGGGAATTCGAACCCACATCCTCCCGTATACGAGGCCATATCGTTAACCGTTCACCCACCACGCTCGGTACGGATTAAATAGTATGTTTTCTTATTGTCAGCCGACGTTTAACCGGTACCTTACCGAAAAAGTGGAAAGGAGTAAGCTATGTTGGACAGGGATGATGTCTGTACAGTGCAGTATTAAGCTTGGAGCACCACCCCAGATTTGATGGTACGAAGACTATGTTTTTTGGTTTATCTCTGCCTATATATCTATTGTTGAAACCCCACGAATGCGGCAGATTTGCTTACTGTGTAAGATTAGGAAGGTGTTTGGTACTATATTTATTTTCTGCGGATTCTGGGGTGGAGGTAGGGGAGGTGGTAGGTGGTAGTTGGGGGGGGGGGGGCCTTTGGCTCTGATCATCGTTTGGATGACTTTATTTTGGAAGTCTTGTTATTGAGTTTTTCTATTTTAATCACTCTGTGTAATATCGGCTAAGTATTACTTTGTGTTTATGCCATACGATCAATTTTTTTCTTATTGCTTTACGCCTCGTTGACGTCATTAGAGGAGCGAAAGGTATCGGGGTTAAGAATAGAAGGAATTTGGCAATGAGCTTTTGAAGGAACCATATCACCATTCACCTGGAATAACTTCGGGAAACCGTGAAAAACCAAAATCTGGATGACCTGACAGGGATTCAAACCAGTGCGTGCGTTATCGCTCACCTGCCAGGATTGGTTTGACCCGCCCCAGAGATCTAAATCTACGTTCGTCGCGCCTGACATGATCAATGCTCCGCTGGGGGTTGTTTCTTTATTTCATGTTGAATGTACTGTATCGTCGTTTCTTCGTGTAGTCATCTTCTTCTTAGGTCGCCTTCTCTTATTGGATGTTGGCGTGAAACTGCAGCATGGAAAGCCTTCTGATGTGCAGTTGTACCATCTCCTAATGTCCTTTTTCCACGAATTCCTTCTTCTTCCAACACATCTTTTCCTCTGTACCTTCCGTTCAATGAGGAGTTGTAGTAGAGGTACCTCTGTCGTCTCGTATTGTGTCCTAGATATTGCGTTTTCCTTTTCTTTATAGTGAGCAGCAGTTCTTTTTGTTTCTCCATCCGATGAAGTACTTCTTCGTTTGAGATTTTCAGCACACAAGATATGCATAAGAGACGACGATACAAACACATTTCAAAAACCTATTTTTTTCTCTCTAGGTTTTGGTCTAAGGTCAAGCTTTCACAGCCATAAAGAAAAATGCAGAACATGAAGCATTCTCAATTCCAGGCTTAGATCCGATCATATATTTAAAAAAAAAAATCATGCTAATAAATTGTCACCTGGTTTGTTCTATTCTCGATTTGATTTCTTGCTGCAATCACACTGCCTAAATATTTGAAGGAGGATACTTGCTCGGTCTTATTGCCTTTTATTGATAGGGTTGCCTGGATTTTTCTCTTAGAGTACAACGTTGGTCTTGGAAGGGTTGACAAGCATGCCAATCTCTTCATTGTGCTGGAATAAATTGTCTATTATGCGTTGGAGTGCAGGTTGATCACTAACTACGACAACAGTGTCATCTGCATACCTGATATTATTGATCACTTTTCCGTTTATAGTGATCCCACTGTTTTCGTTCTCCAACACTTCCCTGAAAATTACCTCAGAATAAATGTTGAACAAGAGAGGTGATAGTACACAGTCCTGGTGAACACCTTTCGTGATTGCAGTCGCTTCTGATGTTCCTTGGTCAATTTTGACATCTGCAGTCTGATTCCAATACAGCATGCTGATAATGCGTAAATTATTTTGGTCAATACCAGTTGATTTCAGAATCTTTATCATCTTTTTGCAACCTTTGCCTGCGTTGCACTGATGTTTTGAAGACCATCTGTTATACGAATAGAAGGAAGGGTGCAATAACTATCCCGTATATTCGAATCTTAGTCCTTTTTGCTGAATCCCTGCTTCTTAAGTTTGGATTATCGTTATTATGACAGATAGAGACTATTTGCGTTATTATAACAAATAACGCGTGAAAAGTTATCTCCCTGCCTAATTCTTCCTCCTAATAAGTTTCTCGATGAACGATATACATTTGAATGTTAACATTGAGACGTCGTCTTGTAAAATATGCGGTGACAAATTTGTCTACGTTTACTTTTGCCTACTGTAATTTCTGGATGTCCGACTCATGCTTCCACCCCGAAACATAGAGTGCCATAGAATCTGAAAATTGTGTCCAGTCGTACGGACGATGGAGAGGGAATGTCACCAACGTAAATATTAAAGATAGTTGGAGCCATTACTGAACTCTTGTAGTATTTTTTGCATAGTTGTCGCTTGTTGCTAAAGCCTGGCCTTATCTAAGTAGTAAGCGATTAAGTGTAAGGATAAACAGCCCGTCCTTCCCAGATTTTTATTTTTTGGTGCAAGCAAGATGCTCTACCTAAAATTTGCTGGTTCCAGGTTTGTTGGTGATTGAAATAAGTTTCGTAATTTGGTCCTTAGCCAACAGGAAAGGAACGGATAGACCATCTATCTTTCACTCATTGGTATCTCTATTAGTATGGTACAGTTCTAACCTTGCGTTTATATTACGAACTACCTTTAATGGTATTCAAATCATTTAAGCAGTAATTCGTGATGCCAGAATAGCACAAGTACATTTACTTCATTTTTGGCTGATATAAAGAGTTTGAACAGTCTGGTAGCTCATGTGTGACTGGAGACTTCCCCGACGTATCGATGCAACAAAATCTTCTCGGGTGTCCAGCCGGATGGTGTTGTAAAAACACGACGTTTCGACAGCTGACTCTGCTGTCTTCATCAGGTATCTCGTAGTTGTTCTCAGCTGACTGTCTCGTAAAGGTGTGTTCACGTGAGATACAGTGTGATCTGTGGTTCCTATCTCCTCGGTTGACATTTCTTGCTCCGTTTCCAGGTCATAGAGTCACAAAATATATCGCAAAGTATAAGCTAAACCATAGTTCGGTAATTTTTGCGTGATCCCTGTACAAAGGAACAGACAGACGCAGCCGGTTTACAGATTTATCTATACTAATATTATAAATGCGAAAGTAACTATCCTCTCTGTCTGTTACGTTTTCACAGGTAAACGGCTTAACTGATCTTCATCAAATTTGATAGGGAAATCACATTCGACATCGGAAAGGACATAGCGTAGTTTTTGTCCTGCATATGTAATATATTTTGTCATATAATTTTGAAAACTAACTGACCGGCGAAAGACAGACGCATAGCTTGTGTAAGCCTCTGTAAGCCGTGTCAAGGAGTTGGCCGGTAATTAGGTGGGTAAAGTTCTTGCTTTCAGAGGCTCTGAATCTGGTCCTGGGTTTAAATCCCGGGTCAGGCGTTTTTAAGAGTTGTATTTGATCGTATGGGGCATATCTGTATGCTCCGTTGTTCGGATTCCACATTAACTGTAGGTCCTACCAATTCAGTGGTGAAATGGTTGGCAAATCGTATGCGGCCGAACAATGTCGTACGCCTTTACTTTTTTATGCTATATTTGTCGCTTAAACTTTGTTTCTCTCGCAGTCAGTTTTTATTTGCAGAGCACGAGCGGCTAAAGTTATTAGAACCCAAGAACCTAATGCTCATGCTGAAGAAAGAAGAGAAGACCAAGCTGAAGTTGAAGCTGACATCCGTTAACCCTCTCTCAACCCTTATCCCCGCATATTCTACCTAAAAAATGTTACAAACTGATTCTCTTTATAAAACATGTTCGATTGTAGAATGGTATGGTGATGGCTTCCTCGTCATATTATTCCTACTCGCTGTTGTTTGGGACAAATCTTACGTTACTTACAGCTTCCTTAACAAATTCTAGCAATGAAGTCCACGCGTACGAAGTTGCGGGTAATAGCTAGTAACAGTATAAGTGTGACAGATTTCCCATTTAATCGCAGTTTTCTACATCAGTAAGACTTCATCTTGCAAAAGTTTCCAGCTTTAGGCACCTAACCACAACATGATGAATTCATCTACAACAAGATATTTGGACGAAATAGTAAGAATGCAGACATGAAATTAACTAAGAATTTCACTCGATATTGTAATTTTGAAGGTTCATGATGATTCTAGACAAGCAATAAGAAAAAACAAATGTCTAAAAGCATTGTATACTGAGCTCTGGCCCTGTTTCCGTATTACGTAATGAAAGATTCACAAGTTGACGCATTTTTTAAGCTTTCGATTCTATAACACACTGTAACGTTTTGGCGAAGGTTCGAGTGCGTAGAGTTTCAGATCAGATTTACGAACAGATACAAGATTTTCTAACTGGTCGGTCGCAGTGTATCGTTGTTGAGGGAGAAGCCTCTTCTAAAGGCGCGTTCCCACGGCGCGTGGTAGGCAGTACGCGCCTTTCATCTTTTACCGCCTGCCGGTGGGTCGAGGCGCGCCGTCCCTGCTAGCATATGCGGAAAAGATGAATGGCGTTCCCTACCACGCACCGACGTGCCGTAGGAACGGAGCTTAATTTAGATGTTACATACAGGTATGTTGTCTCTCTCGGAAGTATAATAAGACGACGTCTTTTCTTAATCGTTATAAATGATCTCGGAGACAAAGTTGATAGCTTTTGAGCTTGTTCACTAACGATGCAGTCATCTATTGGGAAGTAAGGTATTCTGCAGATTGCTTAAAAATACAGCGCAATCTGGACGTTATTTCGACATGATGCGATAAATGGCAGCTTGCACTAAATTGAAAAAGTGCAAGGCAATATACGTAACTAACAAAAATAACCCATTTGTCAAGAAATACAAAGTAAACTGTTCAGCTACTGATACAGCTGAATTCCTGCAGTATTCGGACATAACGGCATAAAGCTACATAGAATGAGACCTTGGGTTGTAGGTGTAGCTTGTTCTATATTGGGGTTCATAGGTCGAATTTTGTAGAATTGTGCCGCAAATACAAAACTCTCGTGAGTCGGCAATTCGATTACTACTGAGCCGTTTGGAATCCTAATCACAAGTGATTGATAGACACTGTAGAGCAAGTACAGAGAAGAGCCACCTGATTAGTGGTTACATACCCAACCACAACGAAAGCGTCACAGAATTGAAGTGGGATTGGCTAACAGACTACATAGGTTTCGTTTGAATTTATTGTCAAACAAGTGGAAATTCACTTTAATTTACGAGTACGATGAAACATTTGGGCCGCAGTGACAAGACATAAGATTAGAGAAATAATGTCCCGTCCTGATTCTTAAATGAATTCTTTCTTCTCTCGTACTATTCGTGATTGGATTGCAGAGAGTAGATATTAGTTTTGGTACAAAGTATACTCTGCCACCCACGATTTTTTGAACTGCAGACTGTAGATGTAGAAAAAAGCTACGAAAGTAGAGAAGGCCTTCATAGTACAAATCGATCCAGATATATTCTAATATTGTCACTTCTTATAATCGCAACACGATACAAGCTGTAATAATTATTTACCGCGAACGTTAAAGTTTAGAAAGTTCGCTAAATTTTTGCAAGAGCCCGTATTAATCGTTCTTTACTTCGTGTCAACCAACCGTGAAGGGTGGGAAACAAAAGAGCAAAAGAAACCGTAATTCGCACTTGTTTTGCTACATAACGGAAACGCGGGAGTCGGTCACAGATTGCCAGAAATATAACAGTCTCTGGACACACGCAAAGAACTTCGTCGTCAAAGACATTCGAATCGCAAACTTAATACCAAACTTTGCGAACGGAATATTGGAAAGTTACCGCGTCATATCGGATTACTGCGTGCTTTTAGCTATCGTTCGTCAAGTTGGTGCACAGTCACAAAACTAAGTCGAGATTTGAGAGCAGTTTAATGTACAAAGGAAGAAGCTGGAGCAACTCAAATCACATTACTTCAAAACAAAGCGAACCCTGCTTGCAGCGATGCAGACTCCGCCCTACACAAATTAAACTTCAAACGCTAAGCAGATATTACTCCACATTGTCGTCTCCAAGAAAAGACTTTAATAAATTTTTATGAGAATGTTTTAATGCAAGACAATATTTTACAGCGCGCGAGATGTCTTTCCCTTGTTTCGCAGTGCACAGGAGCCGAAATTCTTTTTAGTACTGCCGAGCACAATATATGAGTCGTCAGAGGTTCTCACTCCTCCTACACAAGGCACGACGCTCGTGTTTTGATTTCATATTAGTGTTGGTCTACGGAGTTAATTCAGATGGGCTGTTCCTAAGAAAAGCGTTCCCGTCTGCACGACGGCAAGAACAAAGCAATGCGCAGACAGAGTAAACTTGGTGCAGGGTTTTCTAACACAGAAGCAAACCACCTTGCACGAGAAGCGGAACACGGGAACCTTTGAACATTAAACAAACTACATTCTGCAAAAACTGCTTTCCATTAAGGATAACTCTGTTTTTCCTTTGATCCTTGTACAAGTGGAGCCTTGAAAAATAAAAAAAAATGCGTTTTCATTTCCTCACCGCAGCAAACAGACCTGGTCGTTTTGTGGAACTAATTATGCATTGTGCCCTTAACGCCCCTGAGTTTTCATTCTGTTTCGACAGTCCGTGACTCGGCCTTCGAAAGGGAGAGAAAAAGGCAATAAAACTTAGCGACAACTACTTGCCACGGCTTACGTCTCATGAAACGACTAACCCCCGGTTTACGATGTAACGATTGTTCGCTTTGCTGGTGGCGTGAAGTTTCGTGCCTCTAATTTGAGTCAGATACGAAAATTCAACACGCAAGATCTTTCCGGTGACAAAGGCGTTACGTATGAGTGAGGTGTGACTGTACTAGCATTGGTTAGATGCCACCGTGGATAACTGAAATCCTGCCGCTGTCATCGCCGCACTGGCCATCTCGTTAACAGTTTTTTGTCGATTTGCTGACATGAATTCCGGATTAGTCTTCACCTAGCAAATACTGCACATGCAGATTTACTGCGAAAGAATTCAACCTGGAAGCTGAAAGTTCGATACGTCATCCCAGGATCTTTTCAGCATTTCTTCTTATTCGACCTATTCAGCGACCCATTCCGTCAATGTATTTTTAACTAGCTGTTACCAGCAACTTCGGACGGGTGGACTTAAAATATTACTGCCAGAATCGGATATAGAAAGTTGTAAGTTAAGTAAAAGGTGTCCCAAAAAGCTCGAAGTGGGAATAATATGACGGGGAAGCTATCACTTTACCGTTCTATCACTGAACCTTCATGAAGAGAATGAATTCGCAACATGTTTAAAATTAGCAACAAACTAAGAAAGGTGGGGGAGGGAGAGGGGCGTTAACTGTGGGAGGTTGCATACATTATTTCCTCCGGCAGAGTTTTGTTTGAGCTTTAAAATTATGTCGCCTTCTGAAGACATCTGGTGCAGCTCAAATTCACATATATTTTTTTTCACATTTGTACTATAAAATAAGTTGAAAGAAAAGTTATTTCTGCACACAAACTGACTGCGAGAGAAACTAAGCTTCAGCGACCGATGTAACATTAGAGGTAAACACACACTATCTGTTTGTCTTCCAGCGTTCGGTTATTTTTCAAAATTTTAAACTAAGAAACAAGCTGAACAAAACACACAAAACATATCCTATCTGTGTAATATACGGTGGTACTATCTAGCGGTAACGTGATCAATCGTTATCGACGCCAGCGAGGCCTAGCGGCTTGACTCTTAACCGTCTCATAGCGTGACCTTGATAATTAAACATTTTTCTCTTTAAGTGTCGAATTCCAAAGAAATGTTTTCATAAAATATGATGTTACCAAACTAGATAAATTTATTTTTAAAATGATTCCTCATTTATCGATTTTGGTTACGTATCAAGGGAGAAAATTGGCTCATCGCAGAAAAACACGTTTAAAAAATAATGAAACTTTTGAACTGCAAGGGTCGTATTCCGCAAAATTCCTTTCTTAAAAGATGATGTTATCAAAGCGGAGACCTTAATCTTTTAAGTGATACCTCGTTTATCGATGTCAGTTAGGAATGAAAGGAGATAAATGTTTCGTGACAAAAAAAACAATTTTTAGAAGTATTTGATGATGCCTGTTGTAACGTGACGCGCTGTCGCCACGTTACAAGGTGCATTTTTATTATATATATCTCAATGTTAGAGTAATTTACATAAATCTTGGGCGACCGCCTAAATAGATTTTGTTGTAATTTTATAAAGTACGCAAGATTCCAAGTGAGGACTGTAATGAAATGGTGAACATACAGTGTATCTTGGTAAACCGAATATTAAAGAGTTATTAAGCTGCGTATGCTTGAAGCTAATCGTGGTCTTCCCGAACCATGGCGACAGAAGTTGCGGATCTGGGGTTTTGCTGGACCACACATTCTGCTCCCTGGGGATGGGTGGTCAACAGGGTCACTCAGCTGGCGGGAAATGCCTGCCGCCCGACACCCGAATGTGCTCACCCCGGCGAACTTAGACGAATATGTCCGACCTCTGTGATATGAGCGGGGCAAATCAGATACCGGGGATATCACGTGACATTAGGTGCCGACCTGAAGATCCAATCCAAATGAGCGTATAACTTAAAAACCTGGTTATTTTTGTTATATGTGAGCTTCGAGACTACAAGGGGCGGAGCGAGAAGTTTTCCTCGTGGACCGAAGAGCGAGGAGCTGGACATTCTACCTGCGATTCTAGTCGAGTCTAGTCTGAGGTGGACTTGGAAAGTTGGCTTCTCTCACGAACTGCCGTTGTACGATTTCTGGCTGCCGGCTTGCCTTGCTGGAGCAGGCTTATCACGGCGACACCGCCAGTAATGCGATGATGCGCATTAACAGACAGGACGTGTCTGTAGCCGCCGTGTGAGATAATCTCACATACCGTGGGTCATCTCCGGTCACCGCACAACTACAATGGTAACTTATTACTACCAAGCCATCTGATTGTGCATTCCGTGAAACAGAACCCTTAAACGACTTTGAGAGGATAGATCCATGTTCTCAATTTGTAATTGTAAAAACCGCTGAGCTAGCGGCATAATTTGCCAGAACTAGTTATTTTCGAATGATATATTGTTCATTCTGGCGCCCATGATTTTCTTTTTAACTGTAAAGTCACAGTATTATGCTACCTTTGTCTGAGGTGGTCATAACTTGTATTTTTCATTGTTTCCAATTGTCATTATTTCTAGCATTTTGATTCTGAGATATATTTAAAAGTAAATATACAATTGTTTGCTTGCTAATGACGGCTAATTGTACCTCTGAGCGTTGCTTTTATGATTTTGCCAATTTGTGTTAATGTTAACGGTAAATTCGCTCAGACTTGTAATGGCCAGTGATAAGAAAATAAATGTCATATTGTGACAATTTTCCTAAATTCCAACTAACGTCGAGATTCTTGCAAAATTAATAAATTTTCACTCCTTCATAAAAATTAAAAATCTATAATTATTAATCATAAAGGTATGAAAGATAATTGTAACGTAGTTTGCCCACCAAGGCAACCCGCTACACTTTCAATTCAGTCATTATGATCGTGCTCGACAGGACCTGAACCAACACAGCCAACAAACAAAAATCAGACCAATAACTGGATGTCTAATGTTGCACTAAGCTTGGGGAAATTTCGACTCAAGAAAAAGTGAATTTTGATTCGTCTTACAATGACTGCGCGTATGCACTAGTGTGCGAGTGTTTTATTTATTTTGCTGGAAAGAGAAATATTATAAATGCCTTTGTTCCTTTTGCCAGCAATGCTTTCAATAAACTCCTCCTCACGTTTGTAAATTTCCAGTAACAACTTTGTAGCCGTTTAGTATGGCGGTATCACGAAGCTTGGATGCCCGTTCCCCACCCTTTAAATGGTGTTCGCTAGACTCAACCAGCAAATTAATGGTTTCGGGATTACATCCCGGTAATTGGAAGGCAGCATCCCTCTTATTTCGCATCTTGTGCCTTTTCACGGTTATACGTGAGGTAACGACTCTCATTACTGCGAGGAGACAAGCATCGTGTTTTACGAGATAAATCTGTTGGAATGAGTGGTCCTAGTAAACTAGCATTCTGAGTGCGCTTGTTAACCGTCTCCATTAAAACCGCCGTTACTGAATAAATGGCGGAAGTGCGACGTTTATAACAGCGTACCTGCAAATGAAAATACTGTTCGCGATAACGGCAGAATGTTGGGTTGTCGAGCCTACCACTACCCTATTACAAGCAAGGGTACAATTTACTAATCGGTAATTGTTCTAAGATTCAGTTGCGTGATTAATGCATCATATATTTTATTTCTATAATGCATTTTTTTGTCACGAGCCATTTATCTTCTTTCATATCTAACCGAAATCGAGAAATGAGCTATTATTTTAATGATTAAGGTGTCCGCTTTGGTCGCACCATATTTTAACAAAGATTTTTTTCGGAATTTGACCCAGAATGGGCAAAAGTATCACTATCTCCATAGCGAATTTTTTTTTATCACGAGCTATTTATTTCCCTTGATATCTAATCTAAACTGATAAATGAGGAATCATTTTAAAAATAAATTTCTCTGCTTTGGTCACATCGCATCTTAAGAAAGGAATTTTTCGGAATTTGACCCTTAAGGGGACAAAGTATTATTATTTCCATAACGTGTTTTTTTTTTTTTTTGTTTCGACTCATTCATATCCCTTGATACTTAAATGATTTTTTTTTTTTTAATTGTGGCTTTACGCCTTGTCGACGTCGAGGTCAATAGAGGTGGGTTGGGACTGGGGACAAGGAAGAACGGGGAGGAATTCGGCCATGGCTTTTTTGTATGAAGCATCCCGGCATTCGCCTGGAATGATTTGGGTAAACCATGGAAAATCCAAATCTGGATGCCCGGACGGGGATTCGAACCGGCGCTGCGTCCACCCGAATGCGAGACCAGAGCGTTAACAGCTCACCCGCCACGCTCGGCCTAACTCAAATCAATAAATGAGCTATAATTTAAAAGATTAAGGTCTCCACTCAGGCAACATTATAAATTATGAATGAAATTTTTCGGAATTTGACCCTTGAAAGGCAAAAGTAATAACTGTGAAATTCGAGCGTATGAGACAATTCAGAACGAAGCCGCTGGATAGCGGCAGCACATATGTCAGAGATATTGCTTAACTGGTGTCGACATTTGTTACTCATCTATTACACTAAACAAATAAACAATTAATAAGGCCGGGTGCACATTAACGCGCAGTCGACGCAGCGCAGCGCAGCACAGTTTCTGTGTCTATGTTTTGGGGCGGAACAGCGCGTATTGAGACGCAGAGCAGGGCAGCGCAGTACTGCGCCGCACGTGGCCTGCGCCACGTTGTGATCACGACACAGAAACTGTGCCACGCAGCTCACTCGTGCCGGTTTTTGCCGTAACACTTCTTGCGTTATTTATAATCTTGCTTTACTTATAATCATTTTCAACTATGGAATAAGAAAAATTGATTAATCTGGTGCGTAACCAACCTGGGATTCACAATATCAGTCATAAAAAATACATAAAAATTAAATTTAAACAAGAGATTTGGACAAGGAACCCAACAAGTGGGGAGTAAATTCAGCATTTATTTATCATACAACTGTCCACTTACAATTTTCACTTTTCTTTTTTTGAATTCATTTTTAATAAAACTTCGAAAAAGATTGATATATATAGGATATTATCACATTATTTGTTTTCTTATTATTTGCACTACGTCGTTCAATAGTGTCCCCGAGAAACACTTAATTTGTTGCACTGCTTTTTTAGTTTCTGGTGTTTATGTTCTGTTATATAGTTTTCTTAAAAATATGATATGAAATAAAAGAGAGAAACATTCTTATAAATGTCATGTACCGTCAAACGCTAAATAATTAAATAAATAACCACGAAAATACAGCGAGATTTTCTTCAGTTCTAATAGATATTTGAGCTTTGTCGAGAAAATAACAGGTTACATTATGCCGTGAATCTCCGCTCGAGTCATCCGGAAATTATCTTTTGAGAATTCTCTTGTCACTGCAAAAGCCAGATGAGAGTTTCTTCTTTTCATATACTCACTATTGCATAGTTTTATCTAACTCAGCTTCTGTTAAAGTAATAACAATTTTCCAAGCTCGGCATCCCAATCTGATTCAGAAATCAAGAAACCTGTTTTTGCATCGACATGTTTTTGGTTACGCTTTATTGTCGGTTTCTCGCACAACACAACAATGCTTTGTAAATTGCCGCACGAAACTGCGCTCTAATATGCGCGAGTAACTGCCAGTCTGTGCTGCCCTGCCCTGCTCTGCGTTGCCCCTACTGCGCCACGCAGCTCAATGTGCGCCCCGGGTAAAAATAAGGCGGTTCTTCTTTCGTCCTGTTACAAACTACCAACCTTACTGTTCATCGTATTCGCACGGGTGATCTAGTTATCTTTCATTAATGCGAAATGCGACTTTAATCGAAGATTATTTAGGGAGCAATGCACTGCGATCGGGTTGCCTAACAAAGTCTTGCCACACACACCCTTCTTTAGAGATAATTTAGTAAATTTTTCTTAAAACTACCTTCATTTGTTCGCGAATTAATTGAATCACTATTTAATTTTTCTTTCAAATTGAAGCTAAACTTTTCATTTACAGCATAGATTCCAAAGATGGGGTGTGCAATGTAGCTTTTTCGTCCGTGAGGACGTTATCCTATCTCAACGCAGTCGAATGTACTGCCGCCTTCACCGCCTTTTAGAATTGAAAACCTTTATTCTAACGCCACATACTTAATAAGTTTCCTCTAAGACTTCATTGATAGAATTATTGAGAAGTTGCAATTCTGGAAATGTAAAATATGGGCAGACTCCTGTAATCACTCAATGTAGTACTTCAAGAGCAAGTTTGATGTTGCCAAATACTATTTTAATAAAATGGATTAATTAAAGTTTTGGAAAAATTATTAGAAATTGTATTCCAGTATATCACAGCTAATGCTGCGATTATGATAACTTTTTTCAAGCATTTATTCGTGCGAGTTTTCAGCTCTTGTAACAATGAAAACAAGGTATTGAGGCAAACTTATTATCGCCAAATATTTACATTGTAAATTTTCTAATATTCAATCAAGAAAAGGGAAACTTGTAAAAAGAAATTCAAACTCATCTTTTCCATTGATTTATTTTTTACTTCTTTCCAGTAAGTTTAAAGTTTGTAATTTTTTAAGCAATTAAAAATTAAATGTATTCAATTTCATACCTGCTTTTTTCCCCTTTTTAATAATAAAAGTGTGGCGAAGGGGATGGTGGAACGTGAGAATTTTACTTTTGGCGGAAGGGGGTCATGGTAAGAAAAATTTTGGGAACCTCTGGCTTACAAAATGGATCATGGTTGTCTGCGTAAAGCCCCCTACAGACGGCCTGATTATTTCGAAACTACAAACAAATGCACTTGTTTTGGCGTTTACTATTAATTAAGAAAATAACAGATTATGGTCGAAGATTGGCTTAAGAATAGGAATGAATTTAGCCACGTGAAATTAATTAGAGAACTTGACACTGATGATTTACCGAGCTGTTAAATTTAGTGAAACCTCTGATCACAAGGCAAGTTACCGTCATGAAAGAATATGTAACTGCGGAAGAACTATTAACTGCAACTTTTTAAGTATTTATCAACGGGTAGAGAGTATGCCAAGATCGGCAGTGCCATATGTGTACAATTACTCTGGCAAATAATATCATAAACGTGTGAAAATATTTGTAAGGTTTTAAGAAACTGTGTACAAATAAAAATTCTATTTTTAATTAGAACTTTTAAAAATGACAAAAAACTTATAGTGACTTATTTTTTATTTTCATAAGAATAATTTTCAGTTTTATTACAGTATTAATCTGAATCATTTTCTATGATTAAAAATTCTTTCAAAACTGTCTGCTACCATCCATCACAGCATTTGGTTGTTGGGAACATTTTGCCATAAAATTATTATATTTATTATGTTGATGCCTAAAACAGAATATGAATACTTAATTATAGCCAGGCAATATGAGAGAACGTGGCAATTTAATCACTGAGTGTCAATCTACGGTGTTCTTTCAAAGCCAAGGAGAAGTGGATCACAATTTTACAATTAAAAGAGGATATTTAGCGTTGTACTATTAACACCAATTATGAGTTACTTTACATGCATCACTACACCAACGGACCTGTATCAGATGGAGAGCTATTAAAATGCAAAAAGTTTTATAATAAGTTTATTGTAGATGAATTAACTCTGCTCTAAGCGTCATTGTTGCTTGGAACAAATACATTGGCTCCCTATGTTTCCATTGATGACAATGCATTTGTTCTGAATGAACATTTCTTGAAACCACACACACAGAAAAAATATAACACATGAAATAAGAAGTTTTATTTATATACTTCCCAGAGCTAGAAGGGTCGAGGAAAAAAAATTCGGCATTCTGGCATCAACTTTCCAAGTATTCCTAATATTCAAAATGTTGATAAAATAATAATAACCAGTTATCTATTACATAATTATTTCCATTTTTGTGTAGTTTGCCAGAAATATCCCACCAACACCGAAAATATTTACTGCGCGAGGGCCTCGGAGCAACTCGGGCGAAACTGGCCTGACTTAATCATGTCACGCTCTACACGACCTGATCTGGTCAGACCCCGACAAGGATTTATCAGGCGACAAGGCTACACACCATACGATATTGTTCCTGATCTGACCGTATCGGGCATCAGATCAGTTAGTATGTAGGGGGTCTAAAACTTACACAACTAGGGGTAGCCGGCATTTAAATGTCCGGACGTGCTACTCTCGGCACAACTAGGCATGCGTCAACAGTAAGCAATGCTATACAGAACAGTCGCACTTCGGGTAACACTTTATTGCTGAATTTTTACAGGAGAAACTCCTTTTTCTCATAAGTACTGCGTATCTAGTTATGTACCTTCACATGGTTGCTTGACCCTGCGTTAACGCTTTCGAAATCTGTTAGACTTTCTCATTGTTAGACTCAGAAATGTTCCATAACTCTCTGCACTCGCCAGTCAGGAAAATGGATGTTTCTATGAGATTCATAACTATGTTCCACACGAAGTACTTGTTAACGACCTACCTGTGCAGTAGAAACCATACAGCGCTAATACGGCACAGAAACCACAAGATTGAAATAATAATTTTCAGAGCACCAAATGAGGTAGAAATGCGTAATTCCCGTTACAGTGTGTCGCCAATGGCGCCTTGGTATCAATGCAGAGGAACGGAGATTGGTCTTCGGCACCCCCTTGCTGTTGAGATTGGAAACGACCGCTAAGGGAGCGTGCACAAACTACGTGGCTCGGTCCAGGGGAAAAGAGGGGGGAGGGAGTTAGCTGGAAGGCTACGCTGGGCTACGTGAGGGGAGGGGGGGTTCCGAGCCAGGCCACGTAGCTTTCCTTTCATAACATTTTTCACAGTTGAAATGAGGAACAGAACTCACAACAGCATGTGAATATTTATTTCTGTCAGTTAATTATCTCCGTATGTAATTTACAATCGTCTGACAAGAGAAAATAGTACAAACTGTCTTCTGGAATCAAAAGGGAAAAAAAGCTACATGCTACGTGGGGGGGGGGGGGGGGGGGGGTGGAGGCAAAAGCCACGTACGGCTACGTGGGGAGGGAGGGTGGTTCACAGGAGGCCAAAATGGAGCTACGTGGTTTATGCACGCTCTCTAAAGGTGATCATCACAATTTGTCAGCGACATATGAATACAGAAGGCAATGGAAGACCACTACATTAAGCAACCGAAAGTGTATGCTCAGAACATGTAGTATAATTGTTCTACACAGTGATAACTACATCCTGGATTCCGGTCATCATAACCAATAGAAGCATTCTAGGAGGTGGAATGGTAGAAGCATGAAAAAAATAATAGGTTTGAGAATTTAAAGAAGGAAATTGAACGACTTCCGTTAGATAATGGTATCAATTAAATTGAGTCATAGGAAGCTGAAATTCGATTCAGATGTGATTAGAGTGAAGTAACAACATTCTTGTCAACAACTATAATGGATGCTTCTGGTTTATGACGGTGAAAATTTTATTTGTGCACAACTTTTTCCCCAATACTTTCGAATTATTGACTGAGTTAGCTGCTGAACAGTGATGGTGTCCAGCGCTGATTAGCGGTTAAATGGTTCGAATCCTGTTGGTGAAAGAATTTTTCATCATTGGGACTTGGGCGGCAAGGTAGGAGAAGTGGTGGCGCGCACAATTCCTAACCACCAGACTGTGCACCAAAGTCCTGGGTTAAATCCTAAACCTATCCGCCCACAGTGCGTATGAAGTGAGGACATTCGACGCTGTTGATTGTGATTGGTCCATCGGAGGGGACGCTAAGCCTGACGGCCTTGGTGTCTTTCGGAAGAGTAGGACTGAGAATTATTAAAGGTTAGAAAAATTGAAAAGTGTCACGATGCCAAACATACTATCTTTTTCAGAGTTTAACTATTGTAATTACTCTGAAAAAGCCTGAAAGTATATTCAAACTTTGAATGTGAGTAATGTTTATAATGAGCAAGAAGTTCTGGAGCAATAACGGAAATCCAGGAATTCAAATGTAATTTTAAAAGTGATAATGAAATCACTATTTAAGAAGTTTTAAACTGGATACAGACTCAAGCCAACAGGAATAAATAAATAAATAATACTTAAATATTGTGATCCGTATTAAATGAGGATTAAGGTGAAGGAAAATAGAAAAAAGAAAGAGGTAGAAATAATAAAGTACTGGGTACATGGCTGTATTGGCAGTGACAGAGATATAAAGGAATAAATGGTAGGATTTAAACCATAATACGATACAAATTGGTAACAGAAAAAAAAACAGCAGGACATTTTTTTTTAATAATATGTTGTTGTGGAGTGAGAACAAAATGATGAATAAATAAAACAAAAAAGTATGAATAAACCAAATGAAAATTATTTCGTTTGAAAAGACAGACATCCTTCATAGCCCTTCCTCCTTCATTTATTTTTCTGTACTCACATGCACCTGAATAGGGTTTACATATTTCAAAATATTTACACTACTTTCTCTGTAAAAGGAAAACTTTACTAAAAAATTAATTCCATGATACAAAGAGAAAATTTCATCCCATTTGAGAGGACACGGGTTCGAATCCCCATCCGGCCATTAAGATTTGCGTTTTCCATGATTTTCCAGAACGCCGGGATGGTTCCTTCATAAGGCCATGGACGCATCGTTCCCGTTCATTGGCTCCAGTACTTTTCAGCCTTTATTAACATCGACGTCGACGATGTGTAAAGCCACAAACAAAAATCTAAACTAGAGGGAACTCCCTGCATAATTTTTCGTCTCATTTCTCAAGTTCTTGCGCAGACGTTTCAAGTAAAATCCTAATGGGTCCAGTTTCCAAGCGAATAGAAATGGAAATGCATTAATGCCGAAAGTTTATTACCCGTCTCCGTCTTAACAGTGGAGAGTTAAGTACCATGGAATTTACAAGTTCTAATTAGTGCAGCTGCTCAGGAATTAAGTCTCACCAGATTCTATAATATGCATAAAATTATACGAGAGAGAAAAATTAAGTTTTACCAGTGCGTGAGTTTTGTTTATTACTAAGTAGGAAGTAGCGATAACTCCAAAAAAAGAAAGGTCCCGATGAGTTCCGCGGTATCATGAGAAGAAGAATAAAAACAACCATTCCAGTCCGTCAGATGTTAAAAACGCGAGACGTTTTTATACGGAGTTCAAAGAGAGCGGCAATCTTGATGGCCTTCAGAGAACTGGTAGGCCTAGTGCGACACAAGAAACCGCTGCGCTGCTTTTAAGAGCTGTCTTCAGATAGCACGTACATTAGAGAACAGTAGTTAAACAGCTGCTACCGTGGTTCCACAATTGTGACTGACAGAAGACGGATACCGATTGCGTATCGTATAGAAACACCAAAAAACACCTATTCCCTTTATTGTTATACAGCGATTATTGCAATGGTGCCATGTCCTTCATTCTGAGTTTTAAACGAAAAGTAATGTTTTAGCTTTTCGTAAATCATTTGACCATTTTGGACATCTACATTGACAGATTTTTTATTGAATATATCAACTAAATTTCGTGTCAGCTGATGGTGTTTAAGTTGGTGGTAAGTTTTGTTGTATTTTTATTACTGTATTTCCTGTGTAAAGTTATTGTGGAATGTATATAATGCGTTATATCTTTATGAGATTTGCTTATCAATAAAACTACAAATTATTTACTTGATAAAAAGTAGATTTTTTTGTATGAACGATAATTTAGTTTTGTGAAATATCGTATACGTATGCTGAATTGATTTTTTTCGACTTTGCTATATTTGCAGTTTTATATATTTCTTTATTATTCTAAATAATTACCACTTCTGTTATTTTTTGTCTAAAACTGATGGTTAAAACACAGAAACTGTTTAGTAAATTTTAAAATCGTGAAGGTCCGTACATAATGCATCATTTTTAATTTTCCACACGATGTTTGCTTTTCTTCCATAGGCATCTTCTGTTGTCATTCTTTACAATTCTAGTATTATATTTTGACACTGCTATGCAATGAAGTTGGAAACTAAGTAATTAAACACATTTTGACTGACATTGTTTTCTTTTAAATAGAGTTTGCGTACTCGTGGATGACTTTCCCTGGTTGTTTTCCGGTACGGATGTGCAGATCAGGTTGTGGTACACACACTGCTCTGAAATTACAAATGTTTAGTTTGTTCATAGGTTAAATATGTCGTTCTGACGTCAACAGATCCACAGACAGACATTTGAAGTGACACGGAGGTGAACCTATTTCAAAGGACTCTAAAACTTATATTCCTGTTGAATGGTTTGAACTGAAATTAAACAAGTTTATCAGCTATTTTAGGTTATCGTATACAAAACAGTTAAAATTGTAAACTTGGCCGTAACGATTCTACGTGAATATTACCTTCCTCACCGAGTCCGACGGGTGAGCGCTAAATGTCGGTCCTGGCATTCGGGAGGACGCGGGTTCGAGTCCGCATCTGCCAACCAACGCCGAGTCTTTAAGATATCTCCTACAGAAAAGCGTGAGGTTTGTTTGGATTCAGTTCAAGTTGCTTTAGAGATTAATGTTAATGACATCACATTGACTTGTAGTTCTTCTTACCTGTCATATGAAACGACATTCTAATACTGAAAGAAATTTTTCCTATAAATTTCGCCAGTGTAACAAACATTTCATGTTTCACTGGATTCTATTTGATACTGGAAATGGATACCATCGATTGACACTTGTTTTACGAAGACCAGATTAACACGACCATTCACATTAGCCTCACGAAATTTGCTGGGCATAGTTCTACAAAATCACGCCCTTCTTGTAGACAGAGTGTGCTGTTGGGTGTGGTTTAATCAGGTACATAGCCACGTAGCCTTATCGCTGGTAGTGGTATAAGCTTTCAGAGTGTTCCAGTGTTAACGCAACCGCCAGTTTTCGTGATTAGATCTATCTCTTCATCTACGTACTGCAATTCACAGAAAACTGTGGCTGGCACGGACTACTTTGCACCAAAACCAATTTATATTCTGCACATTTCATTTCCGATGAACTTGTTCAGGCTTCGGTAAGGCACCCTATTTCTCTGATTTATTTATCCTATAATTGCAATCGAATTACGTTGGTGAGAGAAGCACTATACTGAAGGAAGTTGTTTTCATTTTATTCAATATACTTACGTGGGAAGATCACTAGGAAAATTATTGGCCCAAAGAAGACAAAAGAGGGCTACAGACTGCAGTCCCGTTAAGCAACAGAAAAACTATCTAAGCCTCCGGCAGATATCAGAAAACAAAGATTAAAATTCTATGGACAGGTTGAAAGACTTCCAACAACATGTTTTATACACAAGATCATGACATACACTGGAAAATTGAAAAGTACAAGTATACCGCGGATCCAACAAGTGAAAAAGGACTTATAGAGGACCAAAATAGACAATATGGAAATTTTGGACAGATACCTATTCAGTCAAGCAGATGTGTTGTGCAGCCAGAGAATGAAATTCTAACGATATCAGAAACAATGTGGACTGAAAAAGATAGATAGCTCACGGAGATAAAATGGTAGAAAAAAAGAAGATCAGAAAGGTGAATTATAAAAGAAGTACTGCGTAATCCAACTGGCATAAAGCATAATAATAATAATAATAATAATATGTGGGAACTACGTAGCCTTTCTATCAGAGAATCTCTGCCCAATCTCCAAATTAGTTTTGTGACACTTTCATAAGGATGATGGCAAGTGGTCGCTAATGGCGCGACTCTTCTCTGCACATTCTTGAAACTGTTAACCAATCCCTTGCGATGCGGGTCCTACACGACACAACAGTACTCCAGATGGAGACACAAAGATATGTAACAGTTCCCCAAAATCCGATCTATGAACAACTGTCTACAACTAGCTTTTCCAACGACCACTGTTAGGACATTTCATGTCACTGTTAAACCAAGGTACTTACACGATTCAACGGTCCCAAGAAATTAAAGGCTTAGTTCGTATTCGTGGGGTAATTAGTAGATCCTCAACTTAAGCCCGAAGCAACTCCACGTAAAAAGTAGGTTCAAATTGCAGATAAAATCCGCCCTACTGTCAAAAATATGGAGGTAATGTAACTTTCTGCACTTTCAGTATCGGCTATGACTTTCATTGAACTTTATTCGTGTCGTTGACGTGTGTTTGGTGTAAACAATAGATTACTAACAACAGGCTAAATTTGGTCAATGTTTCATCGTGACTATAACGCTGCTGTCCATGGAGGTAGGAATAGAGGGGAGACCAGGTGTCGCTTAAACTGTGAAGGAGCTTGTCTCCGGAGCCGCCATCTTCGTGAGTTCAAAACATTGGTCTGTTTTTCTTAAATTCTAATGTTTGTAGGTTATATCAATTAGGGTATTTATAAATGTGACTCCATAAGACTTCATTTTTAGTAATGCGATGATTAAAAACGAAGAAATTCTTCCGTTTGTATACATTCCTTGTGATTCTTGACCCTACCAATATGGCGACCTCCTACCCCATCGCTCTCCACTCGGCGTCACGTCGTTGTATGGAGAAGGTCCCTTACGTGGTATCCTCTCTTTTCTTTGCTCCATGCTGCTGTCATGCTCCCAGCCTAACTTGCCGAACTAACAACGGCTAGGTCTGTTTCTGCAAAATCATGGTTATGAGCTTCATTTAATAACAGTTTTATTTAATTAAGCAACTGCGAATAAATGAATTGACAGAACACTCAAAGATAAGTATGTATTTGTTTTAAATCAACATATTAAATTATTTATTGCTTTGTGTATATTTACATTCAGTCGATGTAGATGCTTTCTTATATACTCTGTCCAGAGATATTGCTGTTGCAGTAAACTAAGAAATATGCACCGCGTTTCGTTATTTTTAAGATTATTTATTATTATTAAGAGAGATTTTCCTCACTACAGAGGTTTTTCTCCAACACAACAATAAAGAATTCGGAACGTAGATATTGACTTCATCTTCTCAAAATATTCCTCCAGATATTTCGATCGTGTATATCTTCCTCTTCTGCACCAAGTCTTCTCATTGCTATTTGTACACTTTGGAGCCAGGTAAACATGGGCCGTCCTCTTTTCCTCCTTCCTTTAACTTCCCATTCCTGTACTAGTTTTGGTATCCTAGTGTCTTCCATCCTTCTTACATGGCCATACCATTCCAGTTTTTTTTGTTTTATAACATCATACATTTCTTCCTCCACTTCCATTAGCCTTATTATTTCGGTATTCCTTACTTTTTTTTCTTGATATTCTTGCTGATCTTCTCCAGAAATCCATTTCTAATGCTTTTCAAGCTTCTTGATATGTTTTTGGTTGATTGTCTAGCTTTCTGATCCATATAAGACTATACTTTCAAATAATGATTTGAATATAATTATTTTTGTTCTATTCATAACACTCTTGCTCCATAGAAGTGAATTTAGCATCCCGATTACTTTCCGGCCATTAGTAATTCTTTTATTAATTTCCATATTCGATTTTCGTTCTATTTATAAAATTGAACCCAAATAGCAAAAATTATTTACCTTTTTAATTTTTATTCCATCAATGTACAATTCATCCAAGATCATTAGTAAGATATTCTGTTTTTTTTTTGTAGTTAATCTTCAAGTCCCATTTTTTATATTCTTTTGACAGTTGATTACATATGTAATTTGCATCATCACCATCTTGTGCTATGACAACTTGATCATAAGCAAATAGTAAATGATGTAGATATGTTCCATCTATTATTTCTAAACCCATTCTATTACACTTTTGAGACCATGTTCTCAAACTAACATCGATATAAATTTTAAATAGGGTTGGTGACATAGGACACCCTTGCAGCAGACCTTTACTTGTTTTAAATTTTTGTGATAATCCATGACTAGTTTTTATTTGGCATGTGTTATTTATGTACATTTGTTGTATTATTTTTACCAAGCAGTTATCTATATGTGACATATGTAAAGCTTTCCATAACATATTTCTTGGGACAGTATCATACGCTTTTTCTAAATCTATGACAATTAATCCTATATTTTTTTGATTTTTCGTTGCATTTTTCTAGAATCTGTCGTAACGTGAAAATGTGGGCTATAAATGACCTACCTGCCGTAAATCCACATTGTTCTTCTTAAGATTATCAGTGTTATTTAATAACAATTGTATTTAATTACGCAATTGCGAGGAAATAGAACTCTGAGTACAATCCTTTATTTTTGACGGTTTCTGACGCTATTTATATTCAGTGTTGGTGCTTTCCCAATATTCTCTGTCATAGCAAGCTTGAAGAAGTGAACTGCCATAACTCTGCGATCACCCCTTCATTTCTGACGTGCCTAGAAGCTGGGCCATTATCGTAAAACGTGAGACTCGCTGCCGACTAGTCTTGTTGGCGCAGTTCAGTCAGGCATGAGGCAGGTCTGTGCCCTGTTGTGTGTGGTCCGGGACTGGCGCCGCCGCTTGCCGCCCCCTTCGCGTTCTTTTATTGTATTCGTCGCGAGTATTGTGTGGAAATTAGGAAAAGAAATGTGAGATTAACGCATCTGCGCATTAAAGAATACCTACCTGTCTGCGTGGAGAGAAAAACGGACCCACGAGAAGGGTTCTCGTCCGAGTGTTAGCGTTCCTTGCCTGCAGACGCAGTTGTCGTAATTGTACACTGTATATAGTTCACACTACGTTTTGCCGGCATTGATATGAAACAGAGAGGAACCTGCCATCGTTTTCCGTTAAAGTATTTCTGATACTTTAGGTAGAATTATAACGAGCGTGAAGCACGAGAGGTAACGCTCTAGCCTCGCATTCGGACATTCAGATTTCGGGTTTCCAAAAATCACTGAAGGCTATGGTCGAATTCCTTGCCCCAGTCATTCTTCCCACGTCGACGAGCCATAAATGCATGAGTAACATTATACACAGGGTTATTCAAAAAGAAAAGCGCAGATGTTGCATTTTTATTTCTCACAAACTAGAAAAGATACAAATACGTACCACAAACCACTAGCTACAGGAACGTTCATAGTTTTTGCTGTGTAGTTTCGACATGAACACCATTTGTTGTGCGATAAACATCAAAACGGTAGTCCATTTCTTGCCATACGCGCGTTAACGCATTCGAGGATGACCTGTGCTTTTCGTTTTGTCGTTTTGTGTATGTAAGAATCTTCTACTAATTTCACACGCCAATCCTTAATCTATTTATGATGAGGTGGCACTTTTTTAACTTATGACAGCATACACTCTGCACATCAACAGTGGATTCACTTTTTTCATACTCTAGTGCAGGGTTTCTCAAACGTTTAGCTCCGCGAACCCCCTATAAAATCTCCCAGGCAATGGCGAACCCCCTTTAAAAAGCTGAGTTTTGTATATTACTTTTTTTAAATAAAGATTTTTATTTTACAAAAGTAATACAGTGACAAAGTGCACACCGAGCGGGGCGGTGTAACGGTTAGCGTTCTCGCCTCGCATTCTGGAGGACGGCGGTTCGAATCCCCGTCCGGGAATCCAGATTTGGGTTTTCCATGGTTTCCCCAAATCACTCCAGGCAAATGCCGGGATGCTTCCTTCAAAAGGCCATGGCGGAATTCCTTCCCATTCCTTTCCCCCCATCCTTTCCCGTCTCTAAAGACCTCGATGTTAAAAAGAGACGTAAAGCAGTAACAAAAAAAAAAAAAAAAAACAAAGAGCATAATGTTATTAATTAATGTGATTGGTTGGCACATTTCTTGCAGTACGTGTAGTCAATTTCAGGAGCACTTTGGTCATGTTCACCATTGTGCGTGTTGGAAACTAGAGACAACCAGTCAGCCGCCATAACGTAAATATTGTCGCGAACCCCCTACGATCAACTCGCAAACCCCGGGGGGTTCGCATACCCCACTTTGAGAAACCCTGCTCTAGCACACAATAACACTTCTCCTGTGACGTCACAATTTCCAAGAAGAAAGACAACAGCGCCGTTGACGTCAGCGGACGGAACTAATAGGCCGTGTTACAAACTTCGAGTCTTCCTCTATCCAGCTACGTGTGCCTCGTATTTACATCTTTTATAGTTATGTGAGGAATAATACTGCAAAATCTGCTCTTTCTTTTTGAATACTCCTGTATTATTTTATCTTCGATATTTTTTTGAATTTGATATGAATTATGTATTATTTTTCTTGAAAGAAGAAAGTTGCTTCTATACACCGTCGCAGAACGAAACTAAAAGTTATATTACCAGTTGAAAGAAAGCGGCAATGCAACTGTTTAATTTATTTATTGTTGCGTCGTACGGGTTTCACCTCTCATCGAGGCAAAAACATGCTTTGGATAAGAAAACGGAGATGGGCAGCTGTATACCATGTTAACAAATGTAAATAGTAAGTAAATATCAGCTATAAAAATATCTCATGTTCACAATTTAATAAGATAAAAATGTATATAAAAACTGTATGTAAAAACTATAACGCAGATTCGTCGCTGATGATGTCTCGATGAGTCTCATTGCAGATCTGTTAGACGGCGTCCATTATTTACGTGAGTGAAATGGGGGGGGGGGGTTCCGCGAAATCTCACGAAACCTCAGCAAGGGGTAGGGGAGGTCAACGGAAATCTCACGTGATGTTTCGAAATTCTTGAAGGATGGTAGAGCTAAAAAAAAAGTATACAAATGACGCTAATGTCGACTTAGGGGGGTATATGGTCCAGAAATGACGCAGAAACATACCTTAGGGGGCATCCATAAATTACGTGAGGTGAAATAGGGGGGGGAGGGGTCCGGCGAAATCTCACCAGATCTCACCAGAGGGGGGGGGGGGTCCGGCCAGATCTCACCAGGGGGGGAGGAGGGTCCAGAAATCTGGAAAAACACCTCACGTAATTTGTGGATGCCCCCTTAGGGGGAGGGGTATAACCGCCCTTCGAAGCTTAAAAAAAAGGTCTCACAAAACTACGAGGTCGATTGGCAGGGGGGTTTCTCCGTCAAAATATAAACGTCATTTCAGAGGGGGGGGGGTTCCTACCAGATCTCACCAAATCTCACCAGAGAGGGGGGGGGGGTGTCCGGAATTGCGGAAAAACACTCCAATAGGGGCGTTAATTAATTACGTAAGGTGTATTTCCGGAATTCCGGACCTCCCTCCCCCCCTCTCAGGTGAGATTTGGTGTGATCTGGTCGGACTCCCCCTAACATGACGTGATATTTTGACGGTACCTCCCCCCTGCCTACCGTCGTTTGTGGACTTTTTTTGTAGCTCTACTCAAGAATTTAAAAAGATGACGTGAGATTTTCGTCGAGCTCCCCCCCCCCCCATCTATTTCACCACACGTAATTAGTGGACGCCCCCTTATTAACTCCGAAAGTATTCTTTTGCAGCCGACATTTTTGTATTACTTTGATGCATATTATCACCTCCTAAAATATTTTACAACTTTTTTTAACACCCTGTATATCGAGATTTTCTTCAAAATCTTGGCTCTGCTCGTAAGTTATGATCTGGTCAAGTGATAACTTTCACTGCGAATTCCGAGTCGGTGTCGCAGAAAGCCCGGTAACGGTTCGTCCTACTAGCGCGCAGTGAGTGACTTGCAAAGTAGCGCGTCGGATGAAGACGTTTCCGAGACGCGTTAACGGGCACAACGAGCGGCGCCCCAGGGCAGGCAATTGGCTGTGCTGCACAGTGAGTGTGACGTCACCGTGTCGGCGGCTCAAAGCGGCGGAAGCGGCGCCTGCCGGCCGGCCGTCTCCCATTGTGGAGTCCGCCGCCATCTCGGCTCCATCTGACGCCGAGCGAGGGCCCCCGGTCACCGGCCACTGCACTTCGCAAGTCACCGCGCACACAAAGATAGGAAACTTTTCAGCCCCACCAGAGGTAATAACAGCGGAAGTATGGAAACTGGACCGCGAAACCTTGCTCTACGCATGACTTGTATATGGTTTATCAACGTTATTCTACAACAGTGTTTCTCAATCCGTGGTCCGCAAAGATAGCAGAATATTAAAGATATCATACCAAAATATAATTGAGTAAAAATTGTTCACATAAAATGGATACAGTACTCATACAGTTTAAGGCTATAACGGAGTATAAACCTGAGTATTTCAACAGCCAGATATGGTGATTTCAGGACATCAAGATATGACTGCGTTGATATTATAATTAAATACGTTTCCAGCTGGCATCAAATAGAGCGTTGCTTGGGTTGGCTCATAATATACTCTTACGTTAAAAAATTAGGAAATGTACATATCACAAGCTTGTACAATTTCATATCTCGAGATCTAATGTTTTAATCCAGTTAACTGCACTGATCATGTATTTCCACCATTGTTCCCTTGTAGGCCCGGAAGAGGACAGTCAGAAACGATGTGATTGATTGTCTGTAAGGTGGCTCCACAGTCATAATTTGCAGAATCTACCCAGCCCCATTTGTATAATAAGTAGGCGCATCTGCCTTGTCGAATCCGATTGATGATTCTCCACTGCCACCTGGGGATATCGAAACCTTGCAACCTTACTGAGGGGTCCTCAACTAGATTTTTATCGGCTACTGATGACTGCTCCCATTGAGTTGTCCACAGCTTATTGATGTTGAAAGAGGACTCTGTAAGGTTGATTGCTGTGCGCTATGGGGTTTTCTTGATTTCAAGCGTTGGTGTTTTGTTTGAGTTATGTCTTGATGTATAGGCAGCTCAGGGTTCTTCAGGATATTTTTCCAGATTTTTAAGAGAGCTTCTGATCTTCTTAGTGCTGGGGGTGAGATGTAGCATAGCATTGGAAGCCATATGGTGTTCGTACTGTGAATAAATCCCGTAATTACCCTCATTGCTTGATTGAGTTGCACATCTATCTTCTTTGTATGGGCACTATTAATCTAGGATGGGCAATAGTATTCAGCAACAGAGTATGACAGAGCTAAGGCTGTGGATCTTAGAATGTGAGCACTGGCTCCCCATGAAGTATCTGCAAGCTTTTGGAGAGTATTGTTTCTCGTTTTGACTTTGGCAGCCACGTTTGAGAGATGCTGTTAGAAAGTTAGAGTTCTGTCCAGTGTTATAACCAGATATTTTGGTGTGCCGCAATACGGCAAGAGTTGGCCTCTGAATTTAACTTCTGGTTTATAGTGTGCTTGTCTGTTGCGTAAATGAAATGTTGAAATAACTGTTCTCTGAGGATTTAGATGGAGGCACCATTTCTTGAAGTAGTCATCTAACTTTTCCAGATTAGCTGATAAAGTTGTTTCTGCATCAGAAAAGTTGCGGTTTTGGTTCACCAAACAAATGTCATCAGCGTAAATAAATTTTCTTGAAGATGTTTCCAGTAAATCTTGAATATACAAATTGAATAGAAGGGGCGCTAAAACAGATCCATGAGGTAAACCATCATTTAGTATAAATATTCTGCTTCTGTCATTATCAGAGTATATCTGAAAGTTTCTATTGCTCAACATGTTGTTAAGTAGTTCCGTAAGTTTTCGACATGGGATAATGTACTGAACGTCTAGGAAGATATCGTCAATATTTTGTCAACCACTAGTAAAACAACATGGCGCAAGCACCATTAATCGTCACCTTCACAAAGACGTCGGTTAATACGGCAAGCCTGAATTTATGTCCGTGTTAATTACTTTATATCGCGGTTAACCCGAAATGTGGTAAGTTACATCAAAAGATTATTTCGTATCACTTCTCGTTTACAAATAATTTGTCAGCATCTCCTCAATCTTCCCACGCTCTGTCCGTCGTGTCTCCATTATCCTTCTCTCAGCACCACATCTTGAAGGGCTCAAGCCTTTTCTACTCATTTTTAACCTGAAGAACAGGTACACGTATTACCGGCGAAACTTTCCTTAAACCTACATTGTGAGCGTTAAAAACTGGATTTGGGAGAGGTCCGAAGGAGGATCGACGAAATGTATCCAAAGTGTCAAATCAATCGTTAGAAGCGGGGTGCGGAACGATCTTCTTTCAAAGATAGAAAGGGTTGCTGGAGGAGCTCATTTATAAGGTTCAGCCTTTTACAAAAGCCAGATTTTCGTATTTCCCGTGTTTTATTTTCTCTCGATATCCGTCGTTTAGCTTCTATTGGCACTATTTATTTTCTTTCACTGAATCTACTGGCAGCCTAAGTACAGTAAAAATGATAGTCGATAATTTCTACAGGTTAAGCACTTTTAATGAATTACCAACACAAAAACATTTCAAATTATAAATCGGTCTTCTTTGTTTATACAAGCTCTCCTTATGAATATTTATCGTTCTCTGCATTTTGACTCAAACCCTTATGAATATAGCCTTGTGGTGGCGATATAATTATGTGATTGGTTTCTCCAGCTTCTATTAACCAACCGAAATCGACAACCCACACTAGTTACCCGTTGCTACGGAAACTCCACGCTTTTTCTCAGGATAAACAAACTTGCCTTAGACAAGGAACCCTAAATTCAAGGATACTGAATTATATTAAGGTGTATAATGTAATTGTAGGATATCATATCTGTTATCATACAAGATGGCACAATCTCTGTAATACTTTATAACACACGGTATTACGTAGGATTTGATGTTGATTCAAGCCAAATGTATTTTATGTAAAATGAATAAATAAGGCATACAATTGAAGTTAACGCAACTTTACCTTTTTGGCTTATGGCATTATGTCTCTTCTTCAGCAAGTTCGTTACAAGATCATTATAGTCCAAGATATGGTTGCATGATTTCTACGTCCATCTGTAATTTGACTGAAATGAAGTTTTTATGTATAATTATTATCAGCAGAATACGATTATGCCGAGTTGTCTATCGAAATATGGTCGCAAGTATTTTTAATTACATTTTTTACAAACAAAAATTTAAAAAATTTCGTTCAGATGTTTCTTAAATAAATTATAATTCATTTCAAAGAGAGACATGTAAAAAACGTAAAACTTTAGGCCTCCCTATGTAAACGTGGCCGCAAGTAGGAATCGACAGCTGTTACAGTTAGGTATGAGCAAGGGAGAGAGCGAGCACCACACTCTGTCAGACGGCATACTGCGCTGACTTTAACAACTGGCAACCCGTACTTGCGGCCACTGTTACATAGGCAGGCCTAATATATTTAGATGTCTCTATTTGAAATTAATTATAATTTATTTAAAAAACAAGCTAATGAATTAGTTTGATTTTTTTTGAAAATTTATTAAAAATTCTTTCGGCCATATTTTAGTAGTCAACCCAGCAGAATCGTATTCTGCTACTAATAATTATACATAAAAATTGCATTTCAATCAAATAACAGATGGGCATAGAAATAATGCAGCCGGATCTTAATGCCCATTCCCACGGCGCGTGGTAAGCATTACGTGCCTTTCATCTTTTACCGCCTGGCGGTGGGTCGAGGCGCGCCGTACCTGCTAGTAAATATGCGGCAAAGAAGAGAGGCGTCCCCTTACACGCGCCGAAGGACACGCCGTGGGAACGTACCTTTAGGCTATTAGAGGCGGCAAAGGACAGAGAGCGAGGAATAGAATTTGATCGTTGCCTTTTGAAGGAACCATCCCGGAAATCGCCTGGAATTCCGGAAAACCAGATGGTTGCTCTAACAATCGTCGTTCCGAATGCCAGACTCGAACATTACCGCTCAGCCACCAGGATCGGTGCAACGTTGCTACTCTTGTCTACACTCTACACCAGTGGTTCCGAACGGGGGCGGTACCATCCACCGGTCGGCGCTGAAGAGCTGGCGGCGGCCGTTTCTGGTCCAAGGAAAAGTAGGGAGGGGGGCTAAGGACCAACCGCCGCCTCCCTTTTTTCCAGTAGCATATGGGGGCATCCATAAATTACGTGAGGTGTTTTTCCAGATTTCCAGCACCCCCCCTCCCCTCTGGTGAGATTTCGTGAGATTTCGCCAGACTCCCCCCCCCCCTCCCTCTGGTGTGGCCCGTGAGAACCCCTCCCACCCCCCCTAGATATAGCCCTTGAAACTTTTTGAGACCTTTTTTCTTAGGTCTCACCCTTCAAAATTTGTTTTTTTCGACGAAATTTCTCCGTAAAATAGCTTTTCGCGCAATTTGTAGACTTTTTTTTTAACTCTACTATCCCAAAAAAAAATTCAAAACCTTACGTGAGATTTCTGTAGACCTCCCCCTCCCTGGGTGAGATTTGGTGAGATTTTGCCGGACCCCCCCCCCCTCCCCCATTTGACCTCACGTAATTTATGGATGCCCCCTATCCGACTTGGATCAAAGAAGTTTTGAATTGCATTCCTAAGATCATGTGAATAATAATAATAATAAAAAAAAACAGATTGTGGAAGGAAGGTATTTAAGATTGTTGATTAATGATGGACCAATAAGGTACCAAATATCGAAAAATTTACATCTAGCTCAGCCCTCTAATTAATAATATTTTTGCATAATATCAGTTTGTTAATCAAACTACTAACAATACACCAATATTGTTATTAACTTTTGATAGAGTAATTTTAAAAATCTGTCCTTGTTTTTTTTTCTGTTAACTATGTTGTACACTTCACCTAAGAGGAGTGCCATCTAATCAATGTTGCAAAAAATGGGTTACAGGAAGAGAAGTCGGTGTGATTTTTTTTTTTAAAGTTGGTGGTGAATATATTTTTTGTTTGAAAAGGGGGTGGTGAGCAATTTAATTTTTCTAAAAGGGGGCAGTAGGTCAAAAAAGATTGGGAACCTATGCTCTACATGAATAGCACAATACGTAGCCAAGTTTTATCACACGATAACAGCTTGTCACCAAACTCTGCAACACGAAGATTACTAACAAGTATCTTTGATAGTTTCAAGCCAAAAATTTAACGAAATATTTCAGAATTTTACAAAGCAGCTACAAGACACGTCAGTCCGGAATATCGCTTTACAAATTAATTGGTTATCGTGAGAGGTGCTGTTAACTTGATTATTCTATTAATCCGTACACATTTTTTCCCCCCTTACAAGATTTGAAATACAGTCAAACTATTTTATATTAAACTGTGGAGTTGCACCACATACGTTGCTAAAAGACACTACAACAAAGAAACCCAATATGTTATCTGTAGATTTACAATTTACCGGCTTGATACATTTGAAGACTGTTTGGTCCTAAAGGTTTCAGATGTTAAAATTCTTTGTTAAAAAAAAAAAGATAATAATTTATTCCAAAGATTCTTAACTGATTGAAAATTTTTCCACAACACATTTTATGCTCCGTGAAACTTCGTGTGACACGTTCGTTTACTGGGATATAAAAATTAGTCCATGTGTCAGTATTCGTTATTGATAAACAATTCATACGAAGTTTCACAGAGCATAAAATGTGTTGTGGAAAAATTTTCAAGCAGTTAAGAATCTTTGGAAGCTTTACGAAATAAACATTTTATTATTATTACTATCTTCAGCAACGTACTTTAATTCGTTTTAAACATACAAACATTGGATTACAACTCTAGGAGCGTGTACAAGCCGTTAAGTTTCATTTAAAGGGAAGTTAATATGCAGTTAAGCATACTTCTAATTACCTAGCAGCGATTTGACTGCATAAAAGTTAAGAGAAAATTAACAACTGCTTTGCTGAAAATTCTCTCGTTGCATACACTAATAGTAACTACCAATTGTTTTTACATAAAACTGCAAACCAATATTTTTGCCAATTACCTCAGAAATGCTTAATGTTTTTTAGTAATTTTTTTCTGAGACTTCAGGTACGAATACCGTTGTTAGCTGAAAAAAATAATTTATTAATACTGTCAGCAATTAATAAAAGGAGCGTAATCATAAAACAAAACGTCCACCGTTATTTATGACACTGTGCGTTTTGTTTTCCGCCTTGTTGATGGCTGCCATAACTCATTGTCTTAGGAGCGCTCGTAATTGCTACGTTGCAGACGTGGGAGGAACACCGCACGTTCGTTACGTTTGATACACACCACGAGAATAATAATAATAATAAAAAAAAATCGGAAACATATTGACAGTTGCCAAAACAACTAATGTCTAATAAAGATATTAAATATTTTAAATGGAAGGCTGCGTAGAGTTCCTTGGCTGAGTGATGTTAGCCTGATACGGATTAGAAAGGTTTTACGGAAGGAAACAGAAGTTACAAAATGGTTCCGGTTTATTTGTCGTAAATCACACACAGACAGTTTCACAAACACAAGAACGTAATTTCTGACCCACGCAATTTGTTAGCTGCACCCCCGCTATCTTGAATTTAGACTCCGGTTGTCGAAATGGGGTACAAAGTGACGGGTGGATCCAGGGGGGGGGGGGGGGCTAGCGGGCTCAAGCCCCGCCCCCACAAACGTATCTAGGTCCACCCCTGACATTGTAGTTTTGAGACATTTTTTTTTTTCTTAGCTCTACGGATTTGAGGCCCGAGGAGGCTATAAATACTACCTTTTTCCCCGACTCAACCCCCCCCCCCCCACCCAAAACCAAAATCCACTGAACGCAAGCCCTCTGAACCAAAATTCACTCAAGCCAAGCCCCCCCTCCCGCCCCCAAACCGAAGTCTGCTCAAGCCACCCCCAAAACAAAATCCTGGATCCGCCCCTGCAAAGTGATATTGTTGGTAGTAAATCGCGAAACACACGTCACACCTGTGCGTAAATTTCGATAGTCCGAGGCACACTGCCTGCGTCTAGCTGCGAGCCAGCGCTCGTACTGATATCAGCGCATAGCGCTCGTGTTACACCACACGGTTGTGCAGCTAAGAAGACGGCTATATTCACTTCGATTTTACACAATATTATGGGGATTTATTTGATTCCCTTACACTGTACTACTATGTGAGATAAATACAACCACATTCAATTCAACCCCACTCGGTTTTCGAATCCCATTCTGGCCATCCAGATTTCAGCTCTAAGCACTCCATGGCTAACTGAAATCAATCTGGTCGAATGGTGATACATCCCATAGAAAATCCGTGGCTGAACGTTTCCCGATCATTACCACCAATCGTCTGCACTAATGATTTCTGAGTCGACGGGGCGTGAAGCTCTAAAAAGAAGACTCAAGTCAATCCCAGTTCCATAGGGTCCCGTTTTCTGGATTTCTCATAATCGATAAGAAGACTACAAAGCAGAAACAGAGACCATTATTCTAGGGGACGCAGCAAGGTTCAACAACCGTATTCACTGAGGCAGGGCTTGAGGAATGCTGACAGAGACGGAGATAGCAGTTTCCGGCGGAGCAAACGCTGGACCTTGAACACCCAGCAATAGAGGGAGAACTGCTGCCCCTGAGTTTGCGTCGCGTTTTGATCGTGTGAGCGGGGAGTTGATGACGATGACTGCCATACAAGATGACATAGGCGTCAGCTATGCCATGGAAAGAGTAACTCCCCCAAGCCAGAGTCTTGGAAAATTTAGCTGGGGTGGTTTCCCGTTGGCTTCTCTAGTAATGGAAGTGTTACTGTTTGTGTGGGTGACTGTAATGTGTTTGTGCTGTGAATGAGTGAAATATGAATGAACCGAGAAGCGGAAACCCTGTGCCATCCCATTTGACCCACTCTTCTGAAAGACACCAGACGATCACTAAGCAAACGTACCATCTGACAGACGATGGAATTTTACAAAAGCTAACTGGAGAGAATTAACCAGAGAAATAGAACATAACATACAATATATTTCACCAAATATGAAAAATTACCAGTGCTCCTAAAGGCTGTTTTGTGCTATAGTTAAAAAGCATATCCCTAGAGCATACAGAAGGGACTACATCCCCGGGTGTGGAGCCTGAAATGTGACGAGATGTATAGGGAATACGAACTCAGTAATGACCCGGAGATTGCAGATGTACTCCTACACTCTTTAGACTCAGCGAGGAAAGAGAAATGGGTAGAATTAATGCAAAACGTCAGTTTCCAGCATTCAAGCAGAAACGCGTGGTCAATACTGCGCAAATTAGGAAATAACACTGTAGATATCACTAGCAAGAGCTCAAAAGATAAAACCAGATCAAGTAGCACAGAGAATTGTTATCCTTACTAGAAAATCAACTAAGACTTTAAACAACAAATCTAAAGAAATCCGAAATGAACTGAAGCTCAGATTACTTCAAGCTGATGGAAACTCTCCATTTGCATCAGATTTCACAGTCTCAGATATTTCTGATGGCGCTGAAAAAAACCAAATCTGGTAAGGCTGCAGGGATAGATGTAATATACCCAGAATTTCTAAAACATTGTGGTCCGCGAACATTAAATTGGATTGCCAAATTTTTCAGCAATATCCTACAATGCGGTAAAGTTTCAAACCTCCTTAAAAGAACCAATGTAACAGCTTATTTGGAACCAGGCAAAACTGGTTGCAGTCCAGAAGATTATAGACCAATAGCCCTTATGAGTACATGCTACAAGCTGCTCGAAAGAGCCATCTACAACAGGATCTCAGAAAAAATCCTTGACTACATACCATCTGAGCAGGCACGATTTCGACCAAATCGGAGTTGCTGCGACCAAGTAATGGCGCTGACCAACCATATCGAAAAGGGATTCCATGATCGGAAAAAGACCTTGACAATGTTTGTAGATTTGATTTCAGCATATGACACAGTCTGGAGGAAGGGAATGAACCTGAAATTCTTGACGATTATCCCGTGCAAAACGATCGCCTCTCTCTTGAATGACATGCTATGCAATCGAAAGATTGAGGTTCACCTAAATGGGAACAGAAGCAAATCTTACAGATTAAACAACGGGCTACCACAAGGATCAGTCCTTGCTCCACTACTTTTCAACATCTACACCGCAGACTTGCCATCCACCACTTCTAGGAAGTTTATATACGCTGATGACATAGCCATGACAGCACAATCTGGCGACTTCAAAACATCTGAAGAAGTTCTTGCAACTGACCTTCACAAACTGAATGAGTACTTCATCACTTGGTGCCTGAAACTGAATATAAATAAAACCGAGGTCAGCTCTTTTTACCTAAACAATAGAAAAACACACTATAGACCTCAAATAAAATTCAGAGACCATTTACTGAATTACAAGCCTCATCCAAAATATCTAGGTGTGATTCTTGACCGGTCATTGATATATAAGGAGCATATCCATAAAACAGCGGCAAAAGCAAAAACTCGAAATAACATCCTTCACAAACTTTCAGGAACAGGTAGGGGAGCACATGCCACAGCTCTCAGGACATCAGCTCTTGTTCTGGTATACTCAGCTGCTGAATACTGCAGTCTAGTATTGCTAAATAGCAGTAACACAAAAAAGATCGACATTCAACTAAATGGCAAAATGAGAAAAATATCTGGAACTGTTAAATCTACACCTGGCTGCCTGTATTCTCTAACATCGCCCCACCAAGTCTCCGAAGACAAGCGGCTTTAAAAAAAAGGAATGGCAAGATGCTTAAGATATCCACAACTTCCAGTTCTTCAGGACTGCACACACAAAGCTCCAAATAGACTAAAATCTAGATATTCAACATGGAACTTTGGTCAAGAACTCATCCACAATAATTTCAACATAGGCGAAGCATGGTACGCTGAATGGACAAATTTCAACTCCGACAAACATGTGCTAATCCAAGACTTTACACGACAGCCTCCTGGATTCAACCTACCTAGAAAAACCTGGACTGCACTGAACCGAATGAGAACAGGCCACGGTAGATGCAACTATTTGATCTACAAGTGGGGAATGACAGAGATTCCTTCTTGTGACTGCGGTAACTAAGAGCAAACCATTCACCACGTCGCCATGGAAAATGCCCTCTTAGGAGATTCAGTGGTACAATGCATCATACTCATGAAGAAACTACAGAAGGAATTGAATGGCTGCAATCGTTGGACATCAGTCTGTAGTAATACTTATATTTATTGTGATTTAATGTAGTTACTGTTTTTGTATTTCTGCCATACGAAATAAATAAATGAACAGACGAATAACCATCTAAGGCAGGGGTATTCGACCTTTTGTACCTACCGCCCACTTTTGTTAGTAGTAAAAATATTCTAACTGCCCACCGGTACCACAGTAATCGTGATCTATAAAGTAGGAAAGTAACTTTATAAAATTTATGAAGCAGAGTTTCAGCAAGTTCAAAACAAATAATAATAATTAATTAGCAAATAATTTATGTCGGACTTGGCAAAATAAATATTTAGAAAACTATTATTGTACTTAAATCTATCTTTTTATTTACACTTTTCGTACATAGAAGCATGAAGTCTGGGAAATTGCATTTAATTAATTAAATTATTATTGAGGTCCTTGAGAGTTATGCTGCGAAACTAAATAAGCCTATTGGATAGGTGGCTCAAGAACAAATGAAGGTTTCCTCTTTCTGAAATATTCAGGCGGTTTGTTTCTTTAGTCATAATATTAGGGAGCGTCCATAAATTACGTGTATCAGTCTAAAGGAGAGAGAAGGGGGGGGGAGGGGCTGGCTGGAATACTAAGCTGGGCTACGTGGGGGGGGGGGGGAGGGATGTTACAGAGCCAGGCATGTAGCTTTTCATTAATATTATTTGTAATCTCTTGGCTGAGGTAATCACAAAGATAATGAAAAAACAATTACGCAAACGTTATTATCTCCAAAATATATTTAGACAATCAGACTGTCTGTATGCTAATTATATTACTGTAATAAATATCGAAAAAACTGGTGTTTTTTTTTTAATCATTTCAGTTATTGGGGGTACGCGAGGTTGAGCTCAATCTTGAAGTGATATTCGGGAAAAAACTAATTGGGAACCGCTGCCTTAGACGATATCTCCACACCCTGCTTCATGAACTCGATTGTTTGTAAAGTTTCTCAGATATCCAAATAGCAGGTGGACTGGGTCCTTTAACCTCTGCTCTAATGTAGGACGTATCGGCTTATTTTTGACTGGAAAAAAACTACTTTTTCAGCATATGATAAAGACGTGGAGCTTGTGACAACCTAATATCCACCAATTATTATTCTTAATATTTCTCTTTGATTGATTATAAATGTTATGTATAATATGTACTAATGTCCGAAAATTAATTAGTCTTTTTGTAGAGTTTGCACGAGCCGCAGATTTGTACAGTCTTTTGGTAACTAGTATTGGAGCTCCAAGGTGTACAAACCTCTGTGGAACAGCGGTCATACTTTGTCGGAAAAACAACATCATCTCTGCCAGAGAATATAAACAGTTCATCTACCGTAGCCGTAAACGAAGCTGATACATTAACTTGACGGCAGCCCTGACGAAGGCCTCAAAGTGGGAACGAAACGTTTGCATCATCAGCAACACCCGAAAAGAAAAATAGGTGAAATTTTTCTAAATGAAGGCTGCGAAAAGTGTGAAATTTTATAAAGCTGCGTTGATTTAATTTTTATAAACGATCTCGGAGACAAAGTGAAAAGCCTTTTTAGATTGTTTGCCGATGATGCGGTTATTTATAGGAAAGTAAGAAATTTGGCCGATTGCTTAGAAATTCAGTGTTATCTGGATGTTATTTTGGCTTGGTGCGCTGATTGGCAACTTACTCTAAATTGGAAAAGCGCAAGACAATGAGCATAACTAACAAAAAGAATCCAATTGTTCAGAAATACGAATTAAACAATACAGTTATTGATATGGTCGATTCTATCAAATATTTGGGAGTAACAGTACAAAGGAACATGAAATGGGACATACACATTAATTCGTTAGTAGGTACAGCAAATTCTAGGCTGCGATTCATAGGTCGAATCTTGAAAAATTGTAATGAACAAACAAAGGAGATAGCGTACAAATCTCTTGTGCGTCCACATTTGGATTATTGTTGTGCAATTTGGGACCCGTTTCGTAAGGAGTTGATCGAAAGTATAGAGAAAGTACAGAGAAGAGCCGCTCGATTCGTGACCGCTTGCTACAGTCCTTATGAAAGCGTCACAGAACTGATTAGTAGACTAGGCTGGGAGATCTCTGGTAGATAGACGACACACGTTTCGTTTAAACTTATTGGTAAACATGCGTACTCGCACTTTCACTTTCGAGTGTAGTGAAATACTTCTTCCGCCAACCTATTTGAGTCGGAAGGACAGGAAAGATAAAATTAGAGAAATAAGGTGGCGCACTGATTCTTATATGAATTCTTTTTTCCCTCGTACCATTAGGAATTGGAATGCACAACAAAGAGATTAGCTTTGGTGCTGAGCACCCTCTGTCACCCACAATGTTGTGAATTGGAGAGTATATAAGTAGATGTAGATTTCCGATGCCAGAGCGTCAGAGCGACAGGTGAAGAAGTAGAAGCTTCTTGGCGATGGCGGAAGAAGCGAAGTTCTCGGAGCTCAGACCTCCGCGTTGAGGGTCTCCACTCCCGCAATTAGCGGGACTCCAAGTGCAGAAGCCGCGAACAACAGTAAGACTCGGCTCAAATGAGGCCGGCTGGTAATTGTGTTTAATTGGTGGCGAGATGCCGCCGCGCAGATAACTCTAATTAAAGCGAGTCAATTACGGCGGCGGCAGGTGTCCGCGCAGGCCGCATGAGCCGTCAAAGACTGCCCGCGCGACTCGTGACGAATCTCAGATAACGCCGGCTCAATTTCCGTCACGTGGAAAACTCTATTCGGCCGGTCGGCCTGAAAGGAGTTTCTCTGCCTTTAGCGCCTAACAGGCTTTTTGATGGGGCCCAGCGGTTTGTGATCGCAGAGAAAGGGCTCGCTTTGAGGCTCGCCGCCGACCCGGCCGGGGGCTTTGTCCGCCGCTACTCATTAATAACTGCCGACCAACAACCCGAGGCCGGCTTTTTTACCGGCGCCGCGCTGCCTTCTAATTTGACGCACGCCAAATCCGCCCCGCATCGATCGCACCCGACCACATCAAGGTCCGAGCTGCGTCGACAACAGGTGTCTCGTCAGGCCGTGTCGCTACAAGTCAGAGCCACTATCCCGGCAGCGGCAGCTAGTGACCAAGCTAGCATTGCCAACCGTCCCGATTTCGGCCGGACTGTCCGATTCTGACGCGATTTGTCCGTTCACTACATGCGACCGGACACAAAATGTCCGGTTGTTAAGAAATTTTAAAAATTACGGGTTGATGATTTCTCAAATGTGTTGGAAGTAGACAAGGTCGCCGCGTCTCGTTCCTTATTCCCCCATTCGCCGAACGTAATTCAACTTTTTCGCTCTGTGTTCAAATGTTTACTACAGTTATTCGCAAATCAGATTATTCAGTGTAGGCTTTCGCGGCCGGCATTTACTTCACTCAGAATTTGCGGGCTAAAAGGCCGTGGTCGATAGGTAACTGCAGTTGCCGCTTGGCCTCCGATGATGTTTTCCGCAGCTGAAGACGAAACGTTAGGGGAAAGTTTTACCTATCGACCACGGCCTTTTAGCCCGGAAATTCTGAGTGAAATCGGATTATTGTTTCAGTTACCCACACTATGTTGAAGACGGAACGTGGTAATGCACAGGTCTGGGTGTCTTATTAATTTATATAAAAAAGGAATTTAATTTTTAATCTCAGGTAAGATTTTATTAAAGTTATTTCAGTTGAGAAAGGGTTCATAATCAATTAAAATGCATGACATGATTCATCAATAAAACTTCCATAAACTGGACATTTATTCAGCCATTAAAATTTACACATGAGGTGAACATATCGTTTCTGTCAGCACTCAAACATTTACTACATATAAACAAATTGACTAATCAACACGAAAAAAGCACGTAATTGGTTTTGTTAGAAACAAGAAGTTATTATTTAATTTTATCCATAATTCGCTATATTGACGCGACTGTATTAATCAGACAAAAGGTAGAATGAGAAACAGCCTTCAGTCACTAGAATACAACTTTTATTGTATTACACAATGCATTTCGGACCCTGTGGATCCATCTTCAGGTTACTATGGTATTTACATTTGGTTTTAAATTTTCCTTAAGCGAGATTCGTGCCTAGTAAAGTTTGTTCCTGCGCTGAAAAATGATTTCAAGTAAGTGACGAGAACACGTTATTTTATTTTCATATTTTGTATTTTCTCTCATAATAAACGTGTTCTCGTCAATTACTTGAAATCCACCAGCGCCTTGTTCGCACCGTATAGCATCTCCAGATGTGGCTAACTGAAGGTGGAATTGCAATCTTAGTCTCTTTCTAAATCTAATAGAACTTGATTTGCACGTACATTGAGAAGTAGCGACAACTCTCGCACTACATGTAGTAAGTTCATCAAAGATAAGTTCCTCGGCTTCAAGCCGAGTGAGACCAATTAACATACACGATATTTCGCTGAATACTGCAATAGTTTCCACTGTCAATTGACATTATCGTCAGGGAGCGACGAACTCCCTGCGGTGTTCACATTGCATCGTCCGACTGACTGCTGACTAAGTCATCGCACCCCTGGCTGCCTGCTGACAGACTCGATTGGCTGGGGAAAGGCGAGACGCTTCTGGGGCCGGTCTACGTCAGACTGCGTCACTTTCACTTAAGGCCTGAGCCACTGATTCGCTTCCAGGCTTCACGTATCTCGAATCCACCATATCAGCTCACAAAACTGTAAGAGAAACGAACCTGGACAACTTCTGTCACCAAGAGCCTCCTTCATGGAAGAACTTTCGTCACTTCAACATCGAAACGATGACTGTGCATGCCCAAAACATCTTCGATTTACATGCCATGTCGTTTGTCTTAAATATGATCTCTCGCATTGTCACAATATCTCTCCAATACTCGCTTAACCTTGTCAGGTTTGACTCAAAATACCTTGGATATTCTAGTTCTTATACCTCTCCCGTAACCCCAGATAACTAGGTATCTTTGTAACGCAGCCAGTACCAGATTAACCACGTAGCAAATGGTACGGGCCTCGCGCCTTCTGGGGCCCTGAGCGTTCTGGGAAGGCTCGCGCCTTCTGGGGAGGCCCCGCGCTTAGAAGTGCTCTCAGTCAGGCTAGATGGGCGAAAACCAAGGGTCTCTTTGGGCCCCGCACCGTCTTAATCTGGCCCTGAATGCAGCGATATACTCGACCGAATAGCTTTAAGCAAACATTTTATTAGGTGACGGCGAAGATGAAAATAGAAACAATTATCTTGACATTTCAAGCATCATGCAATCCCCGCCACATTACTAATTACTGACAACATAGGAGTATTTAGCTTCCGCCGTTGAAGGGGACGCATAAGGTAAGCGGGATGTGATCCAAGAACAGTATTGTCAACAGGATGTTGCTGTGTTGAACCTGCCCTCACTGTGGCTTTTGGCAGAAGGAGCTATCTAGAGCGCTTCGTTTTTGGCAGGACTGCTTCAGGCATAAATACCTTAGTCCGGCTGTGGTGTTCGAAATTTTTCGCCTCAAAATTACACACTTGACGATGAGAGCAATACAAAACACGCTTTTGAAAAATTTACAGGGTTCGCGGACAGCTGACAGGCGCCACTTAACTAAACGGCATTTTTAGTGTGTCTGAAAACTGTATTTTTCTTTACGTTCTTAAAATCTGAGACGTGAAGGGATATTTAGAGAAGAATTTGCAGTACTTAGGCCACAGGAAGCAATAGCCCATGAGCACTTGATATCAGAGCAAAAAACAGAGGGGTAGTTTTCCTTTGAAAGAAACTGGAATAAGATCAGGTACTACGTTATTACGCTGAAAACATACATCAAACTTTTCACAGAGCTAGAGGAATACCAAGCCAAAGAAAGCTGTCAAAGAAATGTGAACTACAAACTTTTTTTTGCTCGTGATTAATATTGTGGGCAAAAACTAGTCTATTATATTATTCCAGTGAACCAGTTTCAGGGAAAAGGGCATTTCGTTCCCGAGGTGAAAGCAGAAGTTACCTGGTATTCTAATTTCATTGAACATGGTCACTTTACAGTTTCACTCGAATTTATGATGTAAGCTTTCTCATTTTTTCCAAAACTTTAGTTCTGCCTTATTCACTCCCCCCCCCCCCCCAATAAATTAAGTCTTTGTCGTTTAAGTTATTCGTTAAAATTTCTCTTGAATTGAAATATTGTACCGCTAAGTGTGGACCTGCGTTGAGATGTTGCATCGCGCGGACAGCCCAGCTGTATTGGACTAGCACGTGCCAGACTCCAACATCGATTTCCGAACTGCGACAGCAGCCATAAGGAGTGAGAAATGGAATAAGGAGAGAGCAGTCGAGAACCATACCCCACAGAATATAAAGCTGCAAGAGGCTAAAATTCTTTTCCAATCCACGTTTCCTCACTGTCGAACTAACATACTATATGGATTACTAGCTTCTAATTCAGCCAAATTGAGAGTTATGTCAAATCATTCCTTCAAAGTTGCCTAACTAAGCGGAATTGTTATTTAATAACGCTCATACCCTTGATTTTGTAGTAACGATGTACATATTTCTTTCTACATCAATCGAATATAAATAAACAAAAGCAACTAACAGTTAATATGTGGAGTTAAACGAAAAACATAGTTTTATTTGCGGTTGGTTTTCAATTTAAAACAAATTGAACAGTTACAGAAACATAATTAACTTGTTATGATAGCGATAATGGCCAGGGAAGTATATACTCTCTGACCGTTGCTGACCCACCAAGGAAGGCCGGATGCGTGACGTCATAGCATTAGAGATACTGTGGCACAGTTCCCAAAGAGGACGTTTATTAGTATTTATTCTATAGTGTAATTATAAATAATTTTACAAGCTTACATATAATTTTACTTTAAGTAAATAATACTAAGTGTAACAAATATTTTTCTTTGCTTCGGGGCAGCAGTGGGGATAAAAGGAAAGAAAGGTCAGAGCCACATAAATTGGTGCCTTTCAAATATGATTTTGCCGCCCCCCTGAAGTTGCCGCCCGGGCCAAGTGCCCTGGTTTGCTCCCTCCCCTCTAGATCCAGCACTGGGTTTTACGGGCCATCGATAGCAAAGTCATTAGAGCCGAGAGAGAGAGAGAAAGGATAAGGTGAGGAGAAGAATTCGGCCATGACTTTTTGAAGGAACAATCTAGACCAGGGGTGGCCAACCCAAATGATTTTGCGAGCCACTTTTAAAGTGCATCAGAACTCCGCGGGCCGCATATAAAATTATATATCCCGACTACAGACATTTTTTTGGAGTGAAAAATTGATACATGAGTTATTATTGTGTTTACTATTATTCCTACGTTTAAACATAGATAATATAATAACAATGATACTAAACGCACATTGGAAAGAAATATGTAACACTAACAATTAAATATAAAAAATATTATGTTAAAGTGTGATGAATCTCGCGGGCCAGAAAAATGTTTAAGGCGATCCGCGGGTTGGCCACCCCTAATCTAGACATTCGTCTGGAAACAACGAAATACCAAAACCCAAATAACGGGATGGGGGTTTGAACCCGCATCCTTCCGAACCCCAGGTCCGAGCGTTACCGCTGTAAGAAATAGTTCTGGAGTGGCTTTCGGTATAGAGGTACAGCTAGGCAGAATCAACAGAAACCAAGACATGTCGTTTATCATACGACGAATGTAATGATGAACCAGTTTCAAGACTCTGTGTAGGTGAAAACCCCACTCTGTCATGAAGCCAGTGAAATATCGTGTCATTCGCACTACAGTGTTTAAGCTAGTGCGCACTACTCCCTCGAAACGCAGCATGAAAGGGATATTTATACGTTGCTGGTGCTGTATGAGGTCATTTTGAAGACCATTACTATTTGGGGAATTATAGGAATATTCAGTCGTCGAGCTATCGGCAATCGGCGATCATTGGCAATGCTGAGCGCGGTCGAGCAGTGAGCAGACAGGAATCTGCACGCTTACAGTCAGCACCTTAGAGTGCAGTCCCCTTCGTAATTGTAGGTCAGCCGAGGCGGCTTGGGGAGTACTAGCTGGCAAGTAGTGTCTTTATTGTCGCGCAGTCGGCGAGAGTAGTCGAGCATACTTTGATAGCCACCTGTTAGGAGCCTGCCACCCTCCCATGCACCTCTCATCCGGCGACCATCTGCCTAACAATTAACTATTACAGTTCCGGGCTTAGATAAGTTGGTGATCGTTGGTCTCCACTTTGCGGCACGCTATACACTGTATTACTCCGTGTTAGAGGCCAATAAACTGGTTCATTTTTAAGTCTTGAATTCTTCATGTAGTAAGAAATTATATCAATTTCTAACCTACGGTCTGTGGCCGTCAATCCACAGTGGTGTCAAGAATTAGCCCAAACAGTCCAACGGTAAGATTCTAGTGGAGCTGCCAGAAGAACAGAAGAGACGCTTCGAGCAGAACTGTAATTCCCTTAGGTTAGTTCGTCAGCATACCTATCCGCACACACGCCCAATAGCCTTGGTCAATCAGCCCCTGACAGTGCAACGCCGTGAATATCTTCGTTCTTACATTACCATGATGTGTATCAGAACTCTGGTTCTCTCTGAATGAGTCCCTTGCGTAAGCGTTCATGTTTGTGACTGGCATTCGGTATGATATGATTTCAAATCCCAACTGTCCCATAAATTTTTTTGACCTTTCCATGTAATTAGGTCGCGGTCGATTTCGTTCCCATTTCCTGCAAGCGACTGAGCTGTGATTGCCCTCCGATCCTCGAGACGTCCTCCCATCCACCTACCAATTCATACATACTGGCAGCAGCGCTTCCTAGGCGCAGCTCGAGCTCTGTCGTGTATGCATATTAGCGGTCCTCGTCCAGATTAGGCCGGAGTGACTCAGGCGGCCCGACACCTGGTGACTCACACTCGCTCCCTCGGCTCACCTGGTCACACGCGATCACGCAAGCCCTAGTGCTCATCACACGACTTCCTCCAACACACACTCATATTCACTGTCATCTGATGAGTCTTTATGAATCAGCTCACGTTACATATGCGGATCAGTTCTCTAGACAAGAGGTAAAGGAAACATTAAGGGATTTGACTTGATTGGAAACTCAGTGCTGAAGTAGCAGGTTGCAACAACCTTCTTCCAATCATAAAAACCTGTTGGTTGGGGAAAGTGTAACTTCAAAATCATATCCATCAGAAGCTAGGTAGAAACTGTACAATAGACTGTGTTAGCTCTGCTCAACCTGGATTAGAGCTGTAAAAGTAACGAGAAATTCTGTACGCGTATGTATTCGTTACTAAACCATTCAGTCCCCGTTACTTTCGAATCGTTACTCGTTACTTTTGATACAATCGAACACTAGCATGTAGCATCGCATCGAGTCACATCGCGTACGGGATGACTTCGTTTGTACTTGGTAAAGTTTAAGTAAATTGTTTATTTAGTAAAATAAGTTTAGGTAAGTTGTTCGTTTGGATAAAAGTAAAATTAGCACATGGACCTTACGGAAAACCTCTGAATGTACACTTGATTTACTGTAATAAATATTATATACGAAATAATAATCTAATTTCAAAACAAACATCTGCTAATTCAATCGCTTGGCGAATCGTTTCAGCTCCCGCATGACACATGATACGTCGTGTTCGTTCGTTTATCGAATCAAACTGGCATCTATACGACAAATGCGAGGAACATAATGAATTTGTGAGTAACGATTCGGTAGACTACTTCGAGTCAGGCGACGAACCCGTTACTCAGTAACGAATAAATACGGTTTGCTACAGCACTAACCTGGATGTCACGATATTTTGACATAAACTGTTCTTATTCACCACCTTATTCCCAACACTAGGGTTGATGAGGAGTTTTACAATCATTGGCATAGTCAAATTTGGAGCCTTAATTTTACGGCGCCATGTCCTTGTTGACGTCAAGCATTTTATATCTACTGCCATGTCGCACTTCGTAGTAAAGAAGGAAGTTGGACTTACAGTTTGTGCAAAATTTATGTGACAATGTTGGGATTGTTTTTGCCATGAAGCAGTAATGTCTGCACAACAAAATTCCGGAAACGCCCAAACTTTCCTCAAAGTATACGCAGTCAAAAATTGAAAGAGTTGTCTTGTGCCGAAAAGTGCACTTATTGTAAAATAATTAAGAAAAGTTATATAAGAACGAAGTATTTCTCATCACTGTATTTGAATGTTAGGCTTTAAAGTACAGAAACTTATATCGCCTAGGAAGTGCTCTTATTATAAGCAAAATATTGTTTTATAGGACCAGTATTAACAGACACAACAGCTATGTTAAAAATATTGCTTAATTGCTGTGCACGTAAGTAGACAATGAACTCAATGGAAGCATTCGTTGTATAATTGTAATGATTCAGATAATACCACAGAAAAAATATTAAAGTGCACATTTTATTGGCAATGATAAAATATTAAGTAAAAATTGATTTGAAGTGGTCTTCGCAAAAAAATTTCGCAAGGATTTTTCAGGCAAATAGCTGGGCTCCTCGTGTAGTTTTTTCGAATATTTTTCATATTTGGAATGTAAATAAACTCTTTTTTCGTGTTTTAATTCATGTGTTTACGCACTGAAATACTGTACACAACTTCTGACACCAGTGTGGCTGACCCTATATATAATTATATAATTATACCCTATATGTATTTATATAGGATCGTGCTATGCCTATTGAAAGGGTGTGCCAGGATGACTGACACGTGGGTTCTAAATGGTTAACCTACGATGCCCTATGACTTGCGCCGACTTTCTTCGTATCTTCTGATCTTGACTTCTTCTCTCTTCAGCCTATCCTTTTCTTCTCTTGCGCTAGTAAATAATTATGAGCATCGGGGGTAACTTGTAATTAGGAGAGGGAGGGAGCGGGCAGCTACGAGATACTTGAAATAAAACAATGTCTCTGGAAACCCCATTTAATTGCACTGGACCGTAATCAACTACAGTCGATGTTGTACAAATTCAGAGGTATCCCGTAACCCGTAATACTGACCCTAGGGATGAAACTTAGCCCTACAGTTCACAACTAACAGATAATGGTGAGGTTGGTGCAGCGAATTTCTATCTCTGAGGCCTAGATGTTGTCTTGTAGATCGTCAGTCAAGAAGTGAGAGTGATCAATGTATTCTAGCTTGGTGGAAAAGTATTGGCTTGCATGCTCAGCACTGCACGTGTAGCTTGTAATCCGAACTGTCGATCGGCAGAAAGTCGAACAACAGGACGTGCTTACTCGACGTCTGGCTGCAGTGAAACTTCGAAAACTTACATGATTTCGGTATTAAAATATTATAATAAATGACATCCCGTCACACCACTTATAAACCATAGAAATCATTTTACCAACAAAATAACCAAACCGCCGCTTTGTCTACAGTGGCACGAACTGAGACGTGACGTCACAAAAGACAAAGTGACAGCTGGGAACGTTTTGGCACCAACATTCAAATCAACATATAAAAACGCAAAATTTTTGTGTTTTTCGTTTGTTTTTGCAAAGAATAATTTTTTGTTTGGTTATAGTAGACATACAACTAGAATACCGACTACTTTCCCAAAATTAATGGCTTATCCTTGTTTTACGGGATCAAGAAGTCAGCTAGAATACCTGACATGAACGATATGTGAGGATTGTGCACCCTGAACAACTGAGAGCCGCCATATCATTCTCTTATTAGAGGTCCTCATAAATTAGGTCACATATATTTCATGGTTTTTAATACTTCCTTCTTATGATGGCGATATCGCACTCTGTGCTCCTCAATACCTTTTTCCGATTGTGATATTACAAATTTTGCAATTTTAAATTTAGAACTTGATTATTCTAGCGTGATGTCGGGAAGCTTATGTAACACCATTTCCCCGCTCTCCCTTGTCACGTGATGTCACATGTTGAGCACCTCTCCCAATTTTTAACATGTGACACAATTTATGAACGACCCCTTATTGCTTCTCGGTTCATATGGCTTCACGCTTAGTGATGTTTTCAGGTGCAGCTGGGTTCCACAGCCAGAGTTGCAGATTTTACGGTCACAATGTTACAGCCTATTTGTATAGGTACCAGCCTGTGTAGATGCGCCGTAATCTTCAAACAAAACCCAACAAAAGCCTCTTCGGCAGCGCTGATGGGAGTCAGAATTAAAAGTGCGCGGCTGGGCGGTCCGCGTCTGGCTGTAGTTTACTGTCTGGTGCCGCCCCACCCGGCTGGCGGCGAGATCAAAGGCGCGCCGCGAGGAGAGAATTACAGGCGGCTAGGCGCGGCTCCTCCCTCGGAAAATGTGCGGACACTTGAAAATAATTGCACAGCCACTTGCGCCTCCCCCCACCCCGCCGTCCGCGGGTGTCGCGGTAATTGCTAATTACGCCGAATCGTTTTACATTGTAAATCGTACTCCCTCCCCCCACTCCCCTACCACCGCACGGATGGGTGCCACCCCTCAAACGCACCACCCAACCCCCGCGCGTCTGAAAGAACCAATAAGGGCTTCCGGCCGCCTTTGATCTAGGTGTCGCAATTAACGCGAGACATTGTTGTTTGAAGGTGTGGAACAAGCAAGCCGTGGAGCCGTCCTTGTCATTCTCTTTGTGGCCGAGTGCGGGAAGGACGGGTAACGCTGAAAAGAGCTGAATGAGCTGCTGAAAAAATTACCTCGGCGCAGTCCTCGAGGCGGCTTCGCGCCCCGGTCTCGGGAGAGCAGCGCAAGCCAAAAAGAGAACACAGAGAAAGGGAGTCGGACAAAACGCGACGACTTCACACGTCACGAGGGCTCCCCGAGGTGTTTGAGCACTGTCATTCGACTTTGTGCTGCTCTCTGCGCCACTCTGGCGGCTTCGCCCTTCACTGGAGGCTTACCGCTTTTATGCTCCCAATTTAAATTCGACGTGATTTTTCTATGTTAGCCATAAACGAACTAAAGCATGATGTGTATAGTAATCATTTGAGACCCAAGGGAAAAGACTAATCCATCAGTTATTTTTATCTTCTTTGGTCTTAATTACGCGATGTGTTTTTTCGAAATTCCGTACCCCCTCCCCCTGTGGTGAGATCTGGTCGGACCCACTGATGTGAGATTTTAACACGACCCCTACCTCACCCCTTCCCCCCCGTTGACCGACCTCGTAGTTTTTTGAGACTTTTTTTAGCTATCTTGCTTCCGAGTGCGGTTACACCCCCTCCCCCCTCGCTAAAGTCGGCAACTGCGTCGTTTGTAGATATTAAACTCCGCGCTCCCCAACTCGATATTCGGACATTTTCTTAAGCTCTACTGTTCTTCAAAAAGTTTTGGTACAAAAGATTTAGTTGTGTGATTTAGAATTAAACGATTGCTAGGTTGAGTCGAGACAGTACGCCAGAGTCGCGTGCCGTCCGCACGAGAGTAATGAGTCAGGTTTTCCTGACGAAAACGATCAGCGCTTACCACAGCCATGGACACTGGCCGGTCAGTTGCCGAAAGAGGTCTAGAATATTCGATACGGGCAATATAAGGAACGCAGGACATGTGTTCGGTCTTCTCAGTGACAGATTGACAGTAGGCACGTCAGTATGCCAGTTAGCGGATAGTCAATAGTCTCTCTCTCCAATAGCCTGGTCTCGCGTTAGGGTCGACAATGCTGCAACACTTGGTGGAATCCTCCGATAGCCATTCTACATGTATGTAAGTAATTGTTCCATCTTCTACTAGTACTTCAGAAGATGTAAATCCAATAGAAGCCTACGGGGATAATCTCGCAGACGGCGTCAAAACGGGTGACCTGTATTCAGTCAAGGACGAGCAATAAACAGTATTGTACCGCAGCTAGGCTGTGTTCTCACTGGTAAAATATAAGAGAACCTGCTGTTTGCCATAGTAAGCCTACGTTGGTGAAGCCATACTAACAACCACACAGGTTTGTGGCCTTAATCCACAGTGGTGTCAGAACCTGATATTAGTAAATAGCCTTACAGCTGAGCTGGAGAGTGGAGCCGAGGTCGCCGGAGGTCAGCAGCAGCAACTCCATTAAAGGTTAGTACCTGAGTTTCCAGACACTCTCTGCCGATTCCAAATTACGCCCACAGAAGAGGAGCTAGACCACTCGACTAGTCCGTTACAATAACGTGAGGTTTCCGTCGACCCCCCTCCCCTCACCTTTGGTGAGATTTCGCTGGATCTTCCCCCTTTCGCTATTTCACCTCACGTAATTAATGGACGCCCCCTAACGATCTGACTCCTCTCCTCCGTGAGTGTAAAGCAAGGAAATGACGCAAAAAATATTGACAATATATGCCTGCGGTTTTACACCATGCTCACTCTCAAGGTCACATTCCCCCGGTCTCGCTCCTCACCGCCCCACCCCGTCCCGTTCCTTCCTACCTCTCCTAACTGACAGCTGTGTCCAGGTATGTGAATATAGGGTGAGGACAGTGGAGTCGGAACCTTGACCTTGAGCCGCCTCTCTTAACTGAACGGGTAACAGTAATATTCGAAAGATGTATGGGTACGACTAATTATCAAAATGCATTTTATACTGGGCAGATTGTTGGGGTCCGGCCAATACGTCACTCAGTTTCTGAAGTCGTGCAGACAATGGGATTTTCACGGGACCCTGTGTCAAGGGTGTGCAGTGAGTACGTCGAATAGTACTAAAACTTGCCTTGCGGGGCCAAGTGTCATGGACAACTGTTAGGGTCGTTGGCAATAAGACGATTTGATCTTCTGAATAACACCAAATATCGCAACTAAGTCGGAGCCACCGAACTTAATTTTGTTTTACACAACTTTACTAGGATGTATACCGAGCTATCCAAATATCGATTTTTTTTTTCACTTACAAGTGAAGAGCACGACCTTGGGATTTTATTTTGGGATGAGACTTTGCGTAATAATTATACCCCTTTAGGATGTTTACCTCCTGTAATCGTAAGATGCAACGCTCAATAGATTCGGAGAAAACGGCCTTTAAAAATTCAAGCCCAGCTTATATACTAGTGAAATTCTGGTCAGGCTAGCAGCGCAACAGCCCAGTCAGTAACGAGCCTGCGTCACGCCTGGGCGCTCTGGGTTCGAATCTCGATTCCGTCTGTTTTTTTTTTATTTTTATTTTTCTGCCTTTACAATTAAATAAGTTTTTATTCAACGTTATTGATTATTTAATTTGAATTTCAAATTTTAAATCATTATATGAGTATATTAACTACCCTATAACTTACTTAAAATACTTTGAAACTATAATAGTTACAATATTCTTTAAATATAATTAAATTTTAAGTTATTTTATAAGTTTTATTTCGGATATTACGGTTGTTCTAGTAAAAATTCCGCTTTAACTAATTGTGTTCGATGCTAAATTTTTTTATTGTTTTAAATGTTTTTATGGTGATTATCATCCCAGCTGACATTTGTAATAAAAAATTAAATAAAATCAATAATAAAAAAACACAATGAAAGTTTTTTACTTATGAATAAATATTATTATTATAACCATTCGTAATGGTGTATTTTAGACAGTAAAATATTGTAACTATTATAGTTTTATAGTATTTTAAGTTAAAGGGTAGTGGATATAAAATTGAAAAAAAATAATAGACCAAATCGAGATTCGAACCCAGAGCACCCAGGCGTGATGCAGGCTCGTTACTGACTGGGCTGCTGCGCTGCTAGCCTGACCGGAAATTCACTAGTATATAGGCTGGGCTTGAATTTTTTAAGGCCGTTTTCTCCGAATCTATTGAGCGTTGCATCTTACGATTACAGGAGGTAAACATCCTAAAGGGGTATAATTATTACGCAAAGTCTCATCCCAAAATAAAATCCCAAGGTCGTGCCCTCCCTTTGTTAGCACAAAGATGGAACATGTGATCATATTAATAGCCATTGTTAACCTATAACCAGTAAAAATGTAGTTTAAGCATTTACTAGGCAATGGCCAAGAGATGGTAGATTATTACTGACAACAGAACACAGGGCTTCCTTAACCAGTATCTCAAAAGAGAATGCGTGTGATAATTCCCAGCAAAAATACAACTACCTTCTAACAATTAAAATACAAAAAGTTAATTTGGATTTTGTAATGGAAAGCGTTAATTAGGTTTTAAAGAGTACATGTATTTGTTACACAAGCTTAACTTTAAGGATTAATTTGATGGGGATACAAACTAAGCCTGCTCCAGCCACATAAGTACAAAAGCACGTGGCAACGTCAAGGTAAGACGATGAATAGAAGAAATATTTAATTAAATCGACAAATTAATCCAATATGTGAAGGTGAAACGTTATAAATAACCCCCTCAGTTATTTTTATTATTAACTTACTATTATTATTAATATTCAATTACGTTGCATTTCTTCTTCCATCGCTATGCCCAACTGAGGAGCGCGATTGAACTTATTTATCAGGTGCGTTTTAGCTTCTTTTTTCAAAATCTCTTCATCCACTCGCTGAACGCTTTCTTACGTTCCTCCGTCCAGGTGTTCCTCCTTCCAATAATTAATTTTCATTTATTGGTTAGAAGTATCCTGAATAATTGAACCAAAGTGTATAACTTAATTTATAATATTGTCGGGTTTCCGTAGACTGTAGTTTGTTTAGTAAACGGGGCAGCATACTGTCGTTATATTTAAGTAACGATCTTTGACACTGGCCAGTATAGCTGGGCCGACAGTGATTGTTGATTGGCGCCTACATTGTAGCATGGCAGGGCGCGGGGCAGTGTGTTTGTTGTGTCGCTTGGAGGAGGTCGTATTCCGTGAGTTCATGCTCTTGTACGCAAGCTAAAATACCATATGAAATGTACGTTAAACTTGTGTGAATGTAACTTAAGTGTTTAAAAGTTGTTTCGATGAACGGTAGTAATTAAATTCAGAATTTTATTGACCTGAACAGTAAGATTTTTATTTCCAGATGTTGTCATAATACTCTCAACTTGTTTGGCGGTTACATGGTAGAAAATTGTAATTAAAATTATCCTAGCTAACGGCTTGCATGTGTTGAGAGAGAAGAATTGGGCCGTGTTCGTCTATATAATATATTGTCATCCACTAAGGGAGTGGTTAGTTCACAATTAGCTTACCATTTCCAGGATAATTGGTAGCTTACAATTGGCGACCAATGGCAGGATAGCTCACATTTTGCTACCAAATGCCGTGATACCTCACAAAGAGAGAGGAAAATGTGATAATCATGGGTGTTTGGAATGCGGTAGTTGGAGACGGAAAAGAGGGTCTAGGCGAAAGAAACGAACGAGGAAATAGGTTATTATGATTTCGTGAAAAATATAAACTCATCGTGCCGAACACACTATGTAAGAATCATGCACGAAGGAAACCCCCAGGGGTACAGGTAGATAACAGCTAGATTATTTCATTGTCAAACAAAGATTCAGTTATCGAATTGTAGGCTGTAATGCATACTCAGGAGCCGACAAAGAATCTGACCAAAATCTGAAACTCAAGAGACTGAAGAAGCAACAAAGATAGAACAGAAAGGAAGTGAACAAATTGAAGCAACCTAACATGAGAGAATTTTTTTTTAGAGATTGTAGACGTGAGTTTCAGAAATAACTCTGAAAGGAATTCAATCAGGACGAATGGAATACATTTCAGAGAGAAGTAAACAAAGCGGATAATGAAACATTAGGCCTTAGGAAACAAGAAATTTTGGATCAGAGGAGGAGGCAAAAAATGATCAGAATGATGTAGGTGGAGAGCAGTACAGACATTTTATAAATCAAATAAATAGAAAATGCAGAAAGCAATAGTAAATAGACTGCAAGGAAAGTGCGAAAAAGTAGAAAGGGAAATGATCGTAGGCAAAATAAATGTGCCCTGTAGGAGAATGTAACGAAATTTCAAAGAAATGAAGAAAAGATGTATAAACGTTAAAGCTGTTTCTAAGCCCCGAAGATGGAGCTAACTGATGGAAGAAATACTTAATGAAAATATATGATGGGGATGATTTGAACAACAATACATGAGGAAAAGAAGACGAGTGGACATTGATCACTTAGGTGATCCTGTGTTAAGAACAGAATTTAACAGCAAATAAGGCGATTGGAATTGATGAGAATCCGACAGACGTCTTGAATTTCCTAGGAGAAGGAATTCAGAGATAATTCGAACAATCAAACATGCTACAAACATACCTACTAAATCAGGTCACTTGGAAGTTTCTGCTTACTATGACTTGTTAGACAAAGCTGTTCTTCTCCCATATCCTCACGGGAGATACTACCTTATGACAACAGATTTTTTTTTTTTTAATCTTCGTGTAACACTGTCTCCATCAACTTCCTGACGAAAATTCTTCGGTGAAAATTGCTTTAGTATCAGAGATTTTCTCAGCACAATTTCTTCAGAAGTACACCTACTCTCTTTTTTCAGTTCTGTTACCACAGGACTGTGAACTGTATCCAACGCATCGAACAATGCATTTTTTAAAATAATCTTCATAATTCATGATTATTGTGTCCAGTTTTTAACGTCCTCTTTTAATTGCACAATGATCTTATACCACTTCGACTGACCAAAACACCTTAACTTAGGATCGATTTTTTGGTAAGGAATTCTCACAGATTCTATACTTTAGAATCTTGTTATAAATTGCACAATGCTTTGTGTATAACTGTTTGAATCTTATACTAGGACCTGCAGCTTAAGACTTCTTTACCACTATGCACACGCTGAAGACATCCAAATAAATTTTTACTTTGTCCATATATTTTACTGTTTTAGCCAGCTAAGAATTAAAGTTAACTTTTTATGTTTGTGTAATGGTTTAATATGTTTTACCCTACTTAGATAAGATGGAGGCCTCAGCATGTATGAATGGAAGCGGTAGAAAATGCAATTTAATACTTATGAATATCAGCGAATAATTGAGTCATGTGGAAAAGAATGTTGTGAAAATTTAATGTTACGAGTTGCTGCGAGTTTTATACAATAATTTGAATATTACACAACAGTGTGTAGTCAATCAGTAATAGTAGCACTTTCATCTGAACTGAAATATTAACTAATTAAGTTATTTAGGTGTGAGTAGAAGTAATGTAGCGTGCAACTACGTGTTCGAGACAGGCTGAGGCCGTCTGTTCATAACACCTGCCCATGTTACTATCTCAGCGCTGTACTTCATGATTTATTTTTACACCAATACCCAGCTTTACTTTCACAGATCCTGCGGAAAGAGGCAGTAACGCAGAAACTCTAAAATTTTAGATACCTTACCTTTTAAAATAAATACCCCCAAGATTCAGTCCAAAATCTTCTGCAGGTATTGTCTCAGATCTAGATGACTCGTAACATCTTGCATATTCTATCTTTATGTCCAACTGAGGTAGGCGATTAAACATATTTACCAAAATGTATTTTTCTTCTTTTCCCAAAATATGTTAGTGTCACTTCGGGGGTACCTCAAGGCAGTGTAATAGGACCATTTCTTTTCTTAATTTTTATAAACGATCTCGGTGAGAACGTTGATAACAGGATGCGATTTTTTACTGATGATGCAGTTATCTATAGGGAAGTAAGGTGCTCTGACGATTGCTTAGAAGTTCAACGCAATCTGGATGTTATTTCGGAATGGTGTCGTAAGTGACAATTTACACTAAACTGCAAGAAGTGCAAAGCAATACGCATAACTAATATTAAGAATCCCTTTGAATCTGAACTAGTGTCATACTACAGACTGCAGCTCAGTTGTTGACACGGTTGATTCTGTGAAGTATTTGGGGGTAACAGGACAAAATAACATGAAATGGGACCAGCACATAACTTCGGTTGTCGGTAAAGCTAATTCCAAGTTAAGATTCACAGGTCGTATTTTGAAGAATTGCAACGCTCATACAAAGGAAATAGCTTATAAAACTCTCGTACGTCCATATTTGGATTAGTGTTGTGGAATTTGGGATCCTTATCGCAAGGGATTGATTAACGCGTCAGAAAAAGTACAGAGGAGTGCCGCTCGATTTGTGACTGCTTGCTACAGCCCCTACGAAAGCGTCACATAACTGACGCATGGATTGGCAGAGAGACGACGTCGATTTCGTCTGAATTAGTTGGCGAATATGCGAAATTCTACTTTTATTTACGAGTGCAATGAAATACTTCGTCCACCAACCTATTTAGGTCATAATCACAGGAGAGATAAAATTAGAGAAATAAGATGCCGTGTTGATGCTTAAATGTATTCTTTCTTTCCTCGGGCTATTGGAGACTGGAATGCCCAGAGTTAGTTTTGGTGCAAAGCAACCACTACATTTGTGAATTTAAGAGTATGGATGTAGACGTAGATCCATTCGATGAGGTACTACCTATCTTGGTGTTCCTTCAACTAATATACGATTTGTAGGAAAATTGTCCAGAGTTCTGTATTCGCATCTGTCGTGTTTGATATCACCTGTTATTCCAATTTCCTTGAGATCCTTGTCGACTTAAGAAATCAATTGTTCTTCACTTTTATTGAGATGACAAATTCGAGATTTCTCTTGGATGGTGTGTTGTTATTCGTTCTCGTAATGTGTCCACAGAATTTCATTCATCTTTTTGTGATCGTGTCTGAAATGTTGTTGGTCGATCGACGACTGTTGACCTGAGGCCAGCAGAAGCAAGTGGCTGCTGGTGTATGATTGGCGTGGCAGGTAGGTGGGTGACCTTGTGATTGTCGCAGTGTGGCTGAGGTGTTGTGGTAATTACAGGCCCGCGGCCCCTCTCCTCTAATTACCTGCCGCCCGTCCGGCCAATTGTTGCCGCTTTTTGTGGCCGGGCTGCACCTGCCCGCCAGCTGGCGCCGGATTGACGCTCACACGCACCAGCGACGGTGGCTCCACAGGAAGCTGCGTCTACACTTCACCAAAAACAATCTCCCAGTCAATAATTAAACAGGCGGCACGAACACGCCACACCAAACATCTTTATTTTCCAAACCTACCAGATTTTGTTTTCACTCAATGCTTCCTAACTTTTACAGTTTTTTTTTTTTTTTAATTAGAGCTAGGTTTCTTCAGTAGACATTATATTTGATTATCTGATTAACTTCATCGCTTCATTATTGTGTTTCTTTCTGATATTTTTCGTTGTTTTGATAGAATTTGATTTACACACCCAGTCAAATATGATTATACTAGCTGTTACCCCCGACTTCGTAGGCGTGGATTTAGAATTTGATTGCTAGAATTGGATACACAAAGCTGAAAGTTACCTAAGATATGTCGGCATAATATGATGGGAACGCTATCCAGTGCTGCCAGCCACTTGGCTTTGAATATCCGTAGATGGCCGCTAAAATTTCCGTTGATTTGGTACAAAAATCCGGAGACTCGCTAGTTGAAAGACTGAAACAATAATTTCCGAAGAGTGAGTCATAATTAAGAATACTTTTCATTTCCAGGTCTTTAAAATTACAAAAATAATAATCTACATTGAAAGTAAGAAATATCTCTGAACATATTTTATACATCGTCACTTTCATCACCGCTGTTTCTATGCCTAGTAGCTTTTATATGTTTCCCTAGTGACCATACATTTTCTTTGTTGAAATCAAATTAAGCATATCTTCTGTATCAGGAAATGTTAAAAACTGAGACCCTCTTTGATTCTAGGATATTGGTTAGGCCTTCTCGGAAGCCACTGCTGTAAGCCGTAACAACGAGCGTGATAAAGAGCGCCGATAGTTTTGTATTACGGTTTTTAAGATCTATAAAATCTGTAACCAAACAAAATATGATCGTTATTTCACTCGTTGGCTCACACGAGCGGTTGCAAGGAAACGATTCACAGTTAATGACATTTCTGTATTGCATTAATATTATACGCTTAAAGTTTAACAAAACACCAATATAAGGAAAAATCCACAAATGATAAAAAGTATCAAAAATCCATAGATATTTTAACAAAATCCGAAAATCCTAAATTTTCATAAAAATCCGTAGATCTACGGATAAATCAGCAGAAATGGCAGCACTGACGCTATCGATATACCATTCTACCGTTGAACCTGTCTCATTTATTCATATCGGAAAAAAGTATCCTATTTCGTTTCTAATGATACAAAGTATATCGTCGAAACGTAAAAAAAAAATATTATTAGTTTAGATCACACAAAACCTGGCTGTGGAACCAGTATACCCTGAATAAAGTAAACTCTTAGGGCACTATTGTATCGCCAAAGTTTTGCCAGAACATGGTATCCTTACTACAAAATCCTAGGCTTGGCTCAAACTATGAAAAACAATTAATAAAATTATTTTCTCCTAGTGGGTTTTGAACCCGAAACCACACGGGAGTGGTCTTATGAAGCAAGCACGTTACCATTGTGCTACGCTGCCATTACTCTCTAAAGTTACGCATTACAAACACATATAGATATTATGCGTTTGTCTTTCACAGTTCAGATAGTTTACATAATTTTATGGCTATGTTCTTATCTATAGAGAATATGGTATCCCATGTCCATCCTAATGTCAAATAGCATCATGATTGGAGTAGCGGTTTAGCCCAAGAAACGTAACAAACAGACAGAGTTACTTTCGCATTTATAATATTAGTATAGATATGGATTGTGTTAATCGTGTAAATAAATGTTTTAATATAAGGAGCAGAAGCATTTGAGTATTAATGAAAAGATTCATTATATCAATTTATAATGTCTGCTGCAGTTAGTAGATCTTACGTCCGACCAAGAGCCTAACAGGTAGTTGTAATAAAGGAATAGTGACACCAAAAGTACCACAGTTTGCACAATCAAAACTACACATCTGTTAACGCTGAATACTCTCAACTTGATTGGGACGTCGCGCTGTATGGCATAATGTGAATACGTTTAGTTTCAAAACTTTATAAAAAAATATCTTTAATAGCAACCGGTCATGAACGGCTTGTTAAGGAGAACCGACATCGTTTGCAACGCTTGTTCTCGAGGAATGTGCTGCCGAGTGAGCGTAGGGACGCGTTAACGAGGTACCCAGTGATGCAGGAGCGATAGCATCGAGGCAGGGAAAGTTATCGTCCGGTCTCTGGACTTTACGGCCCGTCGACATCATCGATCAGATGCCGCCGAGCGTGCCTTTGTTAAATCCCTTTCCCGGAAAGCACCGCAGTTAGTTTCTTTTAGTCACTTATTTCTCTCTTTTGGGTTCCGAACCAACAGGGAAATAGAACCCTACTTGCTGCTCATCTGCCAGAGGCATCTAGCTCGTAAATGAAGTAAGTTTCAGACTTAAAATTTGCACATAAGATGTTTTTCATCGACCCACAACCAAATATCGTATTTAAAACTTTATAAAATTATGTTCTCGGCATTACATATAAATAAAGGATGGCAAAAAAAAGTTCTATCGATCTTTGGAACACACTAACAAGGGGCACCCTTGGCCTCGAAAGCTCGAAACCGCACGAAAACATGTTTAGAACAAAAAACGATCATAAACAAAACAGTGGTGTGTGTCATTTCCATGCAGAACTCTGCACTTGTTTGCTAGCGCCATTAAAGAGCCATGAAAAGAGCATATTGTTGTGCGATTCCTGATCAGGTCATATAGATCGTACCCTTCCAAATGCAACTTTTCCAAAAAAATGATGTTATGCTGAAGATATTGCCACCGAAAACAACAAAATAAACCCCTTGATGTTTAATTCTATCGGCAATATTAGCTCTATATCAGAAGGACTTCTGATTTTGTAAGAAAATAGTGTGCCAAACCACAAGTGAAGATACATGAACGTTATTTCATCAAGAAACTTCACTCTGTGATTTACAAGCAATTTGCTGCACCTACGTATAAGCCTATGTTGCAATATGCTTGGTGAAAGCCAGGTTATGACACTGACATAGCAACATAATCATTTGAAAATGTAATTAGTGTGGTTTTTTATATTGGACTGCGTGAATTCGAAAATGATTTGAAATGTGATAACGTGGCTTTAGTGAAGTGTGCACATTTTTCTCTTACCACTTCGTCGAAATCCCGCATCTGCACTTTGAGACTATTATAAACACTATTAGGTGTGTGGTACCGCTGTATATGCGTGTTTTGCGCTATATTAAGTACTTTAAGCAGAGAGTTTTTGGCACTGCTGACTGAAAATGTAATGATACACTGACGTTATCGAATTCATATGGTGTTGATATCTTGATACTTTGTTTCTGTCTATTAAAATGTTACTTTAGGTAGACTGCAACGTTTTGCATGGAAATGACACACACCACTGTTTTGTTTATGATCGTTTGTTATGGTAAGCATGTTTTCGTGCGGTTCAGAGCGTTCGAGGTCAAAGGTGTCCCTTGTAAATAAATAACTAAGATTTTTTTTCAAATTTTAAGTTAAAGTCTTCGGTGACCGTCAAAGTTATCGATTTGACTATTTTTATTAAGTTTATCTAAAAAAACGCTATAACCTAGCAACTTGAAAATTGTCCCCAGTATCGACTATATGTAGAATGGTAATTAGTAAAATGGACAGGATAAAGAATGAAATGATTAGAAACACCGTAATAGAGGAACCCACTACAGGAAATGATAGAGAAGACCAGGCTAAGATGGTATGGACATGTAAAGAGAATGGAGGTTCAGAGAATCCCAAGAAAAATCGATGAAATTAAGATACATGTTAAACGACCAAGGGATGGATGGCTGAGGGGAGTGGAGGAGTGTGTACGGAAGAGAGGAGAGGACTGGAACAAGGTGGTGACAGAGAGGTGGTGGGAAGAAAGAAGGAAATGGAGAGGCTTGTGTAAGAAGCAGACCCGGCCAGTGGCTGGAAACTGTTGAGGAGGATGATAATCGACTAAGTTTAAATGGCATATACTAAACACACCTGCGTCTAATTTACTTTGTAAATTGTAAAATATAAAAGCAGTCTGGAGGCACAGTGTTCATAGCGTCTAACTGGGGATCGAAAGATCCCTGGTTGGAGTCCCGATATCGGCGGGGATTTTCAGACCCCCATAATCATACCTTCACCTCTAGCACAGGTTGATACGGAATGTGAAGTACGCCGGAACATTCGTGAGTGGTTCGGCTTCCACGATACACTGTAGGTTCACCATGCCCTGTAGGAACCTTCGGAATATCCCTGCCAACAATTCCATACGATGATTTGATTTTTTTATCAGTAAAATAAGCAATTAGTTTTATTTGAGGTTAAATTCCCATATGATACGTTAATTTTAAATTCTGAGTAAATTTCCATTGATAATAAATCTAACATTAACTGTACAATAGTATTAGCAGCAGATCTATCAACTTATGTTTGAAGTTCGGATGGCACATTGACACACAGTTATTATTTGCACAATCGGTAAGACATTTACATGTTAAAATTGGAAAAAATGTTTAAAATACATAACCTTGTGAAGGATTACAAAGCTAGTAAAATCAAAGCAAGTACAAGAAATCAGGAGCCATTTATACTTTTCAGTGGGCAGCAAAATCATGATTAAACTTGAGCTTATCTATGATTACACTATTTTACTAGTTTTAATTTGTCGAACAGGAGTTAGAAATTTGCCTACATTGATTAACTGTTAAACACCTTCGGTGGGAATCAACAGATTTTATTCAAATGCCTGAGTTGAATTCATATTCTCTTCACAGTACTTAAGGATTGAGAGTATAAGACAGTGTTTATAATGATTCGTCTGACCAATGTGGAAATTAAGTTTTTCGGCCACATTGCATCTCTCGGAAGAAAGACCCAAATGTACGACCTCGTATTTTATAGACTTCTTTTATTATTATATAAACAACACAAAACCACGCACACTTAATACCACTAATCACATTCATTAGCACACACAAGAGAACTCAGAGAATCGGGGAAGAAAGCAAATAGCATATCTAGCATGTTTTAAGAACATGAAGATAACCGAATCAAGTGATCAAGCAACTTTTACCGCTACACTCATTTAACAAATATTGAAATCCCTCACACCGACACTATATACGCAACATATCTAACCACGCTCAAACTCACGAACAGGAAGCAATCAAGAATATTATAAACAAATTAAATACTATACCACTAGTCAACAGAAACTGAAACACTCAAACACGACACACCGCAGCATCCAGAAAAAAATAAAAAAATATTCGCAATGAACTCCACAAATAAACTCACACACACAATAAGCTATAGATTCAAGAAAAAAGGAATACAAATCGCATCCAGGACAAATAATACATAAAGCATATAAACACCAACATTGAAAATGATCAGTACGAGCATTTAGGAATGTGTGAACTGACTTGCCAACAGTGTCAAGCTATATACATAGGCCTAACATCTAGGATACAAAAAACACATAAAAGAAATAACACACAGAAATCACAAATTTTTCGGAGCGCTTATTATACCATAACTACCCTCCCACACCATACAGACTAAAATAAAAAACCACAAAAAATAGTTAAAAAGAGTTTAAGAAAGTTACCGCATAAACATAGACAAAGACATAGAAATAGGCGAAAACAGTGTTCCGTCACTTCACAAATTTAAAAAACGAAACACTATTCAAAACTCTAAAAACAACCACGGCAAATGGAAGTGAACAGAGACAATCATACACAAATTACAAACTATAAGTAAATCACACTTGATTACACAACCATAAACACTGAGAGGTATTTTAACATACACTGATATAGTAAATCAACTGATACAATTAGTTTGATAACACAGTGTACATAAACAAAACATCACAGAAGACGCTGAAACGACCGTCGTGCAACCACACAGGAGCAAGTTCGATGAAATAAAATTAAAAACAATAATGTGAAGTTCGTAATAAAAGAAACAGATTACGGATTTATAGACGTTAAAAAAATGTCAGTTACTACTAAGTCGATAGGCAGGGTGTTTCTATAAAATGACTGGTGACTTATTATGCATATATTGCAATTTTACACAGCCACTGATGAGATCCAAGGCCACTATTACACCATCCCGTTTTGGTAATTAATTTAAAACAGTCTAGATACCGGCAAACATTTGCTGTTATTTATCGTGAAATATAAACTCAGGGAGACTCCGCTTTGTTGTGAAAAAAATCGTCTGGTCCGAAGACTGGCAGTTGGAGCTAAAGGATAAAAACTACCAAGTCATATATGGAAGTAAAAATGTGACACCATTTAGTTCCGAATATTGTTAATGACAGAGTCCTTATTACAACTAAATATCTAGGAGTAGCGATCCATTATAATTTGTTGTGGAATGAACATATTGTGAACATAATTGGGAAAGCAAATCTTATGCTCCATATCGTTGGTCGTTATGTACACCGGAAGTTAAGTCGATTGCATACAAAGCACTGATACGTCCTCACTTAGAATATTGTTCCTCTGTATGGGTCCCCAACAAAAGTGATTAATGGAGGCATTGGAGATGGTCCAAAGAAGAGCCGCCCGATTCGTGACAGGTATATATACACAGTCCAGTCACATTAATGTGACCATCACCTACCTCCGACGTCGACGTGAAATTACCAATCACAGAAGGCAGGTGGCAGCATATTACAGTGGAGTGTATATAAAGGATGTCCTGGGGCATCAGAAAGCATTTCAATCGTTGGCATGAAGCAGAAACGTAGCGATTTATACGACGTCTAAAAGGGCATGATTATTGGCTTTCGGGCCAAGGGTGGAAGCATTTCGGAAACGGCAAATTTTGTGAACTGTTCACGTACCGCCATGGTGAAAGTATACCGTGCATGGCAGAATGGCACTGTTCAAAGTCAGCGGCGTGGAACATGTGGTGCACCACGGGCTATAGATGACAGAGGCGAACGAAGGCTGCGGACATGCGTTCGGGCAAATAGACGTGCAACTGTTGAGCAACTGACCGCCCAGATGAACCAAGGGGCTACCAAGAGTGTATCCTTCACAACGGTTCAGCGAACGTTGCTGCGCATGGGCCTCCGCAGCAGACGCCTGGTTAATGCACCTATGCTGGCTACTGTTCGTCGGCGACGAAGGCTGGAATTTGCACGCCAGTACTGCAACTGGACGTCCACAGAGTGGCGACAAGTTGCTTTTTCCGATGAATCACGTTTTATGCTCCATCGGACATATGGACGTTGGCGCATACGACGTGAAACGTCTGAAAGCAAACACCCTGCAACAATTGCCGGAAGGATCCAGTGTGGAGGAGGGAACATTATGGTTTGGGGAATGTTTTCCTGGTATTCACTGGGTGACCTCATCATTGTGGAAGGCACGATGGATCAGCACAAGTACATATCTGCCCTTAGGGACCATGTCCACCCGTACTTGCGAATAATTTTTCCCCAGAATGATGGCATCTACCAGCAGGACAATGCGAGGTGTCATACAACTCGCAGTGTATGTGCGTGGTTCGAAAAGGACCAGGATGAGTTTACCTTACTCCACTGGCCAGCAAACTCACCGGATTTAAACCCAATCGAGAATCTGTGGGACCACCTCAATCGGGTTGTTCGCGCCATGGATCCTCAACCGCGTAATATAGCGCAGCTGGCCACGGCACTGGAGTCGGCATGGCTCAACATCCCAGTGAACACCTTCAGAAACCTAATTGAGCCTCTTCCTGCACGCCTCGCAGCGGTCCGCTCTGCCAAAGGTGGTTATTCTGGTGTTTGAGAGGTGGTCGCATTAATGTGACTGGACTGTGTAGCTGGATGGAAAGCATAAGTGCGATGTTGAAGGAATTTGGCTGAGAAGATATGGAACACCGGAGGCGTTGCTCTCGTCAGAAGCTAATTGACTAGTTCATGGCAGATCTATTTCAGGATGACTACCAGCAACATTCATATCTAGTAATGACCGACAAAATAAGAGAAATCTGCGCCAGAACCGATTTTTTCTCTCGTGATTTTGGAATGGAGCGAGTTCTGGAGAAACCGCTCCAGCCGTCCTGGATCTGGATTTTACATAGTTTCCCTAGAACGCTTCAAGTGAATACCGGGATGGTTCCTCAAAAAAGCTCATAGGCGCTTCCTGTCATATCCCGTATATCCCTTCCCATGCATGAATGGACGACTACTCATTAGCGGGCGTCCATTAATGACGTGAAGCGTTTTTCAGGAATTCCGCCCCCTCCCCCCTACCAATCGACCTCGCAACTTTTAGACTTATTTTTCTACACGAAATTCAAAAATTCACTTGAGATTTCCGTTGATTTCGTGAGATTTCGCCACCCTCCCCCCTATTTCACCTCATGTCATTAATGGTCGCCCCCTGAGGATAGGTGCAACGCACCCTCCGCCATCCACTTTTAGTGAACCGCGGAGCAATATTGAGGCAAAAAGCGTGTGCTGACTTTAATTTAATTGCAATGGATACACACCCATTTTTCTCCCTTTCCTGCACCTACCTACATTTGCCCTTTACAAATTTCAGTTTTAAATTCTTTCAACGTCTCTGGTAAATTATTCATTTCTCTTGGTAACTTATTGCAATCCCTGTCCCGCTTACAAACATTTGGTAACAGAGGAATTTTAATTTTAAAAGCATTTAGTTAAATATTCCTCGACCTTCCTTCTGACCTTGAGAAGTGACCCCTATGTCACCATCCCGTTTTTGTAACTAACTGTAAACAATCTAGATGCCACCAAACATTTCAGATCCTACCTGCGAAACATTCTTACCGTCCCCTGTACGAATAAAAAAGGTCCCGGGGTTCTGCCATCACACCGAATATTACAGCTATGCGTGGCTAATGAAAGAAGAAAGGCTAAGTGGCCGGCATTCATGCGAGAGACGGATGCTGGAATGTCGGCAGCACATCTGTACCGAAATATCTCGGCGCCGACAGAGCCCGTGCGGTGCCTTTAAGGCGCATTCTACCGGTTGACGGCCCCGCAGGAAGCCGACTGACACCGATTTGTCACTGTTCGCCCAGAATGTGGCCGCCAAGCCTTTCCTTTTCACACAGAACATCTCGGTCTGATGTACAACTTGATGAGTCTTGCCTCAGTTCTCACCAAAATGTCCCTCTGTAGAGAATCTCGCTGTCTGTAGATGTCTACTTTTCAGTAATTATGTATCTTTGTATGGTCCACTATCTGAAGGTTTGTTGAGTCCTCCCGCAGGAGACGAACAATGGCCAGTGTCTTTCAGAGGCAGGCATCCAGTTTCATTCCATCGTCTCACCAAGAGTTGTTTTATGTATGTAGATGATTGTTCTTAAGTGCAGTATGTTGTTTTGTGTTGCGTATGTACAGTACATAATTATATTACGTCTACAGTAATATTATAAATGTGAAATTAACTCTGTGCAACTATTGTTTTACTTTTTCATGACTAACCGGTTTAACGGATGTTGATGAATTTGACGAGGAAATCATAAGGAAGGGCATATAATACTTTTTTCGGGATAAGCAACGTATTTTGTCATGAAATTCTGAAAGTTAACCGAACATTGGCAAACAGACGGATAGCATCTGTAAGTCTCTTCAGGCTTTGTTTTTCTCGCAGACAGTTTGTGTATGATATGTTCGTGTAGAGACACAACTTATAGTATAGATGTGGATTTGCGCTGCACCATACTGTTACTGTATTTTGTGTTTATATGCAACTAGCTAACCGGTTTCCAACTCCCAAAGGTTACATATCTTGAAGGACAGCAAAACCAAAAAAGGTTGTGTACAAAATGGTGTCGACATCAGATATTCCAAAAAACTGAAATAATTTTAAGTCACAAACAAATATGTGCCGGAGAAACTGTGGTAGGTAGTCCACAGTTAATGTTAGTGACTTTTTACGTAACACACAGCTTTCTATGTTCAATTCTAGCAATTCTAAGTCCTTGCATATGAAGTCACAGGTAACTGTCTGTCTCTGTCCCTCTTTAACATCCTACTTGTAAGTTCCTTCAGTCTCAACAGAAATTCTCCAAATTTTCAGAATGGTTCCGTGGTAAAATATAGGTCACGTTCGTATTTTAGCTAGATCAGGTCTCATGGTCTTGACTTTTGACCCTAAAAACATTTTTGTCACTTTTAGACTATGCAATTTTGGTTTAAATTGACCTTGAAGGTCCAAAAGCGATCTAACTCAAGAAAGCGATCATGATCTGTGACCTTAAACATAGTTTTTGTCTTTAAAACCACCTCGATTCGGTTATCGTCAAAGTGTTGGGTGGATAAAGTTGTGTTCATTCCATTCATAATCCTCCGAAAACCCGAAAAATGTGGTCGATTTTCAAATGAAAATGAAGCAGATCCGTCATGTAGCCATCTGTCATGACAATTAACAAGTCTCAAGGGCAGACCGTGGACGAAATAGGCATTTACCAACCTGACCCTCTCTGCCAACTGGAACAATTCTAGACGGTTATAAACCTATTACGGAGACGATAGAGGGAGCGGATGAAATCCGATGTAGGCCTGTCCTGGCCAACTCTTTGATAGGAAAGAAAGAATGTCCACTAAACTTTACTTCCCATCTGACTGACGCAACGTCACCAACCATCACGCCCTATTCTTGTTTGGGATTTAACCCACATGTCTGGAACAAAATCTATTGATTATGAGTAGATCACCACCACGCCCTTTGTCCTTCTGTCCAAGTCCGAAAGATTATAATTCCTTCCTCCGTCGGGATTCGAACCAGGTAACCCCTTGTCAAGTGCCAGCCACCATCAGGGCGTCTCAGAGACCTTGGCAGTTTCTCAGCATTTTTCGTTTTTGTCTTGGAGTGAGAAAATACAATTAATTACGCCTTGTAGCTGTGGTCTGTGGTCTGTGGCGATAAACAAGTGAAAGGATCTTTCGCAATACGATACGTATACAGCAATATAGGAGATACGGTGATTGACAATTCTTAGTCAAAAGATGATAAACCTCTCCATCGCAATTATATAGTGAAAAACTTGTACTCAGTTGTTAGTGGTTTGAAACTATGTAAGGATAGCGGTCTGGTATCTCAGTGCTTACAAAATACAGGGTCATAGGATAAGAATCCACAAATTCCACTTTAAACTGGAGGTCCAGACAGAAGCGAAGTAACCTACGAATTGAAACTCTTTTACCAGGTAGTAAAGTCATATGTATTTACTTTAGGCGACCTGTACGGTAACCCTTCGATGACTTACCCAAGTCCCAACTACTTTATCTAAAAACGAAAACTTTCCCAAGTGCCAATGTACGGCGTGATCATCTTTTCCCTCCTACGTAATACGTAGTTTAACGATATATATAAAAAATAAAGATCATGAAATTATTACACGCCGCAGGTGTTCCGATATGCCACTCATCTACATCCGGGGATGCCCGACACATCTCCTTAATCATATCGATTGCTAATTGTATTGTTAGATAATTTCCTTATTATTTCCAGCCGCCCTCGCAGTCACCACCTCCTTAATCTGTATGTGAGACCAGAAGTGTTTGTTCTACACTGTTGCATTATATTCCACCAATGGCCCCGCCCTCCCACTTCCCTTACCACCTTTGGTACGTCGACTCATGACTCTCTGTGGTGGTTACAGGAGTTTGAATTATTTCTCCGACTCCTCCCTGATCCGTGTTGCCACAACTGAGTTTTACACACAGTGGCAATCAAGTATTTGTCGCCTCGTAAGTACTGCTTTCCGTAAGATTTCTCGTTACCAAAGCTTCATCATGTGATAATCCAACTGTCGTCTAATTGAAATGTTGTCGCTAACTACTGGCGAAAACAGCTATTTGAATGATGGTTCACTTTTCTTAGTGAAATTAGTTTTCTGTCGGCAGTGCAGCATCGATAGGAATAACCGTTTACGTTTGACTGACACTGCAAGTACTCAACCTCAGTAATTCCATTGTGCCTGAACACCACTAATCTTACACGAATGGCTCACAAGCAAATAAACGCAGCGAAACTTCTAATAAAAAGATCGACTGATTATCATGACTTTGTTGTGAATATCAGACTTGATATCATTCTTAAGAAAAATATTGTTTTATTGACTTGTCTGAAATTTTATTTTCTCCGTATACAGACAATCCAGTACAAGAACTTGATGCAACATTAAGTTTTAGACATATACTTAGCTACCAAAAACAGCAGATAGCTATTACTTAATTTGAAATGACCGTTAACTAGCTCGGTCCAAGAATACAAAGAAAGAGATAACTACGGCTGTGGAATCGTTTCCGATTTATAACAAGTTGAGTTTGAATTGAAAGTTTCAGTTGGACATGGAAGTTATTGAGAGGCAGCTTATAAGGAGAAACTTCTTCGTTATGAAAGGTCTGGAAATAACTTACATATCGAATGGTGCTAGAAGCCGATAAGTATGTCTAGAAACAGAAATTTGAGGTTACCGGTTGATGGAGATCGATGCTCTTTATTATTCTTGAAGTATCCGTATTCCAGACCAACCCCGGCAGCGTAGGGGTAGCGAACTTGCTTCTCGTTGCAGGGGTCGCCGGTTCGAGTCTGGCCTAGGGAATGGGTGGTTTTAATTAAATGTTGTGTTCGTCTTGTGTCGTCCCTACGCAAGAGAGAAAATAATTACACTTATAAGAAATCTGTACATTGTTAGGAAAAGAAACACATTGAGCTGGCTGTATGGCTAACACGGCCGAATGCCATAAAAAAAAACGTATTTCAGCAGGTATTCCGTTGGGTTACAGAAAAATACTCATAAGAGTAAATTCATGGATGTGTCGCTCACTGAACTCATGATTCATACTTTGAGTCTACTGTCATTGTCGTTTTGGATATTTATATTTATTTGAAAGGATGAGGATTTTAGGTATATGAAATATTTCCTAAAGTTAGTGCAGCCTCAAGTCAGAACAGAATGCAAGCGCGAGTGTCAGCAGGTGCTGTTTATTGGTAAAACGCTGACGGCTGACTAAGAGGGCATCGCTCTGTTCGGTGACGCAAAACCGAACTTACGAGCGACCACAGCGAGCCAAACTCGCTCTCACTTTGTCGATCATTACCAACCAGTCAATATGGGCTAATTCTTAGCTAGGCCGTGTCTCGTTAGCTTGCCTCGCCACCATGCATCCGTCGTGTCAATTCGCCATTCAGTCAAGAAGTTAACATTCTCAGTCAGTTTGCGCAGCCGAGATGCGGCTCAGTCAATAATTATTATTTGCAGAGGCTATCGGGAGTTATCCTTGCAGATCGCGCTCTCAACTATATTAAGCAGTCTTCAGTGGTCAATAAAAGGACTCTAAAGACGATAGTCGCCTACATTATTTATTAGGTAGATTCTCAGCTAGGTTATCATTTTGCGCTAGCCTTTCCTTGCCTAAACCGGTTCTCCAACCGTAACTAATGGAGTGGTGTCAATGATTCCTGACAATTAACATCAATTCACATCTTACTATAGCCCACAAGTCATTGCTTAGATCATCAGAAAAAATAAAACATCATCAAGAGAGAAGACAGTGCAAGAGGAATAGAAGACTTAGTAAATATCCGGAAGGTCAGTAAACTTCCACCCTAACGTCGGCTTCCACCATATCCCACAAATTCCCTCCTCCCCCCAATCCACTCAGGCCACTTGACAACGTAAGGTTCGGAACAGGGGGTACAAGCCAGCCATTTACACTACGCGTCGGGTCGAAATGATCATAAATACGATACTTTCAATTTGTTATTAATGAAATGGCATTAAAGTACAAGATAAAAATGCAAGGTGGGCTGTGTACAGTTTATAGATGATGTCCAGGTATGTACAATATTTCTCTCTACTTTAATATCTGTTAAAAATGGTTTCTTCAGAAAAGTCGACTGAATTTATTGCCACTAATTGCAAACCATTCTCTCCCTCGTAGTAGACATTGAAAAATATGATTTTTTATCGTTATTGACTATTTTTTTAAAGCAATCCTTGCCCAAAAAGAAGCCGGCTCCGTTGGATCAGTTGGTTGTGGCATGCTGATGGTGTCCGGCTCCTGACACGTGGTTAGCTGGCTCGAATCCTGGTGGTGGAGGAAATTTTCAGGATTAGGACTTGGCCCGCAGGCTAGGAGGGTGGGTGGTGTACAGTTACTAAACACCAGTATTGTGCATAACGCTGGGTTAAATCCCAAACCTCTCTGCAGTGCGTATGGAGTGAGGTCATACGACACTGTTGATGGTGATTCGTCCGTCGGGTGGGGACGTTAAGCCTGACGGCCTCCTTGATATCCTTCGGAAGAGTAGACTTGAAACGGTCGGAATCGGTTTACACCCCCTCCCTTCTTCAATCTTTCATTCATTCATACATTGAACATACAGAAACTCTAGTCATCCAGGCAAAACTATAAACACGTACATACACTTCCGTCACTGAGGAAAACACCTCAGCTTATATTTCCAGGCAAAAAGTACCCACCAACCTATCGGTTGAAGAGAAAAAAAATATTAAATCTAAATTTTTAGTAAATTTTCAATAGTAATTTACTTCACATCAGTAATTAATATATTTAATTTCTTTAAGAATGAAAATCTGACCACAGTCAAATGTATAACAATTAATAAAAAATGCAGCTAAATAATCGCAACCAGATTGTCTTCCTTGGATTCTATGCCCCAATGGTTGCTTCAGATATTAATACTAACGAAGAATATTTTGATGAATGAACAATAATTTTAAGAAATAACTAGCATTGTAACGATCGATACCCAGATTTTGGATTAAATTTTTCTTATAGAAAGAAAATGTAAAAACTGTTTTAAAAAATCAATAACAAGTTGTTGTTAAATACAATTATAGTTTTGGCGGAAATAACTTTGAAATGGTATATATAAGTCAAACACTAAAAAAATTTCAGTTAAAAATAATATTCTTTTTAGAAAAATTCTGAGAATTTTAATAAAAATTATTTTAACCACATATACATATATGTACATTATCCGATTCATTAAATTCTCCACTGAATTATATGTATATGACATTTTTTTGTCAAAGAAAGTTTATTTATTTATTTCGCGTAAACAATAAACTCTAGAAATATCGTTACACACCGAGCGTGGTGGTGTAACGGATAGCGTTCTGGCCTCGCATTCGGGAGGACGGCGGTTCGAATCCCCGTCCGGGCATCCAGATTTGGGTTTTCCATGGTTTCCCCAAATCACTCCAGGTGAATGCCGGGATGCTTCCTTCAAAAGGCCATGGCCGAATTCCTTCCCATTCCTTGCCCCCATCCTTTCCCGTCTCTAAAGACCACGTTGTTAAAAAGGGACGTTAAACTGTTACAAAAAAAAAAAAAAAAAATATCGTTACAGTATTTTCGTTGTGTTTAGCTGGCTGTGCATCACTGTAAATTTTGAAAGAATTTTAGGGATAGAAATAAATGGCAGGAACGCTATTTTGTTTGTGATTTTTTGGCAAAAGCCTTGACAAATGATGGAATAAAGAGCAAAATCAAAATATTATGATCGTCGAAGCATTGCCAGTCTTCAACCGGTACTCACAAAGATTATCTAATGAAAATTTTTCCTTCTTCCCACATTGAGCTCCAAGGTTTGTCAGAACTAAAGCAGTACGGAATTACAGATTTCTAAACTAAAGAATTCAGAAGTTATAAAGGTGTGACAGACAGACAAATTAGCGACTCAAAAGACTTTCCGTTTTCGCTCAGAAAATAACTGAATTGTGGATACTAAGAGATTTAAAATGCAAGAACAGGAAAAGATAATGATTGTTTCTGGATTTTTTTTATAGTAATCCACTTTTAATAAAATGCGTTGAACATGGAGGCTGGACGTGAACTCGATATCTCGGGAACCTCCGGCGAGTCCGATGATATCCGAACTGTTAGTTACACTGGCCTCCACCACAGCGCAACTTGGCTAACCAGGATAATGTAAGTTTCAAATGAATCATCGAATTTGATTTTGTTTGCACTTCGATTACTAAAAGGAAATACAATGGCGATGCTAGCCAAAAGGGAATTGTCTGTTGTTTAGCAGAGATAAAAAATTACACGTTTAAATTCATTTTTTTTTTTTTTTTTTTTTTTTTTTTTTTTTTTTTTTTTTTTTTTTTTTTAACAACGATTAGCTGCAGAACTTCACGTAAATCTCTGTAGCGGTTAGGGGACATCCATTAATTACGTGATGTGAAGTAGGGGGGGGGGGGGGTCCGGCGAAATCTCACCAGGGGGGAGGCGGAAATCTCACGTGAGATTTTGCGAAAAATTTGGGGACAGTAGAGCCAAAAAAAGTCTACAATTTGCGCCAAAGTCGATTTTAGGAGGGTATTTCGTCAAAAAAGTTAGGGTGCTAAAAAAAAAAAACAAAAAAAAAACCAAACAAAAACAAGGTCTGCAAAAATTTCCAGGGTGATTTCTAGGGGGGGTTCTCACGGACCAGATCTCACCAGAGGGGGGAGGGGGGGCCCGGCCAGATCTCACGAAATCTCACCAGGGGTGGAGCAGAAATCCGGAAAAACACGTCACGTAATTTGTGGATGCCCCCTTACTGGAACCGGGTGACAAGATAACCTAAGACTTTTTTTTAAACAGATGATAACAAACAGGGAAGATTATTAAAAACTCGGGGAAAGTTTACACGAAAGGTACGTAATCACGAAATATGTCAATCAAATAAATAATAGATATTCTTGTTTTAAACATGTTTAAATCATCTTTTTTATAAGCCTAAAAGTAAAGAATTTCGTCACTTAAAATCAAATGTAGGTATTTAAAAAAAATCCTGGCTGAATACTGCGAGAATCTGATCGGAGAAACTTTGCTCACACCACGAAAAATATCAGTCAATAAAAATTATTATTCGTTTTGCTTTATAAATGTTTGCTGAACAAACTCCTACTACCATACCATGTGAGAGGAGTCACGGGCGATTAAGCTAGTAATGCAAATAGTAACGGAAGCTGCATTGACGTGTCGGTCGCTGGGGAGCGGAAGCCAGCTCGTTCCGAGGTGTGCGTGCAGCGGCCCCGTACCGCGTCCCCGAGAGTATACCTCCGGCGCGCCGTAACCCCATTACTGGTAGGAAACGGTTCATCAGGCCGGCGCCTAATGACGCCAAATTACCGCTCGGGTCAACAATTAATTACGCGCCTGCCTTTGGAGGCTGCCGCCGGCGCCTCGGGCCGTGCAGGCTGGGGAGCCACAAAAACTAATTACAAAATGTCAATATGGTAGGCGCCGCGTGTGTCTTCATCTCGCCAGCCGCAATTACACGTAACGAACGCTCATTATACTCACCCCTACACTCCGTACTGTGGAGAGAAAAGATTGCGGTCACTCGGGGTCTAGCAAGGAAAAAGGCAGTGTCGAACGGCGGTATGATTATACACTACTGTGTGTGAAACTAGCTACACCAAGAAAGATTACACAAATGATTAGAATTACAGAACTATACATGCACTTTGGTTGTGAAAATTCAGTATGCTGTTAAGTCACAACGTGCTATAACCAAGGCCTCTAGACGTTGTGGCATGGAATCAAAGAGAGCGTACATATGCTACTGGGGAACACGTTTCAAGCGCGTCCAAAAAGTATCGACAGTGGCTGCAGAACGCCCTGAACGAACAGGTTGCCGACCGACCATACCCCAGACACATTCGATGGGCGACATGTAGGCCAGTGAAGCAGTGGTACCTGTCCTTCTTCGAAGAAGGCTTGCACATTCATCGCCACCTGTGACTGCTCATTGTGATGATGAAATATGACATATGGAGCTACTCGGGCTCTAAATAGCGGTTCCTGTTCCGGGAACTGCGATTTTCACAGCGGTAGTGAGTATTCAGATTCACAGGTCAAAATATAAGGAATTGTAATGATATAGAAAAGAGATTGTATAACTTTAGATCTAGAGTACTGCTGTTCTGTATTTGATCTGTATTGTAAAGGACTGATTGGTTATATTGAGAAAGTTCCATGAAGAAACGCATGTACAGGGGATCCCATTAATAGAGATACAAACGTTAGTGGAGGGTGGAGATCTAAAAAGCGATTCAGAATTGTATAGGGACATATGACGTTACCGTTTATCTCTAGGCGGTGCTGATCATGAAAATGGGAGAGAAGAAATATCTGATTTCCTCGTTCCCTTCTTTCTCTAACAAGTTCTTCACGGCTTATTTCAGGATGTTCAGCAAAATGTGAGACCATGTGTTTCTGTAATGGATGTAATATATGATAAAGGGGGTTATTATGGCCGTGCAGTCCACTAGTGGGCATTATAGATTGATTTAGAGAGGTGTTCTTAGAAGTATCTTAGGATTTTAGATTATCTTCCAGGCTATAACGATTAACTACTTGTGGGCACCTAGATATTGACACCAGGGCGATCTTTGATATAGCAGGGATCCCGAACTGCTCTAACAGTGATATACTTATAATAGATCTTACCTTTCCGATATATCACAAACTCTTCCACATAACTATATGAAATAACATGGTATCTAACCTAACGACTGTAAATGACTGAGGCGACACAACTGATAATTTAAACATACTTTAATTATAAAAGCCTAACCATACATTTATCCGCAAATCTGTCTAACGTTATGCTGGAAGGAAAATGACACGCAAGCATAGATACAATTGTTATCAACATACTAAATGAATGAATAGCTTCTTCATACGAGTATAATGGAAAGATAGCTTTACTGATTAAGTACAAATAACTGAATAATTAACGATCCTGATTATAACCCGACATTACCAAATAAGATTATCACGAGGCTACAACATTACGATAACAACGGCAAACAACTCATTTAAGTTACACAGATTGAATAATGACTGAATAATTTATCTAACTACTTTAACTAACCAAATACTAACTAACGCGAGACAATGCAAGGCAAAGCATCGCATTGCCATGTGCCGAAGGCACAGACAAGACACAAGTTTTACCTCTTACATGGCTGCTGGCAGAATAGTTACAGAATAGAATAGAATGATCCGATGCTACGCCTGGGTTCTTATATGTGCGATCACGTGCTAGACACATGATGTGTGCTTCGCATAGCAGAAGCACTGAGAGTCAGCAGAAAGTCTCACGTAGACACTGTCCGCTTGCTTCGAGCAACTCACAATATTCACAGACTAAAATATCAAAACTTCCAATTTAAGCCCTAATTCACAGACTGCCCGTTACATTTCCAACATAATGCAGCACCTCCCCATTGTAGATTGCGGTTTGGTCAACGATGGATTAGGCGTGGTGGACCGCTTGCCTGGCCTCCAAGATGTTCGGTTTTAGCAACCTGGATTTATTTCTTTGGGGGCCGATTGAATCTGTTGTGCACGAAACACCTGTCGACTCTGAAATGGACCTGGTTGTAATAATCCTCTGCGCTGCTACTGATATTCAAGAAAATCCGGGTGTTTTCTACCGTGTCCGACAAACCGTGGTCTTGCTGTATAAAATAATGGTATAACATTATAAAAGAATAAATGTTTTCCATCTATTTTCGCTACCACTTTCCAATGACGTTTCCGGTCATGGGTTCTGAATAGTTTTGATATTACCCATCTCCTCTTAACCTGTATACTTCTATTTAAAGGACATCTTCATCCCAAATGGCAAACTACAATTATGGTCGCAAAACAACATTTTGCAGGCCGGAAAATAACACTACCACACTTTTCATCACCATAGTGCCTAAATCAATCGGTTCTTTCGAGATTCACAATACCGCTGGTACTACCTTCTTCCGCATATATTACGTTTGCAAAATAACCCGTTTGTCTTTAATTTAATCTCGAAATAAAGTATCGCAAAGTTATATCACATGAAAAGTTGCATTATGTAATCGACGAAAGGATAGGAAGGATAGGTTAATATGATCGCTGGACTAGGAAACAACATTTTTTGTCGTACATAATTTGTAAGTACAACAAAAACACCAGTTTTATAATTAACTAGCTTTTGCCCGCGTTCACTTGGACCTCCAACACATTTCTTGAATGATTTGGATAAGGGGTTAAGGTAACTTCAATGCATCAACGAACCACAGATTTTTATAAACAAACAATTTAATGTTTTATAAACGTACAATCATTCATGTTGACAGATTTCTTATTTAATTATGCGCCTATTATTCCTGATATTTAATCCGTTCGTGAAAGTTGAAATTTGAAAAAAGGCAAAAGTGGGTGGGTACTTGAAAGGACCGGAGCGTGCACTCCATCTCAATTAAATTAAATTAATTAATCTCGGTGCAGACCACACAGTCTATTTCATTGGGTCCGATATTATTTGTTCGCTAAGACAACAACTATTCACCATTAAAAAAAAAATACACCAAGTTTCTATTTTAACTCATAAAGTACTACCCATACTTTTAGTACCGCATTCTGTCTACGGTATTTTATTTAGTTTAGCGATTTTAAAATATACGGGGCCAATCAAATGGCTCATTTTAAGTTTCGCTATCAGTACAAAAAATTGAATATTTATGGGTAAATTTATACCCCACGGGTTTGTCACTTTACTGTCTTTATAAAACATTTCCAAAAAATGACCATTGTTTATCATCGCTTTTTATGCTAAATTGCTAAATTATACACCGCAAGAACATTATTAGATCTCCAGTCAATTTGAGGTGCAGGTGAAGGCTTTATAATTCCTGGCATGCTATAATTTAGAATAAAATATAATTGCATCTTGGGTCAGTTCATGCAAATAGCGTGCTACTGCTGTGAATTAAGTGTCAAGAAGTGTATGCGATATCCGTAGGAGACAAAGAGTAAAGGTGGCAGTGCCGTTTTTGAAGAATGAAACTTTTTAGTGTCCAGTATGCTAATTGACATCGACAAATTCCAACTATATTCTAAGTCGTATAAAATTTCATTCAAATCTGTTCACCCACTAAGGCAACATACATTATTCCAAACTTTCATACGCAGGATTTCCATTTACGAGATTGACTAGCGTGTGATATTGCTCTATTATCCTCGCATCAGTCAAAAAGCGCGGAAAATATTTCAAGCGGTATCGTGTAATTCAATGTTACCGAATAATCGAGGGTCGCGGCTCGATGCCATTAGCCGAGACAAGAGGATACAATGTGGAACTGGAAGCTACGGCTGTCAGACGCGGGGACGGTGGCGGAGGCCGTCTTTTGTTGCCGGATGGACAGCGCCCCACCCCGATCAGCAGCCGACACAATGCCGCCAGTAATGGACCCTTAATAACGTCACGTGACCTCGCCCGCGGGGTCGATACTTTTATTTCGGAGCCATTCACGTCTCCGAGCGAAATCCACTCCTCCCCGTTCCAGCTCGTCAAAACTTCGTCGTAATTTCATCTCGATGGCGAAATGAACTGCTTATCCGTCCAACGAGAGGCAGGGCAGTAGAAAGAACTGCCTCCCCCGCTTTCTCCTCTAAGAGCTCGATATTGTGCCAGTACTAACACATCACCGAAATTGTTCTGTCCAGCGTGTTCTCCAATATGAAGAATCCGGCCGACAGACCCATCTGTTTCTTCCTTCATCCGTCTCTCGATTGCCTTCACGAAATCTTCCACCTTCTGCTTGTTCAGTGTCAATCCTTCCATCTCAACTCACTCATTATAAGCGACGTCTTCTATTACCTGCTTCATGTATTCCAGTGTTTGTCCTCCTCTAAAATGCGTTTCGACTATTCGCTCGAGTTACAAATGAACCGAAGCTGTTTCTCTTGAAACATCTCTTGCTTAAACTTCTTTCCTCGCCCATGGTTTTCTTAGAATGTGTTTATTTGAAACTTTAAGCGTAGGTACTCTTATACAACATGGTTAAATTTCCGTTATTTCTCGTATTTATAAAGTTCCAGCTTCAATTTAATTTGTTAATATGTTTCATACAGTCATAAAGTTATTTTTGAGTTTTAATTCGAAACAAAAATCCCCTTTTTTAGATACCTATCTTAACACGTAAGATGTAACAAAAGAAATTTTTTCTCGCATCGAGCTGGGATGGCAACCTTTTGGGAGGCATTTCATTACCCACAAATCTAATATGTCCTCAAAGCTAAAGAAAATAGTTTACTACAAGTGCAGTTTCCTGTTCTGAATTAAGGCTGTTAGACTCGAATATTAAATAAATTTTCGACAAGAAAACTTAGGACGGCTCAAAAAGCTTTGTAAAAGTCAGTGCTAGATTTAGACTAGAGTAACCGATACATGATCAGTTACATGGTTCACAGACCACCTCCTCGAAGTGGCAGTGAGGCAGCTATGTTTCTCGGACGAAAAATGAAAGATGGACAAAAACAATGTTAGAACAGAGCTACAAGAGGAAGACCACCAGACTGATGGGACAAGGACATGCGAAGGGGTTCGCCTGTGATCAATAACCTCCAGAAAGTCTGCTCAAGTTCTACTTGGACTCATAATTCCATAATTTAAAGATTGAAATGTCATATTTCAGCGATCAACTGTAATCTCACATCTTAAGTAACAGGAATCTCTTGGATCTTCCACTGTATCTAAACCTATATTTATATTAGTCTACTGTTATCTTAAAGCTTTTGTCTTACCTCGCTTTTTATATAGTCGAAATTCTTCTCCCAGTAGTCCGATCATGCAAATCAAATATTTCTGAATTTACTTTTACTTAGTAACAGAACATTTACTTTACTCTCATCCATCTCACCTGACAACTTTTAATAACTAACTACGGTATCTTATACAGCTTCTTCTCCAGACCATCAAGAAATGGTTTCTACACATTGTTTGATGGGAATCATATTACATTAATTTTTTTCTTCAGACTTTCTAAGAAAAAAATATCTGCGAGAACTGTGTGTAGTAAAAATCTTTATATTCCACCATTCTGTAAGCAGATTGGCTAATTTCTTTCTTCCCAAAGCAAAGAAACGTGCGCCAGTACTCTGATTACTAATAACTTTATATTCGCTCCAAAACTTTATCCAGCTTGTCTGAACGATTTATGGACTATTTTAATTAATATTTTTAATATCATATAAAATTCTATAGATATTAATGCTTTACTTCGTTTGCCGGTGGAACGGGCTGTACTGTCTTTAGTTCAGAACACTCTGTTTGAAATATCATTGTTTGATACATCTGGTGACTAATCAACGGCACACAAACATGCCTGTACTTCTCTCAGAGGACAATCTCTTCAGCGTTGAAAAAGTCCCACAGAAACATGTTTCTGACCTATTTCATAAAATTCACAGCCTACCTCGACCGTAGGATTTCACACTTCAATCTTTAATTAATTTGCGGTACCTTTGGAAATACGGACGCAGTAAAACAGTAACACGGTTATTATTACAAAAGATTTTATTATCTTTTCAAACTATTTATTATTAAAGCCGACGGTTTAATTCTGCGTCAACTAATATATATACAGAGCCGGCGCTAGGAATTCGGGCCCGGGGTAAAATGGTTGAACTTTTTGTTTTTTTGTTTTGTTTTAGCTCCTCAAACTAGCCGTGCAACAATAGGCGGATTCTTGGTTTCGAAGCCGGGGGTCCCTGTAATCGGGCCCCCCCTTCATCCGGCGGGCCCGGGTACATTTGACCCGCTTACCCCCCCCCCCCCTAACGCCGGCCCTGTATATATATATAATATCAGTGAGCAGGAAAATGCGTTAAGGCAATAAAACTAAGGAAGTAAGGAAGGATAGGGAAACACGACCCAACACTAACCACAGATGAAGGCAGCTCGGAATGATGAACATAAAAAACAACAAACACAATAGACGCGCAATATTTCGGCGGTCTGTGTGCTTGTTCTTTTTTATGTTCATCATTCCCAGCCGCCTTCATCTGTGGTACCAAAGTGTTGGGTCGGATATATATACACGAGGGGATCCCAAAAAAAGAACACGGAATTATTTTTTAAAAGCTATATATTTTCAATTTTTTTTTTAAAAAAACTAATCCTCCTCAAAATACTCTCCATTACGACTAATACATTTGTCCTACCGGTGCTTCCACTGTTCGAAATATTTTCTGCATTCATCTTTAGAAATGGTTGACAAATTCCCCCCTCGCTTTTTTCTTGACATCTTCAATGTTGTCAAATCGGTGTCATTTCATACCCTTTTTTCATGCGTGGAAATAAGAAAAATTCGCACGGATCTAGGTCAGGCGAGTAAGGTGTGTGGGGCAGCGGAGACATCCCATTTTTAGTCAAAAACTGTCTAACCGAGACAGCTGTGTGTACAGGTTCATTGTTGTGGTGGAAGAATCAGTCTCCCGTCTGCCACAAATCGGGTCTTTTTTGACGAACACTGTTGCGTAATCTTATTAAAACCTGACGGTCTGATGTGGGGGAACGAACTATGCCATTGGCATAAAAAAAAGCAAATGAGCATTGTTTTGATGGTTGATTTGACTTGACGACATTTTTTTGTGGGCGGGGTGACAGTGACGTGTTCCATTGGCTTAACTGTTTCTTTGTTTCTGGGTCGTAACCATAGCAACATGACTCATCACCAGTAATGACCTTTGACAGAAAATCTGGATCAATTTCAAACAGTTGCTTCAAAGAACGACATGTTTCAATTCGACACTCTTTTTGATTTTCAGTCAGAGCTGAGGAACAAACCTGGCAGCAACCCTTTTCATTCCCAAATCTTCGGTTAAAAGTGGCTGAACCGAGCTCCAAGATAACCCACTAATCTCTGACAGTTGATCAGTTGTCTAGACGGTCTGAGAGCACAAGCTCTCGAATTTTTTCAACATTTTCGTCGATTCGGGCAGTTGATGGACGTCCAGAACGAGGTTTGTCATCAATCCGCATGTCACCATTTTTAAACTGACCAAACCACTCGTATACTTAAGTTTTTCCCATAGCTTCATATTTGTAAGCTGTTTTCAACATTAAAACAATTTGAGCAGCACTTTTACTGAGTAGAAAACAAAATTACACAGATGCACGTTGTTCACTTAAAGTTACCATCATCAAAAACGAAACAACAACAAAACAGCGCTATCGAAAACAATCACTGCAGATTAACAGAACAAGCCATGTCGACAACACAGGCGGCACTGTTCTGATAATGAGTTGGGCTATGAACGCCTAGCGGCAGAAACGCGCACTACACAAGCTCGGCCCACGGCAATGCTATTCCCGTTAGTTTTGGGTACCCCTCGTATATATTTGATAGAAGATATTCAGTTATTCGAAGATTTTGCTAGAAATCATATTATTTGTGATCAGAGATTAAACATAGTTCTATTACCACCAGTGACAGAAAAATTAATAACTGTTCCCAAATTTGGCAACTAAAAATTCGAGTACGGATAAGGGGTTCGCCAGATGATCGTAGGGGGCTGATTGTCGCTAGTAGTAGAGAGAGGAGAAAAATAAAAAAAGGTCGCAGTTTTATCTCAAGGACTCGCTGTGTGCATCACGCTGTTGTGCTCATTCCGATGCGTTCATGCTGGAGTTACACGCAATTGCGCAATGCTCATACGCTGACAGGCAATAACAGATTGCACAAGCGCATGCGCCAAGTGTGTCTGCAAGATGTAGACAGGCAATGGCGCATGTACACCACAGTGTTATGACATTTAAGGAACGTTTAGTGTTTTTAGACAAAATACCGTTCAATTGTACACAAGAACGAGTAAACATCTTTAGGATGTTCCTGAAATGCAATGAAAATAGTCCTCTGCGTTTCATCAAACGGTGCAGAAAATGTTCACTTTAAGACATGTTTTATGTGTGATATAACCGTTTGCAGAGTATTGCATGTAGATTCAGTAGAGCACTACAGTTGTTACTAAACGTATTACCAGGGACTGTACCACACCGGTTGAGTAAGGAGAGAATGCTCGTGGCTGATAAATCTTAGAAAGAAAGTTACTTACGAATACAATCGCAGCATCGCTAAGGAGATGCACTTTTCTCATTTCTGTCGTGCGTCCCAGGACACACTTCGTTTTTAAGCTGTGGCCAAATGTGGTATTAAATACTATACTATAATTTAGCATAAACGAGATAATTATTTTAGATACGAGCACATAAATCGAAAAATGTTCAAAAACAAAAAAATTTGACTGGCCGATCGCTCTAAAAAAAAAAAAAAAAAAAAAAAAAAAGTAAATTAAAAAAATCGGTTCGCGTAGATGTAGCAGCTTTCATTTTACATTAGACTTAAGAACATACTTTGCTGTGATGTTACCTTCGTCTTCATTAGGCAAATTCCGTTGATGGTTGAGCGAGCGTGGCGTTGGAGTGAACCAGACTTCCAGTCCGTTTCCCCAAATCACTCGAAGTGAATGTCGGAACTGTTCTTTGTTAAAGTTCACCGATTTCCTTCCTAGCCCCCAATCTCAACTCTTTTGGCTCCTAATTACAAAAACAGTACTACGCAAAGACGTTTGCGTATTCTTAAATGTCCAGTTTTGTAATTTCGTGATAAGGTGTAACATTGGAATTGATTTTGTGGGCTTTCCTTGTGAAAATAAGGATGGGGGTGGGGCGGTGGGGGGGAGGAGCGATAGTGAATGTTTTCACTCCTGTGAATCGTGCAGCCGTGAATCAAATGGGTTTGTACTACATGCTTCTCTAATAAATGTGTGCAGTTTGCTTTTTCTTTCGATCTATCCTTCACAACATGAGGAAATAGTCTCCACTGCATATCCAGACGAGTACTTTGAACAATCTAAAAACTTAATCACGTGTGTGAAGGAGATGTGCAACGTCAGCTTCCAATTAAATGTAAAAATAAGGATATTTATTATCGTTATTAACATTACGAATATTTGATAGTACTTGTGTTTAGGAAACACATTTGGTAGCAAAGAAGACTGTTTCAAATCGACGGAATGAGATGAGAATTTTTAAGATGGACCGATTCTAATTAGAATGATGATTTTATGACCTACAAATTAAGAAGGATGATAATATAAATGCATGGAGAAGAATGGCCAAGACTAATTAGGTTGGTAGTGACCAGAAAAGAGTCGTGAAAGTATTACGGAAATAGCTTGACCTCAAATGTTTAGAATTTGATTTATGTAAGAATAGTTACAGCCGTGACCAACGAAAAATATATTATTGTAAAACATGTGTTCACTTAAGTGACACGTTTACATTGTGTAATAAATGTATGAATGAGTACACATGGCAAAGTTGAATATTTGCTGTGGAATCGATAGTTTTCCTGGAGAAAGAGAATTAATTTCAGGTATAGTATTCGTTTACCTTTCAGATAAAAAGAGAAAGCATAAAAGATAATATTATAAGTGGAGGGTGAACGTTAAAAGTCATTTCAACTGTAAAAGATGGCATAAAACGCTGCCATTACTGTTGGAAGTAACCAAACAACACTATTAAAGTAAAAATAGAATGAAGATAGTAAATTATCAGTACTCGATAGAGATATTTGAATAGCTACCACGGGAAGAAGATTATTGCTTTATAAATGACAGAATTTCATTATTCATTCGGTGATTGAGTTCAAATGTGTTTGCTCAATTCAAGTGGCTCAATATACGTAGCATACAATGCTGTTTTTTGTCGCTAATACAAGCTGATGCCTTTATTTACAAGTATTTTTCCGCTGGGTGCATCAATAAATCACAAACCAACACTCCCAGAAGAGAGGATTGTCGACAATTCTAATCAGTTTCTCATGAGTTGAGTTCATCGGAAATACATTCATTCTGTTGAGAAGGAGCTGCGAAAAAGCACGGATTCTAGAATTCTTTTCGGTGGTATTTGATTTGCAAGTTTGCTGATATATTTGCGATGCTGGAACCTACTCTTTCTCTATGAAAGCAATCCTGTTCGCAAGTGCTAATCACAACTAAACTTCAACGTTAACAAGATATAAAAGCATGCATCACACTAAAGCTCGAGTTGATTCAACGTGTTTGAGTTGCACTGTATATAGTGACATTTAAAATTGTGATATTATGAGCAAGCAATTAATTTGATCAGCGGTTCCACACAATCCTGCCCGGATCTCTCCGCTGGCTCTACTAGCCCCCATGTGGCTGGCCACCCGCTGTGCGGCTGCGCTGTGTTTGTTGCGGCACTCAGCGTGATTGCTGCCATTAGCGGCCTGCTCTGGGCTTGGCTACTGGTTTCTCCACGTCCCGCGACAGTTGGCTCCCCTTTCCGTTAATTGGTTACTTCTTACAATACCACATCTGTACCATTCACTCCAGAAGTAGGCACCTCCGGGTTGTAACTTATCGCCTCAGCTTGTAAGAAATTTTTGATCAAACGGATGATTTGTACCGTGTGATGTTTCATGAACTTATTTACAACTTCTGTATTACGAAACAACCTGTTTTTTTTTTTCGGAACTGGTATTCACTAGGAGGATTAGATACTATATCACCATATTCAAGCTTGGGACTTATCAATGTTTTATATCGCAGTTATCTGTGGTACATCTCATCAATACCTTCTGTAAAAGATAAAGGTCTTTGAAGCTTTTACCTATCATTTTCCCTTGAGTAGTTTATCGTAAAAGCTATGCTAAGATAGTTACAGTCAATACTTTAAAGAAGAAAATTTTCTTCTTGATCGTAGATATTTTTTTGCTGCCGTCAGTCTTTTGACTGGTTTGATGCAATCCTCCATACTTTCCTATCCTGTGCTAACCTCTTCATTTCTACATACCCCTTACAGCCCACGTCCTCAATTATCTCATATATTCTAATCTATTCTAATTACAGAACCATTATATTTTGAACGATTCTTTTTAACATTTATCTAAATATACTGACAAGAACCCTTAGTTCACAACGCTCTTGTCTTTTAATATTATCATACACCCTACGGTTTAGTTATTACAGTTTTTTTGCCATATCTTCTTTCAGTCGACCTTATCGGTCACTTCTAATAAAATTGAATTCCTTGAGACTGATGTTTAATCCATATGCGAGACTTCTGTCATGTGACATCAAATGAATTACATTTAAATCGACAGAAGCGTGGAGAATTACCTGAAACGCCAGTCAGGTTGGTAGTTGTTGCAGTTAAGTGTGAGACGTGTTGCTGTTGCACACTTGCTGTTAGTGTGGACGTCGGTTTATGGTGTGGGCAGGTTCTGGTAGACCGGTGACCGGTGAGGTATGCAGCCAGATATGGCTGGGACCTCGCCGAGGACCACCCGCAAGTTCCAGCCACTTGCTACTACTCCCGCAAGGCTCAATACTGGGCCCCAACAATACAAGTTACTTGTCTGATCTCCAAGAGTGAAGAGTCCAGTAAATCAACGACAAAGGGTTACTAGTGATTGAGAGATCTCCTATTCGAACACCGGACGTGCATGATTTATACAGTACCTAAAAATGAAATTTATCTTTGGACAATCTTACTGTTAAGTACGCTCTTGAACAATCCTTGCTACTACTCCCACAAGGCTCAATACTGGGCCCAAACAATACAAGTTACTTGTCTGATCTCCAAGAGTGAAGAGTCTAGTAAATCAACGACAAAGGGTTACTAGTGATTGAGAGATCTCCTATTCGAACACCGGACGTGCATGATTTATACAGTACCTAAAAATGAAATTTATCTTTGGAAAATCTTACTGTTAAGTACGCTCTTGAACAATTCTTGGTCTAACTGCGACAAAAGAGGAATCAGATATGTTGAAATTCTATCAGCAGGTCTCTAAGATGATATGAAGTTATTATTCATAAAATCTGGTAGCTCAGTGGTTAAGGCGCTTATTTCCAAAGATTTGATGCTCCAGTCTCGGGTTAGAACATCGGCAGGGGCAGGAATTAATAGAGTTGTGTTTGATCATATAAGTTACGCCAGGTCGTAACGTGGTTTGGATTCCACGCTAAACTGTAGGTCTCAGAGGAAAGGAACTGGCCGTCCTATCACTGACACAATGGCTTAATATGCCTCCTTCTGGAGGATCCAAGTAACCTTCGAGTTTTGAACTAAGTCAGTCAGTCAATTCATAATCAGGAACTAGACGTACGGATTTGATCACTTGGAAAAGATATACTTTTTCGTCAAATCGATAGACGAAGTAAAATCATTGAAAATAATTCTCATAGTTTGATGGAGGAGTTTCGGCGTAGTTTCCGTTTAATTAGCTGGAATCGCAACTCAGTATCGAAGCTGAATCAGTGGGATTTCTGCTTGTATTTACACAGAAAGTAGATCTGACAAGCGTCAGACTTACTTTATTATTAATTTAGTAATTTTTTTCGAAAGGAGTAAAATATATATTCTAAACACCGGGTACGAAGTAAAAGAAGGTTTGAGAGTTCTAATCTTGCCATGCTGAATAAATTTCAAATAAAAAGCGGCATATATATAGCTCATTCAGCATCAAGACACATAGGAAGGTTCTGTGTGTTGACTGGACTGGTAGCTGAGTATTAGCCTATTGGCTGCTGTACTCACGTAAAGTGCACGTAGTCTCGTCCTCTGACGCCTCCTCCAGTCGCAAGTGGAAGCCCTGAGGACAGAAATAGAAATCAATAAGTGGTTGTATGTTCGTTGTATCAAGTGCTCAAATACCTCTATTAACATATATTAAAACAATGGCCTAAGATAATCGCAAGTTAAAAAAATATATATATATATACAAAAAAAAAATTAACCTACACCACTCAACGTAAAAGAAAAAAATGATTAACCACTTCAGGATCCCCAGAATACATTGTAGGTGCCAAATAAAGGTATTCAATCAGTATGGATTAAGAATAATATAGTCCTCTTTGTTAAAGTCGTTACGCCTCGTTGACATTGGAGACTGAAAAGGATGGGTACAAGGAACTCAGCCACGGCCTGTTGAAACAACCATCCCAGAACCGACTGAAATGATGTCGGGAAACTATGAAAAACTGATTCTGAATGGCCCAATGAGGATCCTACCGAAGTCTGACCCAAGCGATTCCGTTTACATATCAGGATGGTATGATTTTGTTTTATTTGTGATAGTAATAAAGGAGTTTCCACTAGTCAATAGTCACAAATGTGGACTAGTATAGTTTTATTGCTTCATGGATAGTTATCTACTATAGAAACATTTTTGATAGAAAAAAGTTATATCATTTTTTTCCGCTAATGGATGATTTTCAGACAGCGCGCAAGTTTGAAGGTGTATTTTTGCGATCCACATTTCGCTTCAGGTCTTTAACTACATTAAGCAGATTTAACAACAAAGTTATTTGAACAAGGGTATTTTAATTAAAAAACTAAAATTGCGATTGTAGGATCTAATTTAACTGGTCAATCATTTCCTAATCCTCCGTTTTTATACCTGGTTGCACGGTTGCTCACTAAGCTGTAGGTCCCATCGGAAAGGAAATGGCACAATGGTTTAGAATAACTCAACAACTTTCGGATTTTTGTGGACTAAGGTTTTGTTAATCTATCAGTACAAAAGTCTTACCATTTCCTTACACTTCAGAAACTACCTCATCTACGCTATTAAAGTCGCGTCTTTTTCACTTCGTGTAAGAGAAAGACGAGATGGTTACGAGAAAAGGTGAAAAGGGAGGAACAGAGCTTCCACAGCGGATTCTAGTACAGATGCACTTTTGGCTAGTATGCGGATGGCTTCGTTTAGGATACGACAACGTTTCAATATAATTGCATACGTTGCTCTAATTAACAGCATCATGACTGTAAGAACCAACACTTACACTGTAGTTGTAAAAATAACCACCATACTACAATAATGTCATAGTGGTAGGCGGAAGGCTACTTTATACATACGAAATCATACTGAAATTTTACTATCGATCAATTTATTAAAGCTTTTCGACATTCGCTGGGGAGCTGTATAAAGTAATCGATCTATCCGTACGTTAATTTCTTTGAATATGGGTTTATTTTCATCTGACTTATGCGTAAGCTGCTGAAAGAGTATGAGAAGAAATAAGATTATCTTTTTGATTATTGCATGCCATTTTCTTCCACAGTTGCTTGTTAAACTAATTATTATTTAGTAAACACGCCAATACAACTGTTGTCTGTTGTCCACTGAAGGGTCACATATGTTGTGTTTTAAACCTTTTGCTAATATTTCTTTTTCTTTAGGCTTAAGTTGTGTTTTGGTAAGGTTAACAAGTCTAGGGTAGAATGTGTGTGTGTTAGTTGTTGTGTTTGTTCTATTATGATCTGCTTTGTCATTATTCTGCATGTTTAGCAATTTTCCTAACTTTTTGTCATGTGTTTGCCTTATTTTGGTTAGTGTCCTTTTGTATATTCTTCTATTTTTTTCAATTAGGTACAGCATAACTGATGCATTATTGATGGTGTAAGCAAGTTCTAAGTGAGTTTTGTATAGAATTTGATTGAGGTGATCTTTCCTTGCATATAGGGTCCTAATTTCATTTGACAACCATAGTTTTTCTGCTGCATGCTTGGTTTTGGTCGCAGAGGCTGAGCAACTACCTACCTTTACATTGATGAATTTTGGTATAACACTGTTGATTTTACACTTCCTGTTGAACTTGATGTTCTCTATTGTTTTGTGTAGTTTCATGTGGGTTCTCTTGTACTATTGGCGTTTTTACTAAATAATAATTAGTTTAAGATTATCTTTGTCTTACGTCTGCAGTCTACGAAACAATGGATAACAAAAGGTCACTCACACTAAGCTATTCGGCTTTGTAATTTACAATCCCTAAAGACACGATGGAAGAATGAATACTTAATACAGGACTCAGTACCACACTTTATTTCCCGGATCTCTCTCCTGACATTAACGCTGGAGAGAATGGTATATCTATGCAGCCGTAATACCGAAACTGGTGGGTGAGAGAACCGAGTCAGATATTCATTTTTTTGTTTGGCTGTCCTCAATCTCTCTACTGTTTTCATGCAGTTCTCTATCTCTTTCTATCTTGCGCTAACCTGTTCACCTCAACAAACCCCTTACAATCTACAACCTCAACTATCTGCTTCATATTTCTAATCTCTGCCTTCCTCTGCAGCTTTTACCTTTCGACTGTTCCCTCCACTATCAAATGAACCAATCCCGCATGTCTTAAAATGTAACTTCCAAAACATGTTTAATTCGTACTTTATCTGTCGACCTTATTTTCACCATCCTTCTTTATCGAATGCCGGTATGGTTCCATCATAAATGCCATGACAGAATTCAGGAACTAATAACTTCGACGGCTACGAGTCTTAAACCCCTAATAAAAGGAAGTGTTCGTAAATCTAAATAGACTTTAGCTCGTTAGCCAGTAAATTATTGCAGATACTTCATCGCTTATCTCTAAACTATTTATTTTATGCGAATAGACCTATACAGATCACGCAAAACGTAGTCATTTCCTGTCTGAGTTTCTTTTGCCATTCCAGTATTTTCGCATCCATTTCTCTCTTCTGTCTATGTTGTGCCGGTCTTCCTGGCTTTGGTTTCTGGCATGACTACTCAGTCGTGTATTTTTTGTCTGAAGATTTTGCGATCTAGAATTTCAGCTTTTTCCAGGTCTTGTCTTAATTGATCGAACCAACTGTTAGGCATTTTTAATGGTTGCGTGAGTTTGAATATCAAAACTATTTATTTATTTATTTGTTTTATGCTTATCCTCTGTATCAGTCTAAGACAGTTTTTCTAGCACTTATCGATACTATTATCGATATGGAGCCCTTGCAGTGCTTCGGTATCATCGATGAAGAGTTACGAGAATTTTGTACATTATCTGCTATGTACTAACGTTGCAGTTCTGCGACTTACTGATAGGTTTTGCGGTATCGTTTGATCTGCGCTGCACAAGGTGGAATAGATAGAGTGTCACCGGATATTCTCGTTCAGCTGCATTAACGTCGACGCTGACTTCCGCTGATAGCGGCCGATCAGCTGACGCCAGCACTTCCGTGAAATGATTTGCAGCTGCATCGATGCTGTCATTGCGACTAATATCCTGCAGGCGCTATTTAATTGCGAGCTGCCGGAATTTCTTTTGTTGGCCATAAGCAATTTCGACTATCGATATTAGCTCGCATTCTGACAGACGTGGGATCACCAGCTTGTCACGTCACATTGTCCCCTCCTCGTAGTGTGCATTCTCCGAGTCGATCAATCGCCGCTGAATCCAGGCATTCGTTTCCTCGATGGGATCTAATTCGCGGAGAAAGAGCCGTCATCGCGTTTCTGCGCACCGGAAGCATTTTTCGCCGTTGTGGAGGGTGCATTGTGTTTGGCGCCTGAATGGGGCGGAATTCCCCCAAATCTCCGCCGCGCCGGCCACCCCCCTGTTTGTCGCTAGTAGCCGGCCGTCTGAGAGAACCGTTACGGCAGGACACTCAACTCCGCCGAGCTGTCCGCCTTCTCGTCGCCCGTCGGCAGCTTTCATGTTGTCTTCGGCCCTCCCATAGAATGGACCGCCTGTTGTGAGGCGCATCCACCCTCCAGCTAACGAAGAATATCAATGTTTTATTATGAATATGCTTTTTACACTCTTCAGCTTTGAACAATTTTGTTTCTCCTGTTACTGATTCTAAATTCCTTTTGGTCGTAGCACTTCTTGTGCGATCCTCTCACATTATTATTAATTCTCTTCTTTTTCTCCTCTGCAGTGGTTAGGGTTTCCACTTTTTTTTGTAACAATAAGAGTACATTTTTGTTACGGGATGGCCATGACAAAGTACGCAATTTGGAAAAAAAAGTGCTTTTGTTTTTTATGTTTTAACAAATATTTTTCGTTTCTTTAGATACATTAAACGAATACTTATTCTTCTTAAACAGTTTCACAGCATCTGTAAAATCTATATTTAAATTAAAATGTAAGATGATCTCATGCTTTAGTAAGTTGAGGGAAGATCTGTTTTTTTTTTATTTTGTTTTTTAAATCTCCAGAAAAAGTTTAATGAAGGCAGAATTTTCAGGTAGGCATAAAAGAAAAGAAATTTATTTTAAATATATTTGGAAAATCTTCACTTTTACTGGATATGAACTGTCATTTTTCAGAAGTTGGCAAATAAATAAAACTTTTATCATCCACGAGTTTTTCATGTAACACATCGAGAAGTATGTTTTCTTCATGTAAAGGCCCGTAGCAATTTACAACTGATGAAAATTTAAAACTTCAATAATACACGAAAAAATGTTTGTATTGATTGGATGATTTTAAATTAAATTTGTTTAATGAGAATATCCAACTTTTTTAAGTAAAATCAAATCATTTTTGTAGAGAATCAATAGCTTTATCGTTTGGATAGTATTTTTGTACGTAAGAAATCAACCAGCGAGGTGAGCAGCGTATTTTAACGATTAGATTATAAAGTACACCCACGTGAAATAGAGTACAATACTCTTTAATAGAGTACGGTTGATAACTCTACCCACTGTGTTCTTAGGCAATCTGTCTTCACGAATGCAGCACACCGAACATTCTATCTCACTTTCTTTATTCTTCAGTGTTAATTATTGTGGTATCTACAGTACAACTATTTTTTGTACGTATTGTTTCATTTTATCAGATGGTCCAACAGCCAGAGGCTGGAATATATTATCGACTGATATGCTAAACAATTTAATGCAAACTCAGAATGAATTTAAAATAGATAGATAAAGAAATTTATAATCAAATAGAAGTAAAATGTCAACCGACAAAAGCCCTATAACCGATTTCGATTCGTAATAACTAATTCTTCTTCTTTTCACTTAATCCTTGTGTCGTTATAGATTCGGTGTGTTCCGGGATCGTTCCTACGAAACATCATGGCCGTATCATTTCTGGTCTGGACTCTTGTCGTTTATCGGCTCTAGTGATCTAGGCATCAACCCTCAAAAAGGTTTCGCCGACCGTTTTATATATCCTGGTTTTTGTTTACTTTCCAGTCTTCGGGTACAATAAAACACCATTTATTTTCCTTGTTTATGTTCCTTGAATAACATCGCTTTTAATTTCAAGCATTGATCTAAGACTTTAGAAAGAACTTTTTAAAAATCTATGTGTGAAGCACACCACTTTATGGCTGCGGAGCATGGACTTTAGGAATACCAGAAAGAAGCAAAATTGAAGCATTTGAAATGTGGTGTTATAGAAGGATACTGAAAATTAAGTATACAGATATAGTACGAAATTAACTAGTTTTGAAAATGATGGGCGAGGAAAGAAGTTTATGGAAGAAGCTTACAGAAAGAAGAGACAGGATGGTGGGTCATATTTTGAAACATACAGGATTGGTTAATTTGCCAGTGGAGGGAACAGCCGAAGGTAAGAATTGTAGATAAAGACAGAGATTAGAATATGAAGCAGGTAATCGAGGACATGGGTTGTAAGATGTATGTCAAGATCAAGAGGTTTACGCAAGATACTAAGGAATGAAGGAATGCATAAAAACAGTCAAGAGACTGGTGACAGAAAGAAATGAGTATTATTATTTTAAGCGGAGCTAATTCTATTGCAGCTGTACGAAGTAGGCCTGGTTGCTCCATGGTTCGGATTTTACGTTAAGTTGTAGAAAAGGAACTGGCTGGCCTATGGCCTAACCTGACATAGTGGCTTAGTTCACCTTCTCTGTGGGAGGATCCAACCAACCTTCGGGTTGAAAACTAAGCTGCTTTTTTTTTTTTTTTTTTTTTTTTAAATCATATAGTAATAATATAACTGCAAAAAATTCTATTTTGAACGAAATATTTTAATACGAAGCAAAGTGCGATACGAGTTTTACAGTTTAATTTAGAAATGACGTGAAGGTTTTATTGAGACCATAAACCGATAGCAAAACTTTTAATTTTGTTCATATGGATATATTGGATTTATTCATCTTTGGAAACGACATCTCAGAATTCAAATAAACACGTGGGAAGCTTTTGACGCCAGTTTTGAGGATATTAATGAAACTAATTTCCCTAAAGAGGTGTGAAACGAATAAAACGGACTTAGTGGCAGATCAAACAGACCAGGCTGCCCAATCAGCTAGAAGGATTTCGCGGACGCTGATATCCGCACTCACGTGAACGACATTTAATAAAAGATTGGCATGCAATATTGCAAATTACTTCTCCCAAACCGAATACCCGCATATTGTGCATACAAGGGAAGTTCCGTTCGTTAGAGCCGTTTTTGCCAAAGCGTTTCGGTTTAAACGCGTCTGTTTGTTTGGGCTCGGTGAGTCCAACATGATTACTCAAAATTCACGCAGCCGCTAATGCTACCGAATAATCGCACTCACAAAATCTGATGTGAAGATAATTGCTTGTAATCCTCTTCAAAGCAAATTCATTTGCTGTTGTTGCATTGAGCTTAGTATTGTTTCATACGCCACCGCCCCAACATATTTGTGATTTTGGAGCATCACTTTCGTGTCGTGATAAATTGGCTATCTGCTAAAACCTTCAGGGATTAGTTCTGTTATGTTATTGTTTTTAAGCTATTTTGTATTACTAGCCCAATAATTTCAAAATACCGTTTATATGTTATTACTAGCTTTGTTCATTACCTTTCGACGTGAATCCGTGAAGTTCTCAATCCTTTTACGTTAACTTGTTAATTATGATAATTAATTTATCAACATCTGGTTCGAATGATATGATGAAGCAATGGCGTAAGAGGTTTAAATACTGGACCCCAAGTACGGGTCATCCAGATTGTGGTTTTTGGCTGTTTTTCACAATCGCGTAGGCGAATTCTGGGGTGATCTTATCATCAAACACATGAACTATACATTTCACAAACAAAAATAATACAATAATAATAATTGAAATAAAACCTAATGAAATTAGATGCCAAAAGATGGAAACATCTACAGCAAAAAAAGCATCTACAAACACGTAAAACTGAAATATTATAATGCAGTTACTAAACTAGAATGTCGGAAACATTCGTTTTGAACAGTAAAACATATATAGAAAATATTGAGAAAAAGAGCGCAATGTTATAAGGAAACTTTTGGGCCCATAACTCACAGGAGACCAATAAAAACTCGGAAGTAATCAGGAAATCTTACAGTACGTAGACATTCACGATCATATTAGAAAACGCAGATTAAATTTTTACATCAATAGAATGAACCCTGGCAGCTTCACAAGAGAAATAGTTGAATTATATGAAAACGGAAGTAAAGCAGTTTCAGATACATTCAAACGGATTGGCGAAACCAGAAAAGACCTCAACTCAGCAGGAATACTCCGGAGGACATCGAAAACAGAGGGACATCCATTCAAATCCAGAATTCACAAGTGACAAGTTTTTTTATTTTATAGTAGCCTTCGGTCTATCGACCATACAGCCAGCTTCAATATTTACATTAGATTTTACATGTGCTGCTTTACCTTTTAAAGTAATGTTAAAAAGCCTTATTTCACAATGGATCATAAAATAAAACAGTGATAACAATGATTGGATAATAAGTTGACAGTTTAAATTCCATAACGTTTCCTTAGGGGGCATCCATAAATTACGTGAGGTGTTTTTCCTAATTTCAGGACCCTCCCCCCCTCTCTGGTGAGACTTCGTGAGATCTGGTCCTACCCTCCCCCTACCCCTTACTAGATAAAATGTGTGTAGCCTATAGAATAAGACATTACTTCTGATTGGGTTCAATACGTGTAAACACAGTAATTTTTGTTTGTCTTGGTAGAGATTGATATATGATTTAACTATTAAGGTGGCAAGTTGACCCGAAGGAAAAACTGAAGATAACAACTAGAGCAACTTGTTTTGATAAGAAGATAAAAGTCCATAGCAAGCGTATAAAGGGAATATGGGCACAAAGGAAAGCAAACAAACGCTCCTAAGTACAGGGCGTTCGCCGGGAAACGCTACCCACTGTTAGCGCTACAAGGAAGAAACTGCTCCCGGCGAGCGAGCGGTCAGCTTCCGGCATTGTTCGACCGTCGGCCGCGGACTATTTCATAATAATTACGCTTCATAAACTTGTGTGTGCTAAGCATTTAAATGTGACGTAATTCATTAGCTTACCTTATAAAAGATGCTGGAAGTGTTGACCCTCTTGTGTAATGCACATTTCACATCTTCTGAACATATTTCGAGACACACGCTGCCCTAACTGACTTAATGATTTTTTGGGTGACTGTTCTAGTCGAAAAGCGATATCGTCAATTTTCTCCTCTGTGAGAATACGGTTGACCGACAGTCTCTTTTTGTTAAGAAATGAACCCGTTTCTCTTACTTTTTTAACCAGACGCAGAATTGTTGATTTAGCTGGCAGTAAAGCGCCAGGAAATTCGCGACGAAATTTACTGCGACACTTTTTAAACGACTTCTTCTTCACATATGTATCGTAGAGAAATATTCTTTGTTGCAAACTGTAACGTACCATAATTTTACTCACACTCAAACACGGTACAGATTAGTAAGAGTATGAACCCCCAAACCAGCCAAACCGCAAAGAAACGTTTATTCACAACACTGTTGGGGCAGCGGAGGTGTTAAACAGTGCGGTTATTCACGGCGCCGTGTGGCGGGAGTTGCTGGCACCACTGTCCCAGCAAGTTGCCGACGGCAACAGACTGGGAGGGTAGCGTTTCCCGGCGAACGCCCTGTAGTTTGTGTAGTCCTAACGGACTTATCCGCAAATAATAATAATAATGCGAATGGCACTATTGGCGGGGATATCTCGGAAGAGTTCGGTTGTCGACTGACAAAGTTCGGATTTGCCGCTCATGCGCCTGTATCGTGGCTACCTTAACCTAACCCTGTAATGTTGTAGGGTAAGGAAGACCTACGGTGAAACATGGAATACGAATCACGAAAGCGTTCTGGCATACTTCACATTATACAGCAACCTGTGGCAGATCTGGAGATCTAGTTGAGGTACTCTAAAAATCCTCACGAAGCCAGAGTTTCGGACACCTTCCGATCTCCATTCTGACGCCCCCCCCTCCCCCTTGTGTCACCAGACCTGCCACTTAGGGGGCATCCATAAATTACGTGAGGTGAAATAGGGGGGAGGGGGTCCGGCGAAATCTCACCAGATCTCACCAAGGGGGAGGGGGGGGTGGCTCAACGGAAATCTCACGTGAGATTTTTTAAAATCGGGCAGGACTGTAGAGCTAAAAAAAAGTCGATTTTAGGGGGTATTTGGCTGAAAAATGTGGGTGAGACATTAAAAAAAAGGTCTCAAAAAGTTGCATAGACGATCTGTAGGGGGGGGGGGGGGGGGTCTCACGGACCAGATCTCACCACGGGGGGGGGGGGTCGGGCCAGATCTCACCTCAGGGGGGAGGGGTCCGAAAATCCTGAAAAACACCTCACGTAATTTATGGATGTCCCCTTATCACACAAGCTCAAGTTGAAAAGTTTTGCAAATAGAAAGCAACTCGAAACTCCATCGAAAAACAAGAATATCACCAATCCGTCATTGAGGACTAAAACTTCACATTCTTGAGAGTTCATGAAATTTTTATGACTATAAAGAGGCCATATCATTCATGATTGAGTTGGCTGGGGGAAAAAAACAGTACAGAAGTACTACAAAGCAGCTAAAAATAGTGCGGTGGCCGGTGGCAAGTTTTACAATGAAGCAACACAGGGCAAAAAAAGAAAATGTTACTCCATATTCCAGATGTTGTATGGCTCACGTGCAGGGAGGAATTAAAAGAGTATGATTGTGTTTAATCGCCATCCTCAAAGACATAGTTCCTAAACTACCATAAAACTGTAACGGGCTGAGTTTGTGCGTGATTATTTTTTTTTAACGTTTGGGATAGACTGTTTATAGGTCCCAAAATCCAAAACATTTTTTTTTAAAATTTTTTGTCTCTTAGTTCTAGTATCATGAAATATTTGCTGACCATATTTTGAATGTATAAAGTGTTCTCCGGACATCCACTAGAAGAGAACGTCTATTTCATGCCAGCTGGATGAAGTCGGAGGACCGAGCGAGGTGGATGAGTTGTAACGCCCAGGTTCGCAGTCGGGAGGACGCGCGATCAAATCCCCGTCTGACCATTCAGATTTGAATTTTTCATGTTTTCTCCAAATGCCGGAATGATTCTTTCAAAAGACCATGGCCGACTCACTTTTCGTTCCAACCCACAATCCTTTCCCACCTGTCGACTTTGTAAACAACGGAAATATGCAGGAAAAATGTTCTTTTCCATAGCAAATATGAAACTGGTAATTACTTTTCCATAGTGGTGTTATAATTAAATAAATAAAAACAACACTGCTTAGGTCACTCGATACAGAATAAATCTGTTTCCAACATTTAGAAACGTTTTTAGTAGACCGCAAATTCCACCAAGTGGATTAAATAAAAGCGGCGCACACTCTATTTAACAGGTTGATGTAAATATTACATCGTTTGTCTTCGGTATCGACATTCTGCTCGACTTAGAATTTAACCGTGGTATATACGAGGAAGCTGAGTTTCAATAGCATGGTCCGACGTATGGGTCGTTGTGATTACAGGCTTTAGGTCATTCTTCGTAATCATCTCGACACATGCCGGGACGGCCCACAAAATTCGTCTCAAAACTTAGGCTATGTGTTGAACAAATGAATTCTGTTATTTAAACATTACAACTGATAGCAGGAGCAAGAGAAATGTTAAAAGCAGACTATAATTAACGGAAGTAGTCTTCCCGAAGAACAGAAATCTCTTAGTTTGAAATATTAACTGAAGATTTTTAAAGAGAGTTCTATAACTGTATCAAAGGAGCACAGTGCATTATGAAAACTAAGGTTGCTCTTTAGGAATGCTAGAAATTGATGCATTAGAAATGTGTTGCTATAGAGCGATGCTGAATACCAAGTTGACAAAGGACGTGTTTTGGAAGTGATGGATGAGGAAAGAAGTTTGTGGAAGAGTCTCACAGCAAAAAGAGATAGGAGGAGGGGGGTCACATTTTGGTTAAGTTTTTAGTGGGAGAAATTTTATTATGGCTTCACGCTTCGTCGATGTCGAGGGCATTACAGGCGGGAAAGGATGGGGGCTAGGAACGGAAAGGACTCCGGCCATGGCCTTTTGAAGGAACTATCCCGCCAATCACCTGGAGTGATTTTGGGAAACTATGGAAATCCCAAACGTGGTGGCGGGATTGGGATTCGAACCCGCGTCCTACCGAATGCGAGGGCAGAATGTTACCGCTCACCCACCACGCTCGGAGGAATGGAAGGAAATTTGAAGTAGCGAATAAAAGAGAGAGAAAGGCAAAGAATAGAATATATAAAAAGCAGATAACTGACATGGTAGGTTATAATGGATATTTCTAAAGTTAGGTGGTGATAGGAAGAGAGGGAGGATTGCATCAAACCAGTGGACTGATTGACAACGGGAAAAACAAGTTGCGTTGTGATACACCTGGTGGCAGGGAGGTGACAGACGGCGGCTGTTGCTTGGACTCCTGTCCTCGCCCACACAGCCGCTGGACTTCGTTGGTGGTCCGCTGAGAGTCAGGCAAGCTTCACACTGGCCGCCACTGTGCTCAGCTACGCACATCCAGGACTTCACTCAATATACAGGGTGATATGCGCAATGATCCAAAGGTTAATTACGGCAACGTTAATAAAAATCTTGTAGCGTTTCGAAGAAATTCATCAATCCGATCAAAACTATAGAAACGTGGACTAATTTTATAATGTTTATAAGTTTTACCGCACGCCCCGTTGGCGCAGTCGGCTGCGGCACCGTGATGGTGTCCGGCGCTGACACGAGGTATGGCTTGACGTCTCATCGATGTCGAGGTCATCATTAGAGGGGGGGGGGAAGGTTGGGAGGCAAGGAACGGGAAGGAATTCGGCTATGGCCCTTTATAGGAAGCATCCCGGCACTCGCCTGGAGTGATTTGGGAAACCGTGGAAAACCCAAATCTGGATGCCCGGACGGGGATTCGAAGCACCGACCTCCCGAATGCGAGGCCAGAACGCTAACCGTTACACCACCACGCTCGGTGGAATGGAAAGAGATGGAGCGTTAATCAGAACATTCGTTAGATTACAGAAGGAGTGGAGAATGCCGAGAGATGCGCCTGTCATGTCGCCGGCGCTAGTGTCCCGTGTCACTGTGCCGTCTTGCGGGACTGGGTGCTTCCTGGAAGAGCGTGGGTGGCTTGCGAGGGACCCCCGCACCGCGCCGTGGGAATTGCGACCCTAAGTGAATTTCTTCCTCTTCGCCGGCAGTGCGGTCCCTGACGAACTAAACCTCTTCAGAATGCGAGTCGCGAGCGCCTTCCAAACCCTCCGTCAGACCACGTCACCCACCCCATACCCATGGGAACATCTTCCCTAACCCTGCACGATTAACTCGTATAAATAATTAATGTCTCGGGAATACAATTGCATTTTTTATTCTTTTTATTTTCCACTGCACACGTTTCAGACCATTTTCCGAAGCATCTTCAGCGACATTTGTAAATTTATGTAATTATGAAAACAATAGGAAGTAAAATGGATATTATTTTCACTTACATGCGATTCTGTTTTATATTTATTCTGTATCAACGAGAGAGCACGAGAGAACAAACGACTTGGGTGAACAGAATGTTATATTTAGACATTAACAACAAAACATATGACGCTGATCTGATCTGATCTTTTTCTTACATCGGGCCTTTGAGCACTGTAGATGAATTCAGGGTTGGCATAAGTCATTTAGTAAAGATGATGAAATTTACTCTTCATTTTATTTATTGCGTAATTACTGCCATTAGTTTACCAATTGATAGCACTAGTACTCTTCATTAGAGGGGAGTATAATTTATATAGCGGTATAGTTACGTTAAGCTTGAATTTTCTGAAAATTATTATACATATTATCAACCTCTAGAAGGGCTTGATTCAATCATGCATCTCTCGAGAGGATTACGTGGCCTCGGATCCCTTTAGGTCTTTAATGCAGTGACTGCCAGTAGCCTTCTATAGCCCTAAACTATTGATCATTTCTGATTCATCAGCCTTTAGGGGCCGTCTCAAAATACTAAGTGCACGAGGCTGCCATTCCTCCTCCCTGCTACCGGGAGGCCATTGGCAAGGAATAGATGACTCCTTATACAGGGCGTTCGCCGGGAAACGCAACCCACTGTTAGCGCTACAAGGAAGAAACTGCTCCCGGCGAGCGAGCGATCAGCTTCCGGCATTGTTCGACCGTCGGCCGCGGACTATTTCACAATAATTACGCTTCATAAACTTGTATGTGCTAAGCATTTAAATGTGTCGTAATTCATTAGCTTACCTTATAAAAGATGCTGGAAGTGTTGACCCTCTTGTGTAATGCACATTTCACATCTTCTGAACATATTTCGAGACACACGCTGGATTTCACCTTTGTCAATGGACATTATTACTTGATAGATTTTTTTCCTCAAGTTCTTCCAATGTGTGAGGATTTCCTTCGTACACCTTACCCTTAAGTTTACCCCAAAGGTAGAAGTCACAAGGGTTTAAATCCGGTGATCTGGCGGGCCTCAACCCACGGCTGATTACACGATCATAAAACACTTCGTCAAGTGCAGCAAGCGAATTTCTAGCGGTGTGAGCTGTCGCCCCATCCTGTTGAAAATAGCCGTACAATTTTTCTTCTTCAGTAAGTTTCTCGAAAAAACGGTTTCACAATATTTTCGATATATCTTGCGGAAGTAAGAGTTTCACGGAAGAAAATTGGACCTATGATTCTCGAAGCACTAATCGCACACCAAACACCCACTTTTAAGTCATGCAATGGCAGTTGGAGTAGAGTATTTGGTTTTTCTGAACTCCAGTGTCGACTGTTTTGAGCGTTAACATAACCACTCAGATGAAACCAGGCCTCATCAGAGAAAAACGTCAGTTGCGGATCAACAGTGCCATCGTGGACACCCTGCAGGTACCAGTTGCAAAATCTAATCCTAGGCCCCTGGTCTATTTCTGTAATTTTATGCACCACAATTGTTTTGTACGGCTTTAAGTGAACTAGCTTTGTTACTTTCCAAGCTGACGTCTTAGATACGCCTGCCTGCTGCCCTAACTGACTTAATGATTTTTTGGGTGACTGTTCTAGTCGAAAAGCGATATCGTCAATTTTCTCCTCTGTGAGAATACGGTTGACAGACAGTCTCTTTTTGTTAAAAAATGAACCCGTTTCTCTTACTTTTTTAACCAGACGCAGAATTGTTGATTTAGCTGGCAGTAAAGCGCCAGGATATTCGCGACGAAATTTACTGCGACACTTTTTAAACGACTTCTTCTTCACATATGTATCGTAGAGAAATATTCTTTGTTGCAAACTGTAACGTACCATAATTTTACTCACACTCAAACACGGTACAGATTAGTAAGAGTATGAAGCCCTAAACCAGCCTAACCGCAAAGAAACGTTTATTCACAACACTGATTAATAAGAGACTGAAGTCACAAACTAGCTACAATGCAAAGAAACCGTTCTTAACCATGTAAGGGTCCCATTATACTGTGCCACTGCACTGTTGGGGCAGCGGAGGTGTTAAACAGTGCGGTGATTCACGGTATCGTGTGGCGGGAACCGCTGGCCCCGCTGACGGAGCAAGTTGCCGACGGCAACAGACTGGGAGGGTTGCGTTTCCCGGCGAACGCCCTGTACTAGGAATCATTCAGTAGCCAGTCTCGTTCAAGCAAACAATGTGCGCCATGTGAAGGTTAGAAAAGGCTAATATAGTCTCTCCCAAAAACGGTATAGTTACCTATACTTATTTTCACTCGTTCACCAAAAGAACTGCTCCACGTGGACAAAATATAATTCAAGTTATAATTTTCTCTGGATATGTCTTCTGAATGTTTCACCAAGGGACTCAAATAACAACATGCGCAGCACTACGTCTTTACTTTGTAGCCCTTCAGTAAAAATGGTTACCTCCCACTATGCAAGAACCGCTGGCCTAATACAAAGTGAATACTCTCTATTGCTCGCAGAAAGCGGTATGAGAATAAATCAAATTTTTAGTATTAAGGTAATACTTACATCAAAAATAAATTATTACGATTTCGAAGTGCACTGTAGGTTATTTGAGCAGCTGTAGCCAACAACTAACATCTCGGAACAAATCTCTGTTATTCAGTCAGTTGTACCGAGCCCGGTAGCTGACAGGCACTCTGAGCACATGGGTTCACATACCAGTCCGACCATCGCTGAACACAATGAATGACGTCGCATTGTGTTCAGTGATGAATCGCGGTCTATATACATTACCTTGTATGACCATCGTCGGTGAGTATGGTGGTGTCCCAGGCAGAGGACCCATTTTTTCAATGTTTTTGAGGGACATAATGGTGTTGCTACTTGCGTCATGGTGTAGGGAGTCATCGGGTATGACCTCACGTCACGGCTGGTAGTGATTGAGGGAACTCAGACGGCACATCGGTACGTCACGGACATCCTGCGTCCTCCTGTGTTATCTGAGCGGACTGGTGGCTCAGTGGCTCAGTGGTTAAGTCGTCTGACTGGATATTGAAAGTTCCCCTGTTCGAATACCTGTCTCGGTAGTGATTTTTAAAGGTTCATAACCCGACCTTTACCTCTGGCACAGCGTAATGTGAAGTACGCCAGATCGCTTCCGTGGTTCGGATAACACGTCAAGCTCTTGGTCCCCTTTACCCGATAGGATTACCGGGTTAGCTTAAGGCTGCTACGGGTACGGAATGCGCAGCCAATAGAAGTTCTGTCACCAGGTCATTACGACCGCATGGAATTATTATTATGTGTGTTATCTCTGATGCGGCAGTATCGTGGTGCCATTTTTCTACAGAACAATGCTCGTCCACACACGACACGCATCTCTATGAACTGCCTGCGTGATGCTGAGGAACTCCCATCACCAGCAAGATTCTCTGATTTGTCACCGATAGTACATGTGTGGGACCACCTTGGACGTCAGCTCCGGTTCAAGGTCAGTATTCAGGATATCAATGACCGATTACAATAGTTGTGCGTCAACTTACCTCATTACAGGAGACATTGGATTCATGAAATCCTTCCAAATGAATCAGAACATGTATCCATGCCAGAGGGGGTGCAACTTCAAACTGCCAAGTTCTTTGTAAATTTGACTCGATTTTGTGATTACTTAACTAACAAACCATACCCTCTCAGCTTGTTTTCGTTTTCTCTTGCCCTTCTGGGTTCTTCACTTTTTTTTAGAGTTAGTGGGTATCAGTATTTATCACGAAATCTTATATAATTTCCTAAGCTCACTTACTCACCTCAATAGCTATTGGCTGGAAAACAGTGACATCATTAGTAGAAGTTCGAGGTTATATCCACAACTTAATAGCTAAGCAACTGCTAAAAAATTAATTGCCATAATACATTCATTAAGTTTGCTTTCCGTTTTATTTCATAGTTAAAATATATCGATAAACTTTAGTACTTTTCAGTAACAAATCACTAATGAAAGCAACATAAAAAAACTTAAATTACTTATGGTCTTTGCTGTAATCACGAATACCAGTTGTCATTCCGGCCTAGTCTAAATTTCTGTTTAATTAAAACTACCGTTGATGTTACTGCTTGAGCAAAGTTTATACATTATGGCTTATTTGGTTTTTACGTATTTCAATTGACTTTATTCATGTTCGCCGTACGTGAGTTATTAAGTTGTTTAAAGTGGAGATCAGACCAAATATGTTGTCGAATCGAGTATTCTGGAAAATCATTTTTTCGAACATTCTCAATTCTGTGTTAATTTCTCAGGCTGTAACAGACACTATGACCAAAGATTATATTATGAATTTTTGCCCAGACTCAAAAAAAAAAAAAAAAAAAAAAAAAACAACCCGTGGTGCAAAGCAATTGATTACTCATTTCCATTTAAACAGAAATTCTTCAAATTTTGAAGAGTAAACTTTTAAAGTAAAATTCAAGTTTCTATTTCAGCAAGTTCGAATCTACCTTTGAAACAACTATACAATAGCGTGATAGTCTCTGTTCGTGTTAATAGTTCTGAGTTCTTCAAGCTCAAGAGATTTTATTAACCCTAAGGGTTAATTCCAAGCGAATTTCGTATTTGGCCAGATCACATCAACCAGTTATAATCTTTGACCTTAAATACTGGAACTATTCTAGACCCGTGACGATACGCTAAAAACGGTCACTGGCTTATACTAGTATATCAATAAGTATGTTGTAGATTTTTTTACGATCACAGCATGTAAAAAATAAATTAAGAAAATAATTAATCGTGTTTTTTTTAATTATACTTTATTGCAAACTTATGTAAACAATAAACATTTCCTTAATTTTTGACGAGTATTTTCTTTACCTAGTATGTCTGATGATTTCTATGAATATGGATTGTTGTTATCCTGCAGGCAAAGACGCGGATTTCTGCAGCTATCCCGAGATAATTTGTTGTTTGCAGCTTTGAATACGTAGTCTCCGACAAGTTTCGCGCTAGCGGTTAGTTATTAAAAACACTTGCAATCTCTATTTAATGAGGTTTAGAATTTATAGGTCTGCTTCAGCGCCCGGTTTACTGTCAGTGTTGTCATAAACGTATATAATAATTGCACTCGTTATTTCAAAACATATACTTGATTTCGTATTCACGTATGTGCGACTAATGTGTTGCAGTCTTGCCGTCGCATGACGCTAAGTTATAATTTACCGTACTTAATAACAGCACGCCAGACTTCCTCCAGAAAGTTGCAGTGTGCCGTAATTGGTCTCATTAAAATTTATATTCATATACGTAACTCTTCCGCGAGTACAATTAAAGTCTATACGTACTGCGAGCATTAATCTATTCTGTTGATCGCAATAAAATTTTCCTGTTTGTAAGATGCGAAAGGAAGACTAAGTATTGAAAATTACGTCTTGTAGATGAACAGGAGTAACTCATAAAACATTAATAACAGTTACTTAAACTAATTATACGCTAGTTTTACACTAAACAGCTAATAGTCTACACGAAAAGTCCAGTCAGTTAAGCAATAGAACCTACTAGAGTGGCTCAGTGCATTAAAGGGCCGCACAACGACGCCATATTCGAGTACTGGTCCGCACGTACTGACCGTCATGACGGTGGTTTTTAGGCGATTCCTACAATAATTTATGCCAAAGGTTCCTTCTCTAATCACACCACTCTCCAATCGAAAGAAAAGTTCCTACGCCTCCCCCTCCCCCCCTTGTTACAATTTTATTGTTAAAAAGTTTTTTTAAAAAACCTGCTATATATTTGTGTATTTATTTTTTACTAGCTGATACACGCGACTTCGTACGCGTGGATTAAGAATTTCCTTGCTAGAATTGAATATAGAAAGTTGTTGGTGACGAAGGATTGGTCCCAAACAACACCGAGTCGGCATAACATGACAGGAAAGCTATCGCTGTATCACTCTACCGTCGAACCTGTCTCTTGAAGAGAATCAATTTCCAACATATTTCTGTCACCATTCGATAAGTTCTCAAAATTTCGTGACTACAACTGTTAATCATACCGGGAAAAAAATGTCCTGTGGCCTTCCTACAGATTTTCTTGTCAAATTCCATCAATATCGATATAGCCATTTAGTCGTCAAAACGTAACAAAAAGACAGAGACTTACTTCCGCAATTATAGTATTATTACTGCAGATCACACACACACTGACTGCGAACAACTCCTGAGGGATCAATGAACACCTACAGCATTGCGAGACTATCTGCGAATTGCCTCGCATTGTACCCCTAAATTTGTGATATCTTTAGCTTAACATTCAATACGAATAACCGACGGTCCAGGCGTTACTCTTACGATAAAAAACAATTATTAAAAATCTTTACCTCCAAGGAAATATGAACCGGAGACCACGATCCAAACAGCAGTAAGCAAGTGTTTTAAACACTGAGCTACCAGACCGCTAAATGGAAACACAGTACAGAGACCTACACACCCTACGCGTCTATCAGCGTTTAGTAATTTTTCGAAATTATAAGACAACATGTATTATTTATACAGAAAATTTTTCAACCAAATGTAGACAGTACTTTTTTCCTTGTTTCAAAGGATAAGTGCGAAAACTTTCATCGAAATCGCATGAAAACTGTGGATTTGTATGAATAACAAACAAACCAACAAACAAACAAACATACATTCATCTTTATAAACATAGATTTCTTATAAAATTACAAACTTTATATTTTCCTAAAAGAAGCAAGCAAAAAATTAATAAATTAGTGAGAAAGATGAGCTTGCATTTCTTTTTACAAGTTACCTGTTCTTGATTGAAGATTAGTATATGAACAACGTAAAACATTATCAAAATAGAGTTTTCTTCGACAGTTTGTTTTTATTACAACAAGAGCTGAAAACTCTCTTTTTCAATTAACTGCTGGAAACAGGCGAATTTAATTGCAGCGTTTCCTGTGATCACTTTATAATACTTGACTCAATACGTTGGTTTATCATTTTTATTAGAACCGTATTTGGCAACAGTATCATTTCTTTTATTTCCAAAGCTTGCTGTTGAAGTACTAGACTGAGTTACAGGGCTTTGCGTGGTGGATGAGCGGTTAACACTCTGGCCTCGCATTCGGGAGGACGAGGGTTCGAACCCCGTCCGGGCATCCAGATTTGGGTTTTCCATTGGTTTCCCCAAATAATTCCACGCGAATGCTGGGACGCTTCCTTCAAAAAGGCCATGGCCGAATTCCTTCCCCTTCCTAGTCCCTTGTTCCATCCCGCCTCTAATGACCTCGAAGTCGAGGAGGCTTTAAAGCCAAAAGTAAAGAATAAAAATAAAAAAGTATCTTTGTGCAGAGTCAACGGCCGATGACCTAGGGAGAGACATTTGCGTGAAAGCAAAGTCAATTCTGGTGGCATACTGTTAGCCAACAGGAAAAAGTTACTATATAGCTGGAGGAGAAGGGTAACTGAAAGATAACGGGGTTGGTTGGCGCTCTGTAGTGAGGGAAAGACGCTGCAGTGTGGATGCGAAGAAGCTGAAGGAGATGTGACTGGGTGTACAGTACGTAAAATGCTGTTTGATGTAGAGGTGGGCAAAATGATTCACTAAAAAGAGCGGTGTTCATTTGATCACTCTACGAAAAGAACTTGTTCTTTTGAACGGTTCACTAGCTCACTTGCTCAGTAATATTTGAGACCTTTTTTTTTTAAGGTCTCACCCCTCAGAATTCGGTTACACCCCCAGTTTTCGATGAAAATACCCCCCGTAAATCGAACAGTTCACAAAGCCGACGTGAACAAGCTCTTCTTGATCTTCAGAATTAGCCGACTCACCTAGAAGAACTGCCGTTAATTTTTTAGTGAGCGACTGCTCACTCGCTCTTTTAAAAGAATTGCTCAAAAGAACTGATTCACTCGTGAACGACCCATCTCTAGTTGGGTGTGAGAGATTCTAGTGAACAGATCTGGAAGCTGTAATAGTCTGATTTGTTAATGTAAAGTGTATTGTGCCAAGCATACATTGAAAAGAACTAATCAGATATATTAAGGGGGCGTCCACTAATCACGTGAGGTATTTTTCCGGAATTCCGGACTACCCCCCTCCCCTCTGGTGAGACTTCGTGAGATCTGGTCCGACCCTCCCCTCTAAAATGACGTGCGATTTTGACGGAGACCCCTCTCCCCCCCTATCAATCGACCTTGTAACTTTTTGAGACTTTTTTTTAGGTCCAAGGGCGGATTACCCCCCCCCCCCCCAAGTCGACTTTCGCGTATTTGTAGACCTTTTTTTTTTTAGCTCTACAGTCCTACAAGAATTTCAAAACCTCACGTTTTGGTGAGGTTTCGTGAGATTTCGCCGGCCCCCACCTCCTCTATTTCACCTCACGTAATTAATGGACTTCCCCTAATGTCCTTATCCGACCGTCGTTAGCGGTCCGATTAGCACCTACATACGAGTGAATACTGAATGCAGGCGTTGCTGTCGATGTACCGTTCACTACGCTGGACGAACGGTCTAGGTTGCTTGGAATTAGTATGGAACTTTTATGGGATTTCCATTTTTTGCAGTATTCAACCGTATCTCCTTAAAAATACTAAACCACGTAGTCGAGACGAGACACCCTCTAAGACGATTAAATCAGTGTTTCCCTACTTCTTGACGTTACCACGCGGGAAGTCTGCGTTAAAGAATCAACCAATGCTTTATTTCTTGAATAGGTTTGTAAATCGTTTACCGCCAACTCCTTCGGCATTAATACACTACCCAATTTGAACTGTCCATAAGTCTGTCTGATATAACTTCCTACCTATAGTCATTTTTTCTTCAGCTCCTTTTTTGTCCTGTATTCTTCTGTTTTTAACTTTCTCGTATATTCTGTTTATTTGATCTCCAGAATACCGGTACTACTATCTTTCTGTTTGGTACTGAGTTCTTTGGTGCGATTCACTTTACAAGACTTGAATTAGATTTTTGATTCACCCTTTTTTTAATCACGCGCATCGCTGCTTTTAAATGCGATTGGCTCTGTGATTCTCGCAATGGTGCCGATTACATCGGAAGTCATTTATTCCTCAGGAAGTTGTCTCTTTGCCTTGTGGAGCGTTTCCGCGGTGAAGTCGAACAAGGGGCTAGTCCGTAAGAAGCATCAGGAAAACTATTACGTATCAAGTATAAATCATTCATACCGACAACTTGAAACAATATATAGACAATGGCATTTACAGCCAGCTTGGGCAAAGTAGAGAGACAAGCGACGGTTATAAAGTGTGTGGACAAAGTTTTAGTCTAACCCCGTTAACATTCAATTTGTATGGAGAGCAAGCAATAAAGGAAGTAAACGAAAATTGGAATGTGGAATAAGTGTTCAATGATTTGCTGATGACATAGTCCTGTTAGCAGAACAGAGTGATTTACTGAATAGTATGACTGAATGGTCCAAACATAAACCAAAGCAAGACAAAAGTAGTGAAATGTAATAGAAATGATAGCAGTCATAGTAGATTAAATACAAAAAGAGGATCAGAGGTAATATGAGAAGTAAGTGAATTCTGTTACTTAAAAAGCAAAATTACAACTGATTTCAGAAGCTAGATGATATTAAAAGCAGAATAGCATTAGCAATAAGCGCTTTCTTGAAAAAGAGGAATCTTGGTAGTTTCAAATGTTTGTCTAGAACAGAGAAAGAACATTCTAAAACTTTATATGTGGAGTACAGCAGTTTATGGTAATGAAGCATGAACTTTAGGATTCTGAGAACTGAGAACGAAATGAACGTATTTTGGAATGAAGGGTGAGGAAACAATATGGTGGAATAGAATCATAAATGAAGTGTCTGGATAGTGGGTCAGTTCTTAAGACATGTGGCGTTGGTTAATTAGTGGATAAAACGGTTAAAGGTAAAAAATTTTAGAGGAAGACAGAGATTAGAAAACATGAAGCAGATAATTGAGGATGTAGATTGTAGGAGTATATTGAGGTGATGAGGTTAGCTTAAGGTAGGAAGAGATGGCGGAATTGAGAGACTGATGACGGAAAAAGGGTCTTTTAGTAAGAGGACCATAAAGAGAATTTAGACGAAGAAGCTATACAGTAGAACTTGCTTGAGGTAGTAGAGGACTGTTAGCACTGCTGCCTCTATACAGCTGCAGGTTATGACAAATTCTCCGTATTTATTGGGCCGCCTATAGCTTTTCAGCGACTGCGACACGTCTACACATGTAAAGGCTAATACGAGGCGTATTTTTTTAAGTAAGTACCGTTTTGACACACCGTGGCTGCAGCGCTACGGTCGGCGTTCCGCGCATGCGCGCTGGGTACCTGCATCTCTTGCCTACGCACTGACGCCATTACAATATAATTCTTCCTTGTTTACGTTGTTCATTGAGTGTTTAAGATGGCTCCGATAATCGTGATTCCCGCCGACTGTGAAGTACGGGCTGTTATAAGATTTCTTTGTGCTAACGGCCTAAAACCGATCGATATTCATCGTGAAATCTGTGCAGTTTACGGACAAAACATTATGAGTGATGAAATGGTGAGAAAGTGGGTGAGAGCATTTAAAGATGGCCGCACAAATGTGCACGATGAACAACGGAGTGGGCGTCCTTCGGTCGTTAATGAAATTTTGGTGCAGAAAGTGGACAATAAGGTGAGAGAAAAGAGACGCTTTATGATTTCCTCCTTGTGTGATGACTGATGACTTTCCTAATGTTTCTCGTAGTGTTTTGTATGGCATTGTGACCGAGCACTTGAATTACCGAAAATTGTGTTCACGTTGGGTACCGAAAATGTTAACGGATGTGCACAAAACCAAACGTTTAGGCAGTGCATTGACTTCCTTGAGCGGTACAACAACGATGGTCATGATTTCTTAAGCCAAGTTGTTACGGGCGATGAGACATGGGTGGCTTACGTCACACCTGAATCAAAGCAACAGTCCATGGAATGGCGGCATTCAGACTCACCCAAAAAAGTGAAGTTCAAGCAAACGATTTCTGCCCGGAAAATCATGTGCGCGGTTTTTTTGGGACAGAAAAGGAGTATTGCTTGTGGAATTTCTGCCTCGTAATGAGACAATCAATGCAGCAGCTTATTTGCGCCGTTCAATCCAGAACAAAAGGCGTGGCAAGTTGAGCAAGGGCATCGTTTTGCTGCATGACAATGCCCGTCCACATGTGGCTAATCAGACCAAAGATCTCATCACATCTTTTCGATGGGAAACTCTAGATCATCCTCCGTACAGCCCTGATCTGGCGCCCAGTGACTACCATCTGTTCCTGCACTTGAAGAAACACCTGGGCGGTCAGCGTCTTGAAGACGATAACGAAGTCAAACAGTTGTGACGCAGTTACAAGTAAGGCGGCAGACTTCTATGAGGAGGGTTTTCAAAAACTGGTACTACTTTATGACAAGTGCCTCAATATTGAAGGGAATTATGTAGAAAAGTAGAGTAAGGTACAGGCTTTCATGTAAAAATAAAATTATTGATATATATTTGCACGTCTTTTTTTAATTTAAAAACGGTATTTACTTAAAAAAAAAACATGCCTCGTATGTTGGTACTATCTCCGTCGCGGACATATCCAGGTTTAAGTCCGTGTTTTTTTCACCTTATAATGTCATTTTCAGTGATTAAATCTGAATTACAATGTTGAAAACGGTGGTTCAAGTTAAATACTGGAGCTGGCTAAACTGGTTTCATGTATAGTAAAATGCTAGAAGTTTCTTTGGAATGAAATATCTATAAACGACTGTTATGTTCTCACGTGAATCTCGATTTGAGATTTGCATGCATTAGCACTAAGTTATTTACGATTAACTGAAATTGATATCTAATGTAGCGGGCTCTTAGTATATAGTTATGCCGGTCCGTTACTTATTCGTCAGGATGGATAAGTCGTATGTGGTCACTGTGAGCGTTAGCCAGTTTTTACTTACTTGGGGCGTGTCTGCTGCGGCTCCCGTTCCTGGTACTTCCCGTCTCGGCTTTGGCTATCTTACTTAGGCTATGTACCTCAACCTGGATCTTACTGACTTGCACTAATGAAAGACACTAAGTGCGTACATAGTTTTATTCTTTCACTGCGGGCTGTTACAGTTGTCCATTTGCCACGAGCAGGACTCCAAGCACTTGGTAATATAAAAGATTGATGGACTTACATTGGTATGGCAGATCAGCTGACTAGCGGGCAGAGCTGGCCTTCGTTCCCGTCTCGATGTTTAACGCAGCATAGTGGCTGCTTAGTCACTCGAACTTGCTTGACCGACTTCCCCCGAGCCTCGGTGAGCTCGCGCTTATATTTCGTCAGTTGCGTACTCTGTCCCAGTTCTAAGGGCAATCAACTGACAGCTAGCGTATCTCGAAGCTTCTACACGAGCCCAGTTTCCATAACTATTGCTCGCCGACCTGGATTTATTGCTGAGCTGGCTTGCGACATCCCACGCCAGGCGCTTACGGCCAGTGAGTGCCGCCGCTCATACATTATCATTATAAATATTTTCACATCTCTCAAATACTCTATAATTATTGAAACGGTCCACTACAATCTCTCCCTCCTTAATCGAAGACCAGCTTTGTCCCCAAAGCTTACTACTCCCCTCCATTGTGAGGTTACTCACTAACTAGTCCTAGTACTGTACATGATTCGTGCTTGGATTCTTGCTTCGGGCTTACAAAGTTATAGCAACATTCTTTTATAATCGCAAATGCTTTATGGTGTGGCGTCCAATCCTGTATAACAACAAAGTCAATTCTCGTTAAGAATCATAAGTATAAAGAACAAGGCAATAAAAGAAAAAAAAACATTTGACAAGAACAATAGAACATCAATGGCATAATTACAGTTTCGATTTGGTT
>JARYHS010009186.1:58538251-58707426 GCA_031002005.1 Vandiemenella viatica
CATTACATGGGAGAGATTTACTCACAGCTATAAATACCCCACCTCCATGAGAATGTAATCTGTCTTTACGAAAAACATTCATGCTATCTTTAAAGATTTCGGCGGAACTTATTTCCGGTTTTAGCCAACTTTCTGTACCAATAACGATATCCGCCTCTGTGCTACAAATAATGCTATCAAGTTCCGGTTGTTTGTTACAAACGCTTCTACAGTTAATTACGGGAACTTTTAACTTTTACGCTCCTCCTACATTCCGGTGTTACATCTGATTGGGTTGCCCGTAACTGTATTTCGTGTTTCGGGTCTTCCTCCCTCAGCCTAAAAAACCACCCAGTGCATTCCACACGGCCCCTGCCACCCGTGTAGCCGATTCACGTGTGTAGTGCACACCTGACCTATTAAGGGGAACCCTACATGACTCGACCCTATGGCGAAGATCGAGGAATCTGCAGCCAATATCATCACAGAAACGTCGTAGTCTCTGGTTCAGCCCCTCAATACGGCTCTGAACCAGAGGTCCACAATAATCCAAGACCCTACACGACAGCCTCCTGGATTTAACCTTCCTAGGAAATCCTAGATGGCACTGAACCGAGTGAGAACAGGCCACGGTAGATGCAACTACTGGATGTACAAGTGGGGAATGGTAGAGAATCCTTCTTGTGACTGCGATAACTACGAGCAAACCAATCACCACATCGTCATGGAATACCCTCTTAGGAGATTTAGTGGTACAATGCATCATATTCATGGAGCAACTACAGAAGGAATTGAATGGCTGCAATCGTTGGACATCAGTCTGTAGTAATGGTTATATTTATTGTGATTTAATGTAGTTAGTGTTTTTGTATTTCTGTCATACGAAATAAATAAACATACGAATAACCATCTAAAGTAGGGGTAGTCAACCTCTTTTATCCACCGCCCTCTTTTGTATCTCTGTTTGTAGTAAAAGTATTCTAACCGCCCACCGGTACCACAGTAATGGTGATTTATGAAGTAGGTAGGTAAGTTTATAAAACTTATAAAGCAGAGTTTCAGCAAGTTCAAAACAAATAATAATAATTACTTAGCAAATATTTTATGTGAGACTTGACAAAATAAATATTTAGAAAACTACGTATTATAGTTAAATCTATCTTTTTATTTAAACTTTTCGTACATAGAAGCATGAAGTCTGGCTAAATTTCATTTAATTAATTAAATTATTATTGAGGTCCCTGTGCGTTATGCTGCGAAACTAAATAAGCCTATTGGATGTCTGGCTCAGGAATAAATGAAGGTTTCCTCTTTCTGAAATATTCAGACGGTTTCTTTCATTAGTCACAATATTAGGGAGCGTCCATAAACTACGTGGATCAGTCTAGAGAGAGGGGGGTGGAGGGGTTGGCTGGAAAGGTAAGCTTGGCTACGTGGGGGGAGGCGGGGTGTTACCGAGCCAGGCATGTAGCTTTTCTTTCATATTATTTGTCACAGATAAACTGAGGTACAGAACACAACAGCAATTGGATATTTATTTCGGTCATTTAATCACCTCCGTATATAATTTACGATAGCCCGACAAGAGAAAACAGTACAAAATGTCTTCTGGAATCAATAGGGGGAAAAAAAGCTACGTACTACGTGGCTATGGAGGGGGGGAGGGGGAGGGGTAGAGGCAAAAGTCAAGTCGGGTTACGTAGGAGGGAGGGCGGGGTTGACAGAAGGCCAATCAATGGTACGCGTAACCCCATAGGTACGTGAAGTTGCTTCAAGGGGTACGCGCGAGGCTCATACTCGGCCATCGTGATGCCGAAGCGTGGAACTTCTCCAGCTACTTTTCCGCAGTCCATATCTGTAATCGGGGAAGTCTCTCATCTTCCCAAGGGAGCTACTGAGAGAAATTATGAAAACATCTCACCGGAAGACATCCCGATACGGACCTGGAGACGCCGCCTGACTGACGGCAACCCTCGCAAGTGGAAACTCTCCATTGCTGTCTTCCTAGATGACTACAAGTTCGTCTGGTTTTGAGAAAGTCATGACAGCACCTGAACACAGCCACTACGCCGAGAAGATTCTCCCGCCTGGGGTAACTGTGTGGCCGGAAGCACTGGTATTTCCAACCATGCTTTCGGGCCATTACGTCTTCGAGAAATACACTTTTCTTTTGAGGAAAAGGTTTAGAATCTTCGGCTTCGACCCAAATGGAAACTCCACCTACACCAAGAAACCTGCTCCAAGCAGGCCGTCGCCACCGGCAACACCCAAGCTTCAAGATTCAAGTCCGACAACTTCCAAGCCTCAAACTGCCACGCCACTCTCACCTGAAGCGATGGCGGTTGACAACAACCATCTTGAAGCACAAGAAACCACCGAGATCCAACAGGATACAAAGGGGCCCGTCTTACCGCTTACCGCATACTACGAAGGGAACTTTACAGAACTGCTGACCGCCTTCTCCAGGGAAACAGAAGACCACCTTCTCTGCTTCCCAGTCAAAGAGTGGCTGCGCTTCCTACTGCAGCACCCAACGCAACTCCGGCGTCTGACGGAATTCCTGAACGGGCGCGGCGTCCATCACGCCCCACAGTTCCCTCGGCGGCCAAGGAGATTGGTCATCCGCGGGCTTCCGGCTGATGTGTCCGAGGAGACGGTGGCCGCTGAGCTCAACAGCGGTGGTATCGTCACCTTGGATGTACATCAGATGCGTCGCCCGGGCACTGAAGATCGTATCCCGCTCTACACATTTCAGCCAACGGAGCGTGTACCGCGGGCAAAGAAGACGACGACTGTCCTCCGACATAAGGTTCATCTGGAAATAAAGAAGAGACCTCCGCTCGCCCTGGCTCAATGCTTTCACTGTCAGGGCAATGGTCACCTGGCCCGCGACTGCACAGGACAGGACGCTGCGTGAGATGCGAGGGGACTCACAATGTTGCAAATTGTAACATTCCAAGAGATGGAACACCTACATGCTGCAACTGTAGTGGCAACCACCCAGCCTGCTACAGTAGGTGCTCAATGAAGAGACACCTACGCGTCGACAAGCCGACGACCACTCAACGCAAGCCGCTCATCGATCCTCGACTCCCGCACCAACCTAGACCTTTGCGGCAACAGCCCATTCTGCGGCAGCAGCACCACCAACGTGCCACACCGAGCACCGACAGTAGATGCCAGCTAGACACCATGATGCAGCTACTGCAGCAACAAAACCTGCTAATTACCTATCCGGAAGTGACACATCCAACAATGTCACATGCTCAGCGAAGACAACATTAGAAGATCTGGAAGGAGATGCAATTGATTTTGCAAGAACTTCCTAATACTCTGGGACAGAAGACATCCCAGAAGGTTGTGTCCTGGCGAAGGGGTACGCGCGGTATTCTCTTGGCTGAGGTATTCACTAAGATAATTAAAAAACAATTACGCAAACATTATTATCTCCAAAATATATTTAGACAATCTCAAACTGTGTGTACGTTAATTATATTACTGTAATAAATATGGAAATACTGGTTGAATTTTTTATTTATCATTTCAGTTATTGGGGGTACGCGAGGTTGAGCTCATTTTTGAAGTGATACTCGGAAAAAAAACTAATTGCGAACCACTGTCTTAGACAATATCGCCACACCCTGCTTCATGAACTCCATTGTTTGTAAAGTTTCTCAGATTTCTAAATAGCAGGTGTACTGGGTTCTTTAACCTCTGCTCTATGGAGAATGGATCGGCTTACTTTTGATGAAAAAAAACTATTTTTTCAGCAGATGATAACAGACATGGAGTATGTGACAAACTCATATCCGCCAATTATTATTATTAATAATTTTCTTTGATTAATTATAAATGTTATGTATAGTATGTACTCATGTCTGAAAATTAATTAGTCTTTTTGTAGGATTTGCACGAGCCGCAGATTTGTACAGTCTTTTGGTAGCTAGTATTGGAGCTCCAAAGTGTACAAACTTATCTGTACAGCGGTCATACTTTGGCGGAAAAACAACATCATCTTTGCCAGAGAATATAAACAGTTCATCTAGCGTAGCCATAAACGAAGCTGATACATTAACTTGACGGCATCCCTGACGAAGACTCCAGAGTGGAAACGAAACGTTTGCATCACCAGCAACACCCGAAAAGAAAAATAGGAGAAATTTTTCTAAATGAAGGCTGCGAAAAGTATGAAACTTTATAAAGCAGCTATTGCTGCGTTGATTTCCGATGCCATAGCGTCAGAGCTACAGGTGAAGATTTTTTTTTTTTTTTTTTTGTAACTGCTTTACGTCTCTTTTTAACATCGAGGTCTTTAGAGACGGAAAAGGATGGGGGGCAAGGATGGGAAGGAATTCGGCCATGGCCTTTTAAAGGAAGCATCCCGGTATTTGCCTGGAGTGATTTGTACAGGTGAAGAAGTAGAAGCTTCTTGGTTGAGATACATATCACCTGGGATTCTTCTCTCCTAGGGTGCGGGGAAGTTCTTGCGCAGCTGTGTGTATCTCCTTCAATTTTTGTTTATTTTGTCCTTAAAATTTGGTTGATTTCTTTGCTAGGCATGTCAGGCCCGGATGGGTTTGTGTGACAGAGTTAGAGTGCCCTGATCTTTCGTTCAGGGACCAACTTATTCGTTTATCAGTTTCACTGGCCACCTTAACCTATTGTCAATGTGGTCCATGGAGCCTAGTTGTCTGACTAGTGGATTGTTATGTTCCCTAGTCTTTTCATAGAGCTTTCGCGCTGCGGTTTTGTACCAGTCTGTCAATAGTGGGAGTCCGCTAATTTCGTGAAGAGTTTTGGTTGGCGTTTCTCGTGGCAGCTTATATGCGTATCGAATCGCCCTGTTTTGGATTGTTTGGAGCAACTTTAAGTGCGAAAGAGCAGCGTTGCCCCACACTGATGCAGCGTATTCCAGTAGCGGCCTAATAGTTGTTGTATACAGCAGTCTTGTTGTAGTAGGGTGCAATGTGGTTGTTGGATTTAGTAGGGAGTACAGCTCCCTCATCCTACCTGATGCTTTTGCACGGATGTTTCGGATGTACGACTTCCAGGTCATTCGTTTGTCTAGTGTGACACCAAGGTAGAGCGCCGTGTTGGTCCACTTGATATCTTCTCTAAACAGTCGAACTGGCTATAGTGGGGGTACACTCCTCCTTGTTATTATGATCGCTTGCCTTTTGGTGGCATTGAATGCCAGCCTCCATTTGGTCGCCCAGCTTTCGATGTTGTTGCATCCCCGCTGCAGTTTGTTGCGTAAGTGGGTGGCTCTGATACTACGAGTGTAAAGAGTGGTATCATCTGCATATAGACCAGTTTCCAGTTGCTCGGTTCTCGGCACGTCGGCGGTGTATAAGTTATAGAGGACCGGCCCAAGGACAGATCCTTGAGGGACCCCAGCATGGATAGTTTTTATTGCCGAGACAGCATCCTCCGTAACCACTCTGAAGCTTCTTCCAGTCAGATAGTTTTTAATTAGTCTGACGTGTTGTAGCGGGAATCCCTGCGTCAGCAGCTTATAAAGTACGCCGTCGTGCCAGACAGAATCAAATGCCCGGGAGACATCCAGGAATACGGCACCAAAATACTCCCGTCTCTCGAATTCTCCCATGGCATACTCTGTGAGTCGTAATAGTTGTTGGGGCGTGGAGTGGTTGCGCCGAAATCCAAATTGCTCATTCGGGAGAATACCTTCATCTTCGATGTGCCTGTGAAGCCTGCGTAGGTAGATTCTCTCAAATACTTGGGACAGGATGGGGAGAAGACTTATTGGTCTGTAGGATTTTGTGGAGTGCTTATCTTTGCGAGACTTGGGCACAGGGACAATTTCCGCGTGCTTCCATACTTTCGGGTATTCACCAGTAGCCATTATGTTGTTGAATGCCGACTTGATGTACTCAGTCGCCGATGGTGGAAGCTGCCTCAAAGGTGGCCACTAATTTGGTCATATCCAGCTGCTTTATTAATTTCAGCTCGTTTTAGAAGTGCATGGACCTCCTCAGTTGTAGTCGGGTCAATGTCGTCCTCCGGTAGTGGATCAACTGAGAGGTACTGTTGCAGGCGTTGTGAGACCAAGTTGATATGGGCGTCAACTCGCGGCTCTTCTATTGGTTGGAAGTTTGCTTGGAAGTTGTCGGCAATTGCATTCGCTTTGTCTGTAGGTTCACAGACTATTCTGTTGCCTACTACTAACGGTGGTATTCTTTGCCGGCGGCGAAGCATGCGTTTTGTTACTTTCCAGGCTGAACCATCATCAGCTCTGAGTGTTCCGATAAGACCAACCCATTCTTGATTCCTGTGCTTTTCGACAGCAGCCTTTATTTCCCTCTGCAGTCTATTAATTACACGTTTTGTGGCAGGATCTCTGGTGACTTGCCAGTCTCTCGCCAGGCGGTTCTTGTGAGTGATTGCCTGTCGGATGTCCGGAGGTAACTGCCTGGACTTCTCCCTATGTTGTCGTGCTGGTGGAGTCGCTAGATCTGCTGCTTGGTTCACCAGCCCCGCAAATAAGTCCATCGCCACACTGGGACCTACCTCTTCTACTGGGGGAGCATTATTAATGCATTCATCTAAATGTTGCTTGTATAGATCCCAGTTGATTCGCCTTAAATTTCTTGTGCGTCTTGCTGGTTGTTTAGATACCCCTATATTCATATAGAATATAACTGGGAGATGATCTGACGATAGGGCCGTTTTCGTGGTTACTGCCACAGTGTGTTGCAACCTTTTCGCGATCCCAATATCCAGTACATCAGGCAGGCCTCTACCCCTGATAATAGTTTGCTCTGTTGGGCCCCAGACCACAGCGTCCTGCCCCTCAGTAGCGCGCAGGAGGCGCCTACCGTCGCTGTTGGTGATTCGCGAGGTCCAGACTGTATGCTTGGCGTTCAAGTCCCCTGCCATGAATACCGTCCCACGCAATCGAAGAGGTGCAGCCACCTCCTCCTCGTCGACACGACTCTGGGTGGGTCTGTATGCCGAAATTAGTAGTAGTGTGCCTCTTGAAGTTTCGATGGCAACACCCGTCGCCTCAATCCTCTGGGGGGCATATTTTGTGATGCTTGATAGATCTCCGTATATAGATGGCAGTGCCATCGCCCACAGTTGGTCTGTCATTCCTGTAGCAGCAGTAATTTGCTGCTGCAGCGTTGACACCAGATTTTAGATGCGTCTCAGTTACAAGACAGGATCTATTTGCTCGTCTTGTAGGAATTGTCGGAACTCGCCGAGTTGCCGCCAAATGCCATTGGCGTTCCATGTACAGATAGTTAGGTCCTCTAGTCTATTTCCCATGTTGGTTGAGACTAGATCCTATTTGTGAGGCTTCAAAGGCCATTTGAACAGCTGCAGCTATCTGCCGCGGAAGGTCCTGGACCATGGTGTGCACTGTTTGCAGCATCATGCTGAGTAGTGTAGCACTGTCGCACTGGGAGTTACTCGGAGGTTCAGCTTCTCGAGTGTCTTTATCAGATGTTCGTTGATCCTGTATGCCCGATGGGCGGTACCTTCGAGTTTCTGAGTTGGTTTTGTTTTGTATGGATTTCCATGCATTTGGCGTCCTCGCGTTGGGGGCTGGTTTGTTACTCTGGTTCCCTATGTTTGAGGGGCCACGGTCAGATTGACGATCGATGATAACTTCACTGGTTGAATCTTCATTTGATCCCGTTTGTGATACAGTATTAGAATCTTGCTTGTTCTTGAGCTCATCTTTTTTCTTGCTTTGCTCTTGCCTTTTGAGGGCAGCAAGGTAAGAGGCATTGTTAGCTTTCTGCCGTTCTTCAAACCTGCTGAAGGCTTTGCACTTCCTGTAGCTGGTGTCGTGGTTGCCATCACAGTTTACATACTTTGGTGGAGTGTCTCCTTTCTTCAGAGTGCAGTCCCTCGATGAGGGTTCTCCTGCGCATTTCACGCATTTGGGGGGCATAACAAGATCAAAAAAGTTTGGTTATGCCGACGATTGGGTTCTTGCCACGAGGTGCAGGTCAATCGAAACATCTGAAGAAATCCTAACAGAAGACCTGGAAACAATGGTAAAATATTTCCGTAGGTGGCGACTCCAACCCAATGCTTCTAAAACAGAGGTTACCTACTTCCATCTAAATAGCAAACTCGCTAGAAGGGAACTTAACATACGGTTTGAAGAATCCATTCTTACCCACAATAAGACACCAAAGTACCTGGGTGTTACCCTTGACCGAACATTATCCTTTAATGCACATCTTGCGAAAATGACTGAGAAGCTAAAAACAAAAAACAATATCATTCAAAAACTATGTGGTACCTCCTGGGGTGCATCGGCCTCCACTCTCCGCTCCTCTGCTCTGGGTCTTGTCTTTTCGGCTGCCGAGTACTGTGCCCCGGTCTGGTTGAATAGCCCACACGTGAGAAAAGTGGACACCCAACTTAATAACGCTATGCGTATGATTGCAGGCGTGATCAAGACAACTCCCATAAGATGGCTCTCGATTTTGAGCCACATACCACCACCTAACCTGCGTCGGATAAATGCTCTTACACGTGAGTACAAGAGAATAATGGACAACAGAAACTTACCGATCCACCAAGATCTTAAGGATGCCAACATCAACAGGCTTCGCTCTAGAAAACCGCCAATGAAATCGGCAAGGGATGCTATTCGTGAAGATTTTCACATCACCAAAGCTTGGATACAGGAGTGGACTGTACAGCAAAACAGCAGCTTACCTTGCATTACACAAAAGCCACCAGGTTTTGATTAACCTCGTAAAACTTGGTCCACACTCAACAGAATCAGAACCCGGCATGGCAGATGCGGACACTCTCTGTACCAGTGGGGCAAGCGAATGCGGAGAGATTCAGACTATTGGTCATATTATTGAAGAATGTCCTATAAGATCTTACAGTGGCGATCCTGTGGACTTCCTGCTGGCAACTCAGGAATCAATAAACTATATTAATAAAGTAGATATAAGTATTTAATCTTGTAAAGTTGCAGTGTATATATTTTATCAATGTTCTTAAAAATGTCTGAATTGCCATACGATAAATAAATAAATAACGCAGTGACGGGCTACATGCCCTACACCCTGGCAGTTGAAGCATTGAGGTGGCCCCCTCTTTCTTCGAAGTTTTTCAACTGTCACTTTCAAGGCACACAAGGATGTCATTTTGTAGATGCCTCGATTTTGTACAGTGTCTGTCAAGACTACTAGAAATAGAGGAACTTCCTGGTTGGTTTTCGGCGAGCAGAGGCGAGCTACCGTTCTCGCTGCTATTTCTAACTCTTCCAGCTCTTCCTTGACTTCGTCTGGAGTGATGCTGAAAGGCATCCCTCGAATGACTACTTTTATGGTCTTTTCCTGCACTGACGGGAAGGTGTAGAATGGTATTGCATTCGTAGATATATAGTTGGTGATCGCCATGTAGCTTCTTGGTGACGCCAGAAGATGGGAAGTTCTCGGAGCTCAGACTTCCACGTTGAGGACCTCCACTCGCGCAATTAGCGGAACTCCAAGTGCGGAAGCCGCGAACAACAGTAAGACTCGGCTCAAATGAGGCCGGCTGGTAATTGTGTTTAATTGGTGGCGAGATGCCGCCACGCAGATAACTCTAATTAAAGCGAGTCAATTACGGCGGCGGCAGGTGTCCGCGCAGGCCGCATTGAGCCGTCAAAGACTGCCCGCGCGACTCGTGACGAATCTCAGATAACGCCGGCTCAATTTCCGTCACGTGGAAAACTCTATTCGGCCGGTCGGCCTGAAAGGAGTTTCTCTGCCTTTAGCGCCTAACAGGCTTTTTGATGGGGCCCAGCGGTTTGTGATCGCAGAGAAAGGGCTCGCTTTGAGGCTCGCCGCCGACCCGGCCGGGGGCTTTGTCCGCCGCTACTCATTAATAACTGCCGACCAACACGCCGAGGCCGGCTTTTTTACCGGCGCCGCGCTGCCTTCTAATTTGACGCACGCCAAATCCGCCCCGCATCGATCGCACCCGACCACATCAAGGTCCGAGCTGCGGCGACAACAGGTGTCTCGTCAGGCCCCGGCCGTGTCGTTACAAGTCAGAGCCACCATCCCGGCAGCTAGCATTGCCAACCGTCCCGTTTTCGGCCGGACTGTCCGATTCTGATGCGATTGGTCCGTGTCCGGTTCACTACATGCGACCGGACACAAAATGTCCGGTTGTTAAGAAATTTTAAAAGTTACGGGTTGATGATTTCTCAAATGTGTGGGAAGTAGACAAGGTCGCCGCGTCTCGTTCCTTATTCCGCCATTCGCCGAACGTAATTCAACTTTTTCGCTCTGTGTTCAAATGTTTACTACAGTTATTCGCAAATCAGATTATTCAGTGTAGGCTTTCACGGCCGGCATTAACTTCACTCCGAATTTCCGGGCTAAAAGGCCGTGGTCGATAGGTAACTGCAGTTGCCGCTTAGCCTCCGATGATGTCTTCCGCAGCTGAAGACGAAACGTTAGGGGAAAGTTTTACCTATCGACCACGGCCTTTTAGCCCGAAAATTCTGAGTGAAATCGGATTATTGTTTCAGTTACCCACACTATGTTGATGACGGAACGTGGTAATGCACAGGTCTGGGTGTCTTATTAATTTATATAAAAAAGGAATTTAATTTTTAATCTCAGGTAAGATTTTATTAAAGTTATTTCAGTTGAGAAAGGGTTCATAATCAATTAAAATGCATGACATGATTCATCAATAAAACTTCCATAAACTGGACATTTATTCAGCCATTAAAATTTACACATGAGGTGAACATATCGTTTCTGTCAGCACTCAAATATTTACTACATATAAACAAATTGACTAATCAACACGAAAAAAGCACGTAATTGGTTTTGTTAGAAACAAGAAGTTATTATTTAATTTTATCCATAATTCGCTATATTGACGCGACTGTATTAATCAGACAAAAGGTAGAATGAGAAACAGCCTTCAGTCACTAGAATACAACTTTTATTGTATTACACAATGCATTTCGGACCCTGTGGATCCATCTTGAGGTTACTATGGTATTTACATTTGGTTTTAAATTTTCCTTAAGCGAGATTCGTGCCTAGTAAAGTTTGTTCCTGCGCTGAAAAATGATTTCAAGTAAGTGACGAGAACACGTTATTTTATTTTCATATTTTGTATTTTCTCTCATAATAAACGTGTTCTCGTCAATTACTTGAAATCCACCAGCGCCTTGTTCGCACCGTATAGCATCTCCAGATGTGGCTAACTGAAGGTGGAATTGCAATCTTAGTCTCTTTCTAAATCTAATAGAACTTGATTTGCACGTACTTTGAGAAGTAGCGACAACTCTCGCACTACATGTAGTAAGTTCATCAAAGATAAGTTCCTCGGCTTCAAGCCGAGTGAGACCAATTAACATACACGATATTTCGCTGAATACTGCAATAGTTTCCACTGTCAATTGACGAACTCCCTGCGGTGTTCACATTGCATCGTCCGACTGACTGCTGACTAAGTCATTGCACCCCTGGCTGCCTGCTGACAGACTCGATTGGCTGGGGAAAGGCGAGACGCTTCTGGGGCCGGTCTACGTCAGACTGCGTCACTTTCACTTAAGGCCTGAGCCACTGATTCGCTTCCAGGCTTCACGTATCTCGAATCCACCATATCAGCTCACAAAACTGTAAGAGAAACGAACCTGGACGACTTCTGTCACCAAGAGCCTCCTGCATGGAAGAACTTTCGTCACTTCAACATCGAAACGATGACTGTGCATGCCCAAAACATCTTCGATTTACATGCCATATCGTTTGTCTTAAATATGATCTGTCGCATTGTCACAATATCTCTCCAATACTCGCTTAACCTTGTCTGGTTGAACTCAAAATATCTCGGATATTCTAGTTCTTTTACTTCTCCCGTAACCCCAGATAACTAGGTATCTTTGTAATGCAGCCAGTACCGGATTAACCACGTAGCAAATGGTACGGGCCTCGCGCCTTCTGGGGGCCCTGCACCTTCTGGGAGGTATCGCACCTTCTGGGGAGGCCCCGCGCTTAGAAGTCCTCCCAGTCAGGCTAGATGGGCGACATTTTAAAATATTTTTTTTTAGCTCTACAATTCCCCTGGACGGCGAAAACCAAGGGCCTGTTCGGGCACCGCGCCGTCTTAATCCGGCCCTGAATGCAGCGATATACTCGACCGAATAGCTTTAAGCAAACATTTTATTAGGTGACGGCGCAGATGAAAATAGAAACAATTATCTTGACATTTCAAGCATCATGCAATCCCCGCCGGCCGCCACATTACTGATTACTGACAACATAGGAGTATTTAGCTTCCGCTGTTGAAGGGGACGCATAATGTAAGCGGGATGTGATCCAAGAACAGTATTGTCAACAGGATGTTGCTGTGTTGAACCTGAGTCTTCGGGTTATGTGCTGCCCTCACTGTGGCTTTTGGCAGAAGGAGCTATCTAGAGCGCTTCGTTTTTGGCAGGACTGCTTCAGGCATAAATACCTTAGTCCGGCTGCGGTGTTCGAAATTTTTCGCCTCAAAATTACATACTTGACGATGAGAGCAATACAAAACACGCTTTTGAAAAATTTACAGGGTTCGCGGACAGCTGACAGGCGCCACTTAACTAAACGGCATTTTTAGTGTGTCTGAAAACTGTATTTTTCTTTACGTTCTTAAAATCTGAGACGTGAAGGGATATTTAGAGAAGAATTTGCAATATTTTGGTCACAGGAAGCAATAGCCAACGAGCACTTGATATCAGAGCAAAAAACAGAGGGGTAGTTTTCCTTTGAAAGAAACTGGAATAAGATCAGGTACTACGTTATTACGCTGAAAACATACATCAAACTTTTCACAGAGCTAGAGAAATACCAAGCCAAAGAAAGTTGTCAAAGAAATGGGAACTACAAACTTTTTTTTGCTCGTGATTAATATTGTGGGCAAAAACTAGTCTATTATATTATTCCAGTGAACCAGTTTCAGGGAAAAGGGCATTTCGTTCCCGAGGTGAAAGCAGAAGTTACTTGATATTCTAATTTCATTGAACATGGTCAGCTTACAGTTTCACTCGAATTTATGATGTAAGCTTTGTCATTTTTTTCCAAAACTTTAGTTCTGCCTTATTCACTCCCCCCCCCCCCCCCAATAAATTACGTCTTTGTCGTTTAAGTTATTCGTTAAAATTTCTCTTGAATTGAAATATTGTACCGCTTAGTGTGGACCTGGGTTGAGATGTTGCATCGCGCGGACAGCCCAGCTGTATTGGACTAGCACGTGCCAGACTCCGGCATCGATTTCCGAACTGCGACAGCAGCCATAAGGAGTGAGAAATGGAATAAGGAGAGAGCAGGCGAGAACCATACCCCACAGAATATAAAGCTGCAAGAGGCTAAAATTCTTTTCCAATCCACGTTTCCTCACCGTCCAACTAACATACTATATGGATTACTAGCTTCTAATTCGGCCAAATTGAGAGTTCTGTCAAATCATTCCTTCACACTTGCCTAACTAACCGGAATTGTTATTTAATAACGTTCATACCCTTGATTTTGTAGTAACGATGTACATATTACTTTCTACATCAATCGAATATAAATAAACAAAAGCAACTAACAGTTAATATGTGGATTTAAACGAAAAACATAGTTTTATTTGCGGTTGGTTTTCAATTTAAAACAAATTGAACAGTTACAGAAACATAATTAAACTTGTTATGATAGCGATAATGACCAGGGAAGTATATACTCTCTGACCGTTGCTGACCCACCAAGGAAGGCCGAATGGGTGACGTCATATCATTAGAGATATTATGGTACAGTGCCCAAAGAGGACTTGTATTAGTATTTATTCTATAGTGTAATTATAAATAATTTTACAAGCTTACATATAATTTTACTTTAAGTAAATAATACTAAGTGTAACAAATATTTTTCTTTACTTCGGGGCAGCAGTGGAGATAAAAGGAAAGAAAGGTCAGAGCCACATTGGTGCCTTTCAAATATGATTTTGCCGCCCCCCCGAAGTTGCCGCTCGGGACAAGTACTCGGTTTTCCCCCTCCCTTCTAGATCCAGCGCTGGGTTTTACGGCCCATCGATAGCGAAGTCATTAGAGCCGAGAGAGAGAGAGGATAAGGAAAGGAGAAGAATTCGGCCATGGCCTTTTGAAGGAACAATCTAGACCAGGGGTGGCCTACCCAAATGATCTTGCGTGCCACTTTGGAAGTGCATCATAACTCCGCGGGCCGCATATAATATTATATATCCCCACTACAGACATTTTTTTGGAGTGAAAAATGAGTTATTATTGTGTTTACTATTATTCATACATGTAAACATAGTTAATATAATAATAATGATACTAAACGCACATTGTAAAGAAACATATACCACTAAAAATGAAATATAAAAAAAAATATTTTGTAAAAGTGTGATGAATCTCGCGGGCCGGCCGAGGGTTGGCCACCCCTGATCTAGACATTCATCTGGAAACCATAAAATACCGTAAGCTAAATAACGGGATGGGGATTTGAACCCGCATCCTTCCGAACCCCAGGTTCGAGCGTTACGGCTGCATTAAATAGTTCTGGAGTGGCTTTCGGTCTAGAGGTACAGGCAGCTAGGCAGACTCAACATAAACCAAGACATGCCGTTTATCATACGACGAATGTAACGATGAACCAGTTTCAAGACTCTGTGTAGGTGAAACCTCCTCTCTGTCATGAAGCCAGTGAAATATCGTGTCATTCGCATTACAGTGTTTAAGTTAGTGCGCACTACTCCCTCGAAACGCAACATGCAAGGGATATTTATACGTTGCTGGTGCAACGCCGTGAAAATCTTCGTTCTTACATTACCATGATGTGTACCAGAACTCTGGTTCTCTCTGAATGAGTCCCTTGCGTAAGCGTTCATGTTTGTGACTGGCATTCGGTATGATATGATTTCAAATCCCAACTGTCCCATAAATTTTTTTGACCTTTCCATGTAATTAGGTCGCGGTCGATTTCGTTCCCATTTCTTGCAAGCGACTGAGCTGTGATTGCCCTCCGATACTCGAGACTTCCTCCCATCCACCTACCAATTCGTACATACTGGCAGCAGCGCTTCCTAGGCGCAGCTCGAGCTCTGTCGTGTATTCATATTAGCGGTCCTCGTCCAGATTAGGCCGGAGTGACTCAGGCGGCCCGACACCTGGTGACTCACACTCGCTCCCTCGGCTCACCTGGTCACACGCGATCACGCACGCCCTGGTGCTCATCACACGACTTCCTCCAACACACAATCATATTCACTCTCATCTGATGTGTCTTTATGAATCAGCTCACGTTACATAAGCGTATCAGGTCTCTAGACAACAGGCAAAGGAAACATTAAAGACTCTAAGGGATTTGACTTGATTGGAAACTCAGTGCTGAAGTAGCAGGTTGCAACAACCTTCTTCCAATCTTAAAACCTGTTGGCTGAAAATCGTCTGGGGAAAGTGTAACTTCAAAATCATATCCATCAGAAACTAGGTAGAAACTGTACAATAGGCTGTTTGCACTGCTCAACCTGGATTAGAGCTGTGAAAGTAACTACAAGTTCTGTACCCGTATGTATTCGTTACTAAACCAGTCAGTACCCGTTACTTTCGAATCGTTACTCGTTACTTTTGATACAATCGAACACTCGCATGAAGCATCACATCGAGTCACATCGCGTACGGGACGACTTCGTTTGTACTTGGTAAAGTTTAAGTAAATTGTTTTTTTGGTAAAATAAGGTAGGGTAAGTTGTTCGTTTGGATAAAAGTAAAATTAGCACATGGATCTTAAGGAAAAACTCTGAATGTACACTTGATTTACTGTAATAAATATTATATACGAAAGAATAATCTAATTTCAAAACAAACATCTGCTAATTCAATCGCTTGGCGAATCGTTCCAGCTCCCGCATGACGCATGATAGGTCGTGTTCGTTCGTTTATCGAATCAAACTGACAGCTAGCTATACGACAAATGCGAGTAACGAAACATGCGAGTAACATAATGAAATTGTGTGTAACGATTCGGTAGACTACTTCGAGTCAGGCGACGAACCCGTTACTTAGTAACGAATACATACGGTTTGCTACAGCACTAACCTGGATGTCACGATATTTTGATATAAACTGTTCTTATTCACCACCTTATTCCCAACACTAGGGTTGATGACGAGTTTTACAATCATTGGTATAGTCAAATTTGGAGCCTTAATTTTACGGCGCCATGTCCTTGTTGACGTCAAGCATTTTATATCTACTGCCAAGTCGTACTTCGTAGTAAAGAAGGAAGTTGGACTTACAAAAGCAAACAGTTTGTTCAAAATTTATGTGACAATGTTGGGATTGTTTTTGCCATGAAGCAGTAATGTCTGCCATGAAGCAGTAATGTCTGCACAACAAAATTCCGGAAACGCCCAAACTTTCCTCAAAGTATACGCAGTCAAAAATTGAAAGAGTTGTCTTGTGCCGAAAAGTGCACTTATTGTAAAATAATTAAGAAAAGATATATAAGAACGAAGTATTTCTCATCACTGTATTTGAATGTTAGGCTTTAAAGTACAGAAACTTATATCGCCTAGGAAGTGCTCTTATTATAAGCAAAATATTGTTTTATAGGACCAGTATTAACAGACACAACAGCTATGTTAAAAATATTGCTTAATTGCTGTGCACGTAAGTAGACAATGAACTCAATGGAAGCATTCGTTGTATAATTGTAATGATTCAGATAATACCACAGAAAAAATATTAAAGTGCACATTTTATTGGCAATGATAAAATATTAAGTAAAAATTGATTTGAAGTGGTCTTCGCAAAAAATTTTCGCAAGGATTTTTCAGGCAAATAGCTGGGCTCCTCGTGTAGTTTTTTCGAATATTTTTCATATTTGGAATGTAAATAAACTCTTTTTTCGTGTTTTAATTCATGTGTTTACGCACTGAAATACTGTACACCACTTCTGACACCAGTGTGGCTGACCCTATATATAATTATATAATTATACCCTATATGTATTTATATAGGATCGTGCTATGCCTATTGAAAGGGTGTGCCAGGATGACTGACACGTGGGTTCTAAATGGTTAACCTACGATGCCCTATGACTTGCGCCGACTTTCTTCGTATCTTCTGATCTTGACTTCTTCTCTCTTCAGCCTATCCTTTTCTTCTCTTGCGCTAGTAAATAATTATGAGCATCGGGGGTAACTTGTAATTAGGAGAGGGAGCGGGCAGCTACGAGATACTTGAAATAAAACAATGTCTCTGGAAACCCCATTTAATTGCACTGGACCATAAATCAACTACAGTCGATGTTGTACAAATTCAGAGGTATCCCGTAACCCGCAATACTGACCCTAGGGATGAAACTTAGCCCTACAGTTCACAACTAACAGAGAATGGTGAGGTTGGTGCAGCGAATATCTATCTCTGAGGCCTAGATGTTATCTTGTAGATCGTCAGTCAAGAAGTGAGAGTGATCAATGTATTCTAGCTTGCTGGAAAAGTATTGACTTGCATGCTCAGCACTGCACGTGTAGCTTGTAATCCGAACTGTCGATCGGTAGAAAGTCGAACAACAGGACGTGCTTACTCGACGTCTGGCTGCAGTGAAACTTCGAAAACTTACATGATTTCGGTATTAAAATATTATAATAAATGACATCCCGTCACACCACTTATAAACCATAGAAATCATTTTACCAACAAAATAACCAAACCGCCGCTTTGTCTACAGTGGCACGAACTGAGACGTGACGTCACAAAAGACAAAGTGACAGCTGGGAACGTTTTGGCACCAACATTCAAATCAACATATAAAAATTTTGTGTTTTTCGTTTGTTTTTGCAAAGAATAATTTTTTGTTTGGTTATAGTAGACATACAACTAGAATACCGACTACTTTCCCAAAATTAATGGCTTATCCTTGTTTTACGGGATCAAGAAGTCAGCTAGAATACCTGACATGAACGATATGTGAGGATTGTGCACCCTGAACAACTGAGAGCCGCCATATCATTCTCTTATTAGAGGTCCTCATAAATTAGGTCACATATATTTCATGGTTTTTAATACTTCCTTCTTATGATGGCGATATCGCACTCTGTGCTCCTCAATACCTTTTTCCGATTGTGATATTACAAATTCTGCAATTTTAAATTTAGAACTTGATTATTCTAGCGTGATGTCGGGAAGCTTATGTAACACCATTTCCCCGCTCTCCCTTGTCACGTGATGTCACATGTTGAGCACTTCTCCCAATTTTTAACATGTGACACAATTTATGAACGACCCCTTATTGCTTCTCGGTTCATATGGCTTCACTAGTGATGTTTTCAGGTGCAGCTGGGTTCCACAGCCAGAGTTGCAGATTTTACGGTCACAATGTTACAGCCTATTTGTATAGGTACCAGCCTGTGTAGATGCGCCGTAATCTTCAAACAAAACCCAACAAAAGCCTCTTCGGCAGCGTTGATGGGAGTCAGAATTAAAAGTGCGCGGCTGGGCGGTCCGTGTCTGGCTGTAGTTTACTGTCTGGTGCCGCCCCACCCGGCTGGCGGCGAGATCAAAGGCGCGCCGCGAGGAGAGAATTACAGGCGGCTAGGCGCGGCTCCTCCCTCGGAAAATGTGCGGACACTTGAAAATAATTGCACAGCCACTTGCGCCTCCCCCCACCCCGCCGTCCGCGGGTGTCGCGGTAATTGCTAATTACGCCGAATCGTTTTACATTGTAAATCGTACTCCCTCCCCCCACTCCGCTACCACCGCACGGATGGGTGCCACCCCTCAAACGCACCACCCAACCCCCGCGCGTCTGAAAGAACCAATAAGGGCTTCCGGCCGCCTTTGATCTAGGTGTCGCAATTAACGCGAGACATTGTTGTTTGAAGGTGTGGAACAAGCAAGCCGTGGAGCCGTCCTTGTCATTCTCTTTGTGGCCGAGTGCGGGAAGGACGGGTAACGCTGAAAAGAGCTGAATGAGCTGCTGAAAAAATTACCTCGGCGCAGTCCTCGAGGCGGCTTCGCGCCCCGGTCTCGGGAGAGCAGCGCGAGCCAAAAAGAGAACACAGAGAAAGGGAGTCGGACAAAACGCGACGACTTCACACGTCACGAGGGCTCCCCGAGGTGTTTGAGCACTGTCATTCGACTTTGTGCTGCTCTCTGCGCCACTCTGGCGGCTTCGCCATTCACTGGAGGCTTACCGCTTTTATGCTCCCAATTTAAATTCGACGTGATTTTTCTATGTTAGCCATAAACGAACTAAAGCATGATGTGTATAGTAATCATTTGAGACCCAAGGGAAAAGACTAATCCATCAGTTATTTTTATCTTCTTTGGTTTTACGAGGGCGTCCATTAATTACGTGATTGTTTTTTCCGAAATTCCGTACCCCCTCCCCCTGTGGTGAGATCTGGTCGGACCCACTGATGTGAGATTTTAACACGACCCCTATCTCACCCCCTACCCCCGTTGACCGACCTCGTAGTTTTTTTAGACTTTTTTTTAGATATCTTGCTTCCGAGGGCGATTACCCCCCCCCCCCCCCCCCCGCTGAAGTCGGCATCTGCGTCGTTTGTAGATATTAAACTCCTCGCTCCCCAACTCGATATTCGGACAGTTTCTTAAGCTCTACCGTTCTTCAAAAATTTCAAAAGATAATGTAACGGGCCAAGTTTTGGTGCAAAAGATTTAGTTGTGTGATTTAGAATTAAACGATTGCTAGGTTGAGTCGAGACAGTACGCCAGAGTCGCGAGCCGTCCGCACACGAGAGTAATGAGTCAGGTTTTGCTGACGAAAACGATCAGCGCATACCACAGCCATGGACACTGGCCGGTCAGTTGCCGAAAGAGGTCTAGAATGTTCGATACGGGCAATATAAGGAACGCAGGACATGTGTTCGGTCTTCTCAGTGACAGATTGACAGTAGGCACGTCACTATGCCAGTTGGATAGTCAATAGTCTCTCTCTCCTATAGCCTGGTCTCGCGTTAGTGTCGACAATGCTGCAACACTTGGTGGAATCCTCCGATAGCCATTTTACATGTACGTAAGTAATTGTTCCATCATCTACTAGTACTTCAGAAGATGTAAATCCAATAGAAGCCTACGGGGATAGCCTCGCAGACGGCGTCAAAACGGGTGACCTGTATTCAGTCAAGGACGAGCAATAAACAGTATTGTACCGCAGCTAGGCTGTGTTCTCACTGGTAAAATATAAGAGAACCTGCCATAGTAAGCCTACGTTGGTGAAGCCATACTAACAACCACACAGGTCTGTGGCCTTAATCCACAGTGATGTCAGAACCTGATATTAGTAAATAGCCTTACAGCAGAGCTGGAGAGTGGAGCCGAGGTCGCCGGAGGTCAGCAGCAGCAACTCCATTAAAGGTTAGTACCTGAGTTTCCAGACACTCTCTGCCGATTCCAAATTACGCCCACAGAAGAGGAGCTAGACCACTCGACTAGTCCGTTACAATAACGTGAGGTTTCCGTCGACCCCCCTCCCCTCACCTTTGGTGAGATTTCGCTGGATCTTCCCCCTTTCGCTATTTCACCTCACGTAATTAATGGACGCCCCCTAACGAACTGACTCCTCTCCTCCGTGAGTGTAAAGCAAGGAAATGACGCAAAAAAAATTGACAATATATGCCTGCGGTTTTACACCATGCTCACTGTCAAGGTCACATTCCCCTGGTCTCGCTCCTCACCGCCCCACCCCCTCCCGTTCCTTCCTACCTCTCCTAACTGACAGCTGTGTCCAGGTGTGTGAATATAGGGTGAGGACAGTGGAGTCGGAACCTTACCTTGAGCCGCCTCTCTTAACTGAACGGGTAACAGTAATATTCGAAAGATGTATGGGTACGACTAATTATCAAAATGCATTTTATACTGGGCAGATTGTTGGGGTCCGGCCAATACGTCACTCAGTTTCTGAAGTCGTGCAGACAATGGGATTTTCACGGGACCCTGTGTCAAGCGTGTGCAGTGAGTACGTCGAATAGTACTAAAACTTGCCTTGCGGGGCCAAGTGTCATGGACAACTGTTAGGGTCGTTGGCAATAAGACGATTTGATCTTCTGAATAACACCAAATATCGCAACTAACTCGGAGCCACCGAACTTAATTTTGTTCTTTACACAAATTTACTAGGATGTATACCGAGCTATCCAAATATCGAATTTTTTCACTTACAAGGGGAGGGCACGACCTTGGGATTTTATTTTGGGATGAGACTTTGCGTAATAATTGTACCCCTTTAGGATGTTTACTTCCTGCAATCGTAAGATGCAACGCTCAATAGATTCGGAGAAAACGGCCTTTAAAAATTCAAGCCCAGTTTATATAATAGTGAAATTCAGGTCAGGCTAGCAACGCAACAGCCCAATCAGTAACGAGCCTGCGTCACGCCTGGGCGCTCTGGGTTCGAATCTCGATTCCGTCTGTTTTTTTTTATTTTTCTGTCTTTACAATTAAATAAGTTTTTATTCTATGTTATTGATTATTTAATTTGAATTTCAAATTTTAAATCATAATATGAGTATATTAACTACCCTATAACTTACTTAAAATACTTTGAAACTATAATAGTTATATTATTCTTTAAATATAATTAAATTTTAAGTTATTTTACAAGTTTTTTTTTTCGGATATTACGGTTGTTCTAGTAAAAATTCCGCTTTAACTAATTGTGTTCGATGCTAAAAAAAATTATTGTTTTAAATGTTTTTATGATGATTATCATCCCAGCTGACATTTGTAATAAAAATTAAATTAAATCAATAATAAAAAAACACAATGAAAGTTTTTTACTTATGAATAAATATTATTATTATAACCATTCGTAATAGTGTATTTTAGACAATAAAATATTGTAACTATTATAGTTTTATAGTATTTTAAGTTAAAGGGTAGTTGATATAAAATTGAAAAAAAATAATAGACCAAATCGAGATTCGAACCCAGAGCGCCCAGGCATGACGCAGGCTCGTTACTGACTGGGCTGTTGCGCCGCTAGCCTGACCGGAAATTCACTAGTATATAAGCTGGGCTTGAATTTTTAAAGGCCGTTTTCTCCGAATCTATTGAGCGTTGCGCCTTACGATTGCAGGAGTTAAACATCCTAAAGGGATACAATTATTACGCAAAGTCTCATCCCAAAATAAAATCCCAAGGTCGTGCCCTCCCCTTGTTAGCACAAAGATGGAACATGTGATCATATTAATAGCCATTGTTAACCTATAACCAGTAGAAATGTAGTTTAAGCATTTACTAGGCAATGGCCAAGAGATGGTAGATTATTACTGACAACAGAACACAGGCCTTCCTTAACCAGTATCTCAAAACAGAATGCGTGTGATAACTCCCAGCAAAAATACAACTACCTTCTAACAATGAAAATACAAAAAGTTAATTTGGATTCTGTAATGGAAAGCGTTAATTAGGTTTTAAAGAGTACATGTATTTGTTACACAAGCTTAACTTTAAGGATTAATTTGATGGGGACACAAACTAAGCCTGCTCCAGCCACATAAGTACAAGTGCACATGGCAACGTCAATGTAAGACAATGAATAGAGGAAATATTTAATTAAATCGAAAAATTAATCCAATATGTGAAGGTGTAACATTATAAATAACCCCCTCAATTATGTTTATTATTAACTTACTATTATTATTAATATTGAATTACGTTGCATTTCTTCTTCCATCGCTATGCCCAACTGAGGAGGGCGATTGAACTTATTTATCAGGTGCGTTTTAGCTTCTTTTTTCAAAATCTCTTCATCCACTCGTTGAACGCTTTCCTACGTTCCTCCATCAAGGTGTTCTTCCTTCCAATAATTAATTTTCATTTATTGGTTATAAGTATCCTGAATAATGGAACCATATAACTTAATTCGTAATATTGTCGGGTTTCCGTAGACTGTAGTTTGTTTAGTAAACGGGGCAGCATACTGTCTTTAAGTAACAATCTTTGACACTGGCCAGTATAGCTGCCGACAGTGACTGTTGATTGGCGCCTACATTGTAGCATGGCAGGGCGCGGGGCAGTGTGTTTGTTGCGTCGCTTGGAGGAGGTTTTATTCTGTGAGTTCATGCTCTTTGTACGCAAGCTAAAATACCATATGAAATGTACTTTAAACTTGTGTGAATGTAACTTAAGTGTTTAAAAGTTGTTTCAATGAACGGTAGTAAATAAATTCATAATTTTTTTGACCTGAACAGTAAGATTTTTATTTCCAGATGTTTTCATAATACTCTCAACTTGTTTGGCGGTTACATGGTAGAAAATTGTAATTAAAATTATCCTAGCTAACGGCTTGCATGTGTTGAGAGAGAAGAATTGGGCCGTGTTCGTCTATATAATATACCGTCATCCACTAAGGGAGTGGTTAGTTCACAATTGGCTTACCATTTCCAGGATAATTGGTAGCTTACAATTGGCGACCAATGGCAGGATAGCTCACATTTTGCTACCAAATGCCGGGATACCTCACAAAGAGGAATGCGGTAGTTGGAAACGGAAAAGAGGGTATATGCGAAAGAAACGAACGAGGAAACAGGTTATTATGATTTCGTGAAAAATATAAACTCATCGTGCCGAACACACTATGTAAGAATCATGCACGAAGGATATTCACCTAGAAACGCCCAGGGGTACAGGTAGATATCGGCTAGATTATATCATTGTCAAACAAAGATTCAGTTATCAAATTGTAGACTGTGAAGCAGACTCGGGAGCCGACAAAGAATCTGACTAAAATCTGAAACTCAAGAGACTGAAGAAGCAATAAAGATAGAACAGAAAGGAAGCGAACAAATTGAAGCAACCTAACATGAGAGATTTTTTTTTTTAGAGATTGTAGACGTGAGTTTCAGAAATAACTCTGAAAGGAATTCAATCAGGACGAATGGAATACATTTCAGAGAGAAGTAAACAAAGCGGATAATGAAACATTAGGCCTTAGGAAACAAGAAATTTTGGAGTTTATGGATCAGAGGAGGAGGCAGAAAATGATCAGAATGATGTAGGTGGAGAGCAGTACAGATATTTTATAAATCAAATAAATAGAAAATGCAGAAAGCGATAGTAAATAGACTGCAAGGAAATTGCGAAAAAGTAGAAAGGGAAATGATCGTAGGCAAAATAAATGTGCCCTGTAGGAGAATGTAACGAAATTTCAAAGAAATGAAGAAAAGATGTATAAACGTTAAGGCTGTTTCTAAGCCCTGAAGATGGAGCTAACTGATGGAAGAAATACTTAAAGAAAATATATGATGGGGATGATTTGAACAACAACATATTAGGAAAAGAAGACGAGTGGACATTGATCACTTAGGTGATCCTGTGTTAAGAACAGAATTTGACAGCAAATAAGGCGATTGGAATTGATGAGAATCCGACAGACGTCTTGAATTTCCTAGGAGAAGGAATTCAGAGATAATTCGAACAATCAAACATGCTACAACATACCTACTAAATCAGGTGTAGGATCAGGTCACTTGGAAGTTTCTGCTTACTATGACTTGTTAGACAAAGCTGTTCCTCTCCCATATCCTTCACGGGAGATACTACCTTATGACAATAGATTTTTTTTTGAATCTTCGTATAACACTGTCTCCATCAACTTCCTGACGAAAATTCTTTGGTGAAAATTGCTTTAGTATCAGAGATTTTCTCAGCACAATTTCTTCAGAAGTACACATACTCTCTTTTTTCATTTCTGTTACCACAGGACTGTGAACTGTATCCAACGCATCGAACAATGCATTTTTTAAATAATGTTCATAATTCCTGATTATTGTGTCCAGTTTTTAACGTCCTCTTTTAATTGCACAATGATCTTATACCACTTCGACTGACCAAAACACCTTAACTTAGGATCGATTTTTTGGTAAGGAATTCTCACAGATTCTTTACTTTAGAATCTTGTTATAAATTGCACAATGCTTTGTGTATAACTGTTTGAATCTTATACTAGGACCTGCGGCTTAAGACTTCTTTACCACTATGCACACGCTGAAGACATCCAAATAAATTTTTACTTTGTCCATATATTTTACTGTTTTAGCCAGCTAAGAATTAAAGTTAACTATTTATGTTTGTGTAATGGTTTAATATGTTTTACCCTACCGAGATAAGATGGTGCCTCAGCATGTATGAATGGAAGTGGTAGAAAATGCAATTTAATACTTATGAATATCAGCGAGTAATTGAGTCAAGTGGAAAAAAATGTTGTGAAAATTTAATGTTACGAGTTGCTGCGAGTTTTATACAATAATTTGAATACTACACAACAGTGTGTAGTCAATCAGTAATAGTAGCACTTTCATCTGAACTGAAATATTAACTAATTAAGTTATTTAGGTGTGAGTAGAAGTAATGTAGCGCGCAACTACGTGTTCGAGACAGGCTGAGGCCGTCTGTTCATAACACCTCCCCATGTTATTATCTCAGCGCTGTACTTCATGATTTATTTTTACACCAATACCTAGCTATACTTCCACAGATCCTGCGGAAAGAGGCAGTAACGCAGAAACTCTAAAATTTTAGATACCCTACCTTTTAAAATAAATACCCCCAAGATTCAGTCCAAAATCTTCTGCAGGTATTTTCTCAGATCTAGACGACTCGTAACATCTTCTATCTTTATGTCCAAATGAGGTAGGCGATTGAACATATTTACCAAAATGTATTTTTCTTCTTTTCCCAAAATATGTTAGTGTCACTTCGGGCGTACCTCAAGGCAGTGTAATAGGACCATTTATTTTCTTAATTTTCATAAACGATCTCGGTGAGAACGTTGATAGCAGGATGCGATTTTTTACTGATGATGCAGTTATCTATAGGGAAGTAAGTTGCTCTGACGATTGCTTAGAAGTTCAACGCAATCTGGATGTTATTTCGGAATGGTGTCGTAAGTGACAATTTACACTAAACTGCAAGAAGTGCAAAGCAATACGCATAACTAATAAAAAGTATCCCTTTGAATGTGAACTAGTGTCTTACTGCAGACTACAGCTCAGTTGTTGCCACGGTTGATACTGTGAAGTATTTGGGGGTAACAGGACAAAATAACATGAAATGGGACCAGCACATAACTTCGGTTGTGGGTAAACCTAATTCCAAGTTAAGATTCACAGGTCGTATTTTGAAGAATTGCAACGCTCATACAAAGGAAATAGCTTATAAAACTCTCGTACGTCCACATTTGGATTAGTGTTGTGGAATTTGGGATCCTTATCGCAAGGGATTGATTAACGCGGTAGAAAAAGTACAGAGGAGTGCCGCTCGATTTGTGACTGCTTGCTACAGCCCCTACGAAAGCGTCACATAACTGACGCATGGATTGGGCTGGGATTGTCTGGCAGAGAGACGTCGTCGATTTCGTGTGAATTAGTTGGCGAATATGCGAAATTCTACTTTCATTTACGAGTGCAATGAAATACTTCGTCCTCCAACCTATTTAGGTCATAATCACAGGAGAGATAAAATTAGAGAAATAAGATGCCGTGTTGATGCTTAAATGTATTCTTTCTTTCCTCGGGCTATTGGAGACTGGAATGCCCAGAGTTAGTTTTGGTGCAATGTAGTAGAACTCTGTTTATATGCGTGTGGTGCAGGATTTGAGTCCCGCAGATGACGCCAAAGTTCTGTTTTGGATGGCTGAGCGGATATTGATTGACGACTGATTGACTATCGGAGGTGTGATCACTAACCTGACCGATAGTAACGTCTTCTTGATGTTCTTCTTTTCTTGTGAGGACGACGGCCTTCTGCTGACACCAGTCGATTGTTGATCACGCAGAATCAACAACTGCGGGGACAATGGCTGCCGAAACAACTAATGTCTATTAAAAGATGTTAACTGTTTTATATTGAAGGCTGCGTAGTGTTTTTTGGCTTGAGTGTTGTTAGCCTGATACGGATTAGAAAGGTTTTACGGAAGGAAACAGAAGTTACTAAATAGTTCCCGTTTATTTGTCGTTAATCACACACAGACAGTTGCACAAACACAAGAACGTAATTTCTGTGCCACGCAATATGTTAGCAGTACCCCCGCTAGCTTGAATTTAGATTCCTATTGCCGAAATGGGGTACAAAGTGATAATGTTGGTAGTAAATCACGAAAAACTCGCTACATCGATGTGTTACATTCACAATCCCGAGGCACACTGCCTGCGTGTAGCTGCCGGCCAGCGCGTGTGCTTGTCTCAGCACATACCGTATCTTCTTACAGCGCACGGTGTGCCGCTAGCCAGACGCGTATATTCACTTCGCGTTTACACTATGTTTCGGGGATTTATTTGGTTCCCTTACAGCAAAGCAACCACTATATTTGTGAATTGAAGAGTATGGATGTAGACGTAGAACCATTCGATGAGGTCCTACCTACCTTGGTGTTCCTTCACGATTTGTAGGAAGATTGTCCAGAGTTCTGTATTCGCATCTGTCGTGTTTGATATCACCTGTTATTCCAATTTCCTTGAGATCCTTGTCGAATTAAGAAATCAACTGTTCTTCACTTTTATTGAGATGGTAAATTCGAGATTTCTCTTGGTCGGTGTGTTGTTATTCGTTCTCGTAATGTGTCTACACAATTTCATTCATCTTTTTGTGATCGTGTCTGAAACGTTGTTGGTCGATCGACGACTGTTGACCTGAGGCCAGCAGAAGCAAGTGGCTGCTGGTGTATGATTGGCGTGGCAGGTAGGTGGGTGACCTTGTGATTGTCGCAGTGTGGCTGAGGTGTTGTGGTAATTACAGGCCCGCGGCCCCTCTCCTCTAATTACCTGCCGCCCGTCCGGCCAATTGTTGCCGCTTTTTGTGGCCGGGCTGCACCTGCCCGCCAGCTGGCGCCGGATTGACGCTCACACGCACCAGCGACGGTGGCTCCACAGGAAGCTGCGTCTACACTTCACCAAAAACAATCTCCCAGTCAATAATTAAACAGGTGGCACGAACACGCCACACCGAACATCTTTATTTTCCAACCCTACCAGATTTTGTTTTCACTCAATGCTTCCTAACTTTAACAGTTTTTTTTTTTTTTTTTTGAATTAGAGCTAGGTTTCTTCAGTAGACATTATATTTGATTATCTGATTAACTTCATCGCTTCATTATTGTGTTTCTTTCTGATAATTTTCGTTGTTTTGATAGAATTTGATTTACACACCCAGTCAAATATGATTATACTAGCTGTTACCCCCGACTTCGTACGCGTGGATTTAGAATTTGATTGCTAGAATTGGATACACAAAGGTGACAAAGCTGAAAGTTACCTAAGATATGTCGGCATAATATGATGGGAACGCTATCCAGTGCTGCCAGCCACTTGGCTTTGAATTTCCGTAGATGGCCGCTAAAATTTCCGTTGATTTGGTACAAAAATCCGGAGACTCGCTAGTTGAAAGACTGAAACAATAATTTCCGAAGAGAGAGTCATAATTAAGAATACTTTTCATTTCCAGGTCTTTAAAATTACAAAAATAATAATCTACATTGAAAGTAAGAAATATCTCTGAACATATTTTATACATCGTCACTTTCATCACCGCTGCTGCTAAGCCTAGTAGCTTTTTTATGTTTCCCTAGTGACCATACATTTTTTTTGTTGAAATCAAATTAAGCATATCTTCTGTATCAGGAAATGTTAAAAATTGAGACCCCTTTGATTCTAGGATATTGGTTAGGCCTTCTCGGAAGCCACTGCTTCGTAAGCCGTAACAACGAGCGTGTTACCGTACATAAAGAGTGCGCCGATAGTTTTGTATTACGGTCTTTTAAGATCTATAAAATCTGTAACCAAACAAAATATGATCGTTATTTCACTCGTTGGTTCACACGAGCGGTTGCAAGGAAACGATACACAGTTAATGACATTTCTGTATTACATTAATATTATACGCTCAAAGTTTAACAAAACACCAATATAAGGAAAAATCGACAAATGATAAAAAGTATCAAAAATCCATACATATTTTAACAAAATCCGAAAATCCTAAATTTTCATAAAAATTCGTAGATCTACGGATAAATCCGTAGAAATGGCAGCACTGACGCTATCGATATACCATTCTACCGTCGAACCTGTCTCATTTATTCACATCGGAAAAAAGTATCCTATTTCGTTCCTAATGATACAAAGTATATCGGTATACACATATAGTTGTCGAAACGTAAAAAAAAATATTATTAGTTTAGATCACACAAAAACTGGCAGTGGAACCAGTTACCCTGAATAAAGTAAACGCTTAGGGCACTATTCTATCGCCAAAGTTTTGCCAGAACATGGTATCCTTACTACAAAATCCTAGGCTTGGCTCAAACTATGAAAAACAATTCATACAATTATTTTCTCCCAGTCGGTTTTGAACCCGAAGCCACAAGGGAGTTTTACTTAAGAAGCAAGCACGTTACCATTGCGCTACGCTGCCATTACTCTCTAAAGTTACGCATTACAAAGACATATAGATATTATGCGTTTGTCTTTCACAGTTCAAGATAGTTTACATAATTTTATGGCTATGTTCTTATCTATACAGAATATGGTATCCCATGTCCATCCTAATGTCAAATAGCATCTTGTCAAATTTCATCACGATTGGAGTAGCGGTTTAGCCCAAGAAACGTAACAAACAGACAGACAGACAGAGTTACTTTCGCATTTATAATATTAGTATAGATGTGGATTGTGTTAATCGTGTAAATAAATGTTTTAATATAAGGAGCAGAAGCATTTAAGTATTAATGAAAAGATTCATTATATCAGTTTATAATGTGTGCTGCAGTTAGTAGATCTTACGTCCGACCAAGAGCCTAACAGGTAGTTGTAATAAAGGAATAGTGACACCAAAAGTACCACAGTTTGCACAATCAAAACTACACATCTGTTAACGCTGAATACTCTCAACTTGATTGGGACGTCGCGCTGTATGGCATAATGTGAATACGTTTAGTTTCAAAACTTTATAAAAAAATATCTTTAATAGCAACCGGTCATGAACGGCTTGTTAAGGAGAACCGACATCGTTTGCAACGCTTGTTCTCGAGGAATGTGCTGCCGAGTGAGCGTAGGGACGCGTTAACGAGGTACCCAGTGATGCGGGAGCGATAGCATCGAGGCAGGGAAAGTTATCGTCCGGTCTCTGGACTTTACGGCCCGTCGACATCATCGATCAGATGCCGCCGAGCGAGCCTTTGTTAAATCCCTTTCCCGGAAAGCACCGCAGTAAGTTTCTTTTAGTCACTTATTTCTCTTTTTTGGGTTCCGAACCAACAGGGAAATAGAACCCTACTTGCTGCTCATCTGCCAGAGGCATCTAGCTCGTAAATGAAGTAAGTTTCAGACTTAAAATTTGCACATAAGATGTTTTTCATCGACCCACAACCAAATATCGTATTTAAAACTTTATAAAATTATGTTCTCGGCATTACATATAAATAAAGGATGGCAAAAAAAAGTTCTATCGATCTTTGGAACACACTAACAAGGGGCACCCTTGGCCTCGAAAGCTCGAAACCGCACGAAAACATGTTTAGAACAAAAAACGATCATAAACAAAACAGTGGTGTGTGTCATTTCCATGCAGAACTCTGCACTTGTTTGCTAGCGCCATTAAAGAGCCATGAAAAGAGCATATTGTTGTGCGATTCCTGATCAGGTCATATAGATCGTACCCTTCCAAGTGCAACTTTTCAGAAAAAAAAATGATGTTATGCTGAAGATATTGCCACCGAAAACAACAAAATAAACCCCTTGATGTTTAATTCTATCGGCAATATAAGCTCTATATCAGAAGGACTACTGATTTTGTAAGACAACAGTGTGCCAAACCACAAGTGAAGATACATGATCGTTATTTCATCATGAAACTTCACTCTGTGATTTACAAGCAATTTGCTGCACCTACGTATAAGCCTATGTTGCAATATCCTTGGTGAAAGCCAGGTTATGACACTGACATACCAACATCCTCATTTGAAAATGTAATTAGTGTGGTTTTTTATATTGGACTGCGTGAATTCGAAAATGATTTGAAATGTGATAACGTGGCTTTAGTGAAGTGTGCACATTTTTCTCTTACCACTTCGTCGAAATCCCGCATCTGCACTTTGAGACTATTATAAGCACTATTAGGTGTGTGGTACCGCTGTATATGCGTGTTTTGCGCTATATTAAGTACTTTAAGCAGAGAGTTTTTGGCACTGCTGACTGAAAATGTAATGATACACTGACGTTATCGAATTCATATGGTGTTGATATCTTGATACTTTGTTTCTGTCTATTAAAATGTTACTTTAGGTAGACTGCAACGTTTTGCATGGAAATGACACACACCACTGTTTTGTTTATGATCGTTTGTTATGGTAAGCATGTTTTCGTGCGGTTCAGAGCGTTCGAGGTCAAAGGTGTCCCTTGTAAATAAATAACTAAGATTTTTTTTCAAATTTTAAGTTAAAGTCTTCGGTGACCGTCAAAGTTATCGATTTGACTATTTTTATTAAGTTTATCTAAAAAACGCTATAACCTAGCAACTTGTCCCCAGTATCGACTATATGTAGAATGGTAATTAGTAAAATGGACAGGATAAAGAATGAAATGATTAGAAACACTGTAATAGAGGAACCCACTACAGGAAATGATAGAGAAGACCAGGCTAAGATGGTATGGACATGTAAAGAGAATGGAGGTTCAGAGAATCCCAAGAAAAATCGATGAAATTAAGATACATGTTAAACGACCAAGGGATGGATGGCTGAGGGGAGTGGAGGAGTGTGTACGGAAGAGAGGAGAGGACTGGAACATGGTGGTGACAGAGAGGTGGTGGGAAGAAAGAAGGAAATGGAGAGGCTTGTGTAAGAAGCAGACCCGGCCAGTGGCTGGAAACTGTTGAGGAGGATGATAATCGACTAAGTTTAAATGGCATATACTAAACACACCTGCGTCTAATTTACTTTGTAAATTGTAAAATATAAAAGCAGTCTGGAGGCACAGTGTTCATAGCGTCTAACTGGGGATCGAAAGATCCCCGGTTGGAGTCCCGATATCGGCGGGGATTTTCAGACCCCCATAATCATACCTTCACCTCTAGCACAGGTTGATGCGGAATGTGAAGTACGCCGGAACATTCGTGAGTGGTTCGGCTTCCACGATACACTGTAGGTTCACCATGCCCTGTAGGAACCTTCGGAATATCCCTGCCAACAATTCCATACGATGATTTGATTTTTTTATCAGTAAAATAAGCATTAGTTTTATTTGAGGTTAAATTCCCATATGATAAGTTAATTTTAATCGTTTTAAATTCTGAGTACATTTCCATTGATAATAAATCTAACATTAACTGTACTGTACAATAGTATTAGCAGCAGATCTATCAACTTATGTTTGAAGTTCGGATGGCAAATTGACACACAGTTATTATTTGCACAATCGGTAAGACATTTACATGATAAAATTGCATAAAATGTTTAAAATACATAACCTTGTGTGTGATTACAAAGCTAGTAAAATCAAAGCAAGTGCAAGAAATCAGGGGCCATTTATACTTTTCAGTGGGCAGCAAAATCATGATTAAACTTGAGCTTATCTATGATTACACTATTTTACTAGTTTTAATTTGTCGAACAGGAGTTAGAAATTTGCCTACATTAATTAACTGTTAAACACCTTTGGTGGGAATCAACAGATTTTATTCCAAATGCCTGAGTTGAATTCATATTCTCTTCACAGTACTTAAGGATTGAGAGTATAAGACAGTGTTTATAATGATTCGTCTGACCAATGTGGAAATTAAGTTTTTCGGCCACATTGCATCTCTCGGAAGAAAGACCCAAATGTACGACCTCGTATTTTATAGACTTCTTTTATTATTATATAAACAACACAAAACCACGCACACTTAATACCACTAATCACATTCATTAGCACACACAGGAGAACTCAGAGACTCGGGGAAGAAAGGAAATAGCATATCTAGCATGTTTTAAGAACATGAAGATAACCGAATCAAGTGATCAAGCAACTTTCACCGCTACACTCATTTAACAAATATTGAAATCCCTCACACCGACACTATATACGCAACATATCTAACCACGCTCAAACTCACGAACAGGAAGCAATCAAGAATATTATAAACAAATTAAATACTATACCACTAGTCAACAGAAACTGAAACACTCAAACACGACACACCGCAGCATCCAGAAAAAAATAAAAAAATATTCGCAATGAACTCCACAAATAAACTCACACACACAATAAGCAATAGATTCAAGAAAAAAGGAATACAAATCGCATCCAGGACAAATAATACATAAAGCATATAAACACCAACATTGAAAATGATCAGTACGAGCATTTAGGAATGTGTGAACTGACTTGCCAACAGTGTCAGGCTATATACATAGGCCTAACATCTAGGATACAAAAAACACATAAAAGAAATAACACACAGAAATCACAAATTTTTCGGAGCACTTATTATACCATAACTACCCTTCCCCACCATACAGACAGTCACGTAAATACTAAAATGAAAAACCACAAAAAATAGTTAAAAAGAGTTTAAGAAAGTTACCGCATAAACATAGAAAAAGACACAGAAATAGGCGGAAACAGTGTTCAGTCACTTCGCAAATTTAAAAAACAAAACACTATTCAAAACTCTAAAAACAACCACGGCAAATGGAAGTGAACAGAGACAATCATACACAAATTACAAACTATAAGTAAATCACACTAGATTACACAACCATAAACACTGAGAGGTATTTTAACATACACTGATATAGTAAAACAACTGATACAATTAGTTTGGTAATACAGTGTACATAAACAAAACATCACAGAAGACGATGAAACGACCTTCGTGCAACCACACAGGAGCAAGTGCGATGAAATCAAATTAAAAACAATAAAGTGAAGTTCGTAATAAAAGAATCAGATTACGGATTTACAGACGTTAAAAAAAAATATGTCAGTTACTACTAAGTCGGTAAGCAGGGTGTTTCTATTAAATGACTGGTGACTTATTATGCATATACTGCAATTGTACACAGCCACTGATGAGATCCAACATCCCAAGGCCACTATGTCACCATCCCGTTTTGATAATTAACTTAAAACAGTCTAGATACCGGCAAACATTTGCTGTCATTTATCGTGAAATATAAACCCAGGGCGACTCCGCTTTGTCGTGAAAAAAAATCGCATGGTCCGAAGACTGGCAGTTGGAGCTAAAGGATAAAAACTACCAAGTCATATATGGAAGTAAAAATGTGACACCATTTAGTTCCGAATATTCAGTTAATTACAACTAAATATCAAGGAGTAGCGATCCATTATAATTTGTTGTGGAAAGAACATATTGTGTACATAATTGGGAAAGCAAATCTTATGCTCCGTATCGTTGGTCGTTATGTACACCGGAAGATAAATCGATTGCATACACAGCACTGATACGCCCTCACTTAGAATATTGTTCTTCTGTATGGGGCCCCTATCAAAAGGGCTTAATGGAGGCATTGGAGATGGTCCAAAGAGGAGCCGCCCGATTCGTGACAGGTATACATTCACAGTACAGTCACATTAATGTGACCACCACCTACTTTCAGCGTCAACGTGAAATAACCAATCACAGAAGGCAGGTGGCAGCACATTACAGTGGAGTGTATATAAAGGAAGTCCTAGGGCATCGGAAAGCATTTAAATCGTCGGCGTGATGCAGAAACGTAGCGATTTATCCGACGTCCAAAAGGGCATGATTATTGGCTTTCGGGCCAAGGGTGGAAGCATTTCGGAAACGGATAATATTGTGAACAGTTCACGTACCGCCGTGGTGAAAGTATACCGTGCTTGGCAAAATGGCACTATTCAAAATCAGCGGCGTTGAACATGTGGTGCATCACGGGCTATAGATGACACAGGCGAACGAAGGCTACGGAGATGCGTTCGGGCAAATAGACGTGCAACTGTTGAGCAACTGACCGCCCAGATGAACCAAGGGGCTACCAAGAGTGTATCCTCAACAACGGTTCAGCGAACGTTGCTGCGCATGGGCCTCCGCAGCAGACCCCTGGTTAATGGACCTATGCTGGCTGCTGGTCATCGGCGACGAAGGCTGGAATTTGCACGCCAGTACCGCAACTGGACGTCCACAGAGTGGCGACAAGTTGCTTTTTCCGATGAATCACGTTTTATGCTCCATCGGACAGATGGACGTTGGCGCATACGACGTGAAACGTCTGAAAGCAAACACCCTGCAACAATTACCGGAAGGATCCAGGGTGAAGGAGGGAACATTATGGTTTGGGGAATGTTTTCCTGGCATTCACTGGGTGAGCTCATCACTGTGGAAGGCACGATGGATCAGCACAAGTACGTATCTGCCCTTGCGGACCATGTCCACCCCTACTTGCGAATAATTTTTCCTCAGAATGATGGCATCTACCAGCAGGACAATGCGAGGTGTCGTACAGCTCGCAGTGTATGTGCGTGGTTCGAAGAGCACCAGGATGAGTTTACTTTACTCCCCTGGCCAGCAAACTCACCGGATTTAAACCCAATCGAGAATCTGTGGGACCACCTCGATCGGGTTATTCGCGCCATGGATCCTCAACCGCGTAATATAGCGCAGCTGGCCACGGCACTGGAGTCGGCTTGGCTCAACATCCCAATGAACACATTCAGAAACCTAATTGACTCTGTTCCTGCACTCCTCGCAACGGTCCGCTCTGCCAAAGGTGGTTATTCTGGTTTTTGAGAGGTGGTCGCATTAATGTGACTGGACTGTGTAGCTGGATGGAAAGCATAAGTGCGATGTTGAAGGAATTTGGCTGAGAAGATATGGAACACCGGAGGCGTTGCTCTCGTCAGAAGCTAATTGACTAGTTCATGGCAGATCTATTTCAGGATGACTACCAGCAACATTCATATCTAGTAATGACCAACAAAATAAGAGAAATCTGCGCCAGAACCGATTTTTTCTCTCGTGATTTTGGAATGGAGCGAGTTCTGGAGAAACCGCTCCAGCCATCCTGGATCTGGATTTTACATAGTTTCCCTAGAACGCTTCAAGTGAATGCCGGGATGGTTCCTCAAAAAAGCTCATGGGCGCTTCTTGTCATATCCCGTATATCCCTTCCCATGTATGAATGGACGACTACTCATTAGCGGGCGTCCATTAATGACGTGAAGCGTTTTTCAGGAATTCCGCCCCCTCCACCCTACTAATCGACCTCGCAACTTTTAGAGACTTATTTTTCTACACGAAATTCAAAAATTCACGTGAGATTTCCGTTGGCCCCCTCCTCCCCCGGTTTCGCCGCTCTCCCCCCTATTTCACCTCACGTCATTAATGGTCGCCCCCTGAGGATAGGTACAACGCACCCTCCACCATCCACTTTTAGTGAATCGCGGAGCAATATTGAGGCAAAAAACGTGTGCTGACTTTAATTTAATTTAATTGCAATGGAGCGCACGCTCCGGTAGCATTTCCCTACACATCCATTTTTCTCCCTTTCCTGCACCTACCTACATTTGACCTTTACAAATTTCAGTTTTAAATTCATTCAACGTCTCTGGTAAATTATTCATCATTTCTCTTGGTAACTTATTGTAATCCCTGTCCCGCTTACAAACATTTGGTAACAGAGGGATTTTAATTTTAAAAACATTTAATATTCCTCGACCTTCCTCGTGACCTTGAAAAGTGTCCTTTCTGTCACCTTCCCGTTTTGGTAACTAACTGTAAACAATCTAGATGCCACCAAACATTTCAGATCCTACCTGCGAAACATTCTTACCGTCCCCTGTACGAATAAAAAAGGTCCCGGGGTTCTGCCATCACACCGAATATTACAGCTATGCGTGGCTAATGAAAGAAGAAAGGCTAAGTGGCCGGCATTCATGCGAGAGACGGATGCTGGAATGTCGGCAGCACATCTGTACCGAAATATCTCGGCGCCGACAAAGCCCGTGCGGTGCCTTTAAGGCGCATTCTACCGGTTGACGGCCCCGCAGGAAGCCGACTGACACCGAATTTGTCACTGTTCGCCCAGAATGTGGCCGCCAAGCCTTTCCTTTTCACACAGAACATCTCGGTTAGATGTACAGCTTGATGAGTCTTGCCTCAGTCCTCACCAAAATGTCCCTCTGTAGAGAATCTCGCTGTCTGTAGTTGTCTACTTTGCAGTAATTATGTATCTTTGTATGGTCCACTATCTGAAGGTTTGTTGAGTCCTCCCGCAGGAGACGAACAAAGGCCAGTGTCTTTCAGAGGTAGGCATCCAGTTTCATTCCATCGTCTCACCAAGAGTTGTTTTATGTATGTAGATGATTGTTCTTAAGTGCAGTGTGTTGCGTATGTACTGTACATAATTATATTACGTCTACAGTAATATTATAAATGTGAAATTAACTCTGTGCAACTATTGTTTTACTTTTTCATGACTAACCGGCTTAATGGATGTTGATGAAATTTGACGAGGAAATCATAAGGAAGGGCATATAATACTTTTTTCGGGATAAGCAACGTATTTTGTCATGAAATTCTGAAATTTAACCGTACATTGACAAACAGACGGATAGCATCTGTAAGTCTCTTCAGGCTTTGTTTTTCTCGCAGACAGTTTGTGTATGATATGTTCGTGCAAAGACACAACTTATAATATAGATGTGGATTTGCGCTGCACCATACTGTTATAGTATTTTGTGTTTATACGCAACTAGCTAACCGGTTTCCAACTCCCAAAGGTTATATATCTTGAAGGACAGCAAAACCAAAAAAGGTTGTGTACAAAATGGTATCGACATCAGATATTTCCAAAAACTGAAATAATTTTAAATCACAAACAAATATGTGCCGGAGAAACTGTGGTAGGTAGTCCACAATTAATATTAGTGACTTTTTACGTAACACACAGCTTTCTATGTTCAATTCTAGCAATTCTAAGTCCTTGCATATGAAGTCGCAGGTAACAGCTAGAATGCTATATGTCAATACTGTCTGTCTCTGTCCCACTTTAACAGCATACTTGTAAGTTCCTTCAGTCTCAACAGAAATTCTCCAAATTTTCAGAATGGATCCGTGGTAAAATATAGGTCATGTTCGCATTTTAGCTAGATCAGTTCTCATGGTCTTGACTTCCGACCCTAAAAACATTTTTGTCACTTTTAGACTATGCAATTTTGGTTTAAATTGACCTTGAAGGTCCAAGAGCGATCTAACTCAAGAAAGCGATCATGATCTGTGACCTTAAACATCGTTTTTGTCTTTAAAACCACTCCGATTCGGTTATTGTCAAAGTGTTGGGTCGATTTTCATATGAAAATGAAGCAGATCCGTCATGTAGCCATCTGTCATGACAATTAACAAGTCTGAACGGCAGACCTTGGACAAAGTAGGCATTTACCAAACTCATCCTCTCTGCAACTGGAACAATTCTAGACGTTCACGGTTATAAACCTATTATGGAGTTGTCGGCCCGGTCTGGCAAACTCTTTGATAGGAAAGAAAGAATGTCCACTAAACTTTACTTCCCATCTGACTGACGAAACGTCACCAACCATCACGCCGTATTCTTGTTTGGGATTTGACCCACATGTCTGGAACAAAATCTATCGATTATGAGTAGATCACCACCACGCCCTTTGTCCTTCTGTCCAAGTTCCGAAAGATTATAATTCCTTCCTCCGTCGGGATTCGAACCAGGTAACCCCTTGTCAAGTGCCAGCCACCATCAGGGCGTCTCAGAGACCTTGGCAGTTTCTCAGCATTTTTCGTTTTTGTCTTGGAGTGAGAAAATACAATTAATTACGCCTTGTAGCTGTGGTCTGTGGCGATAAACAAGTGAAAGGATGCGATGTTGTTGCAGGCCATGTTTCCACAGTTGCTTAATTAATTACTAGTTGAATGAACACGCCAATGCAACTGTTTATGCATTGGCGTGTTCATTCAATTAGTAATTAAGTGAAAGGATCTTTCGTCATACAATACGTATACAGCAGATACGTATACAGCAATATAGGAGATACGATGATAGATAATTCTTAGTCAAAAGATGATAAACATCTCCATCGCACTTATATAGTGAAAAACTTGTACTCAGTTGTTAGTGGTTTGAAACTATGTAAGGATAGCGGTCTGGTATCTCAGTGCTTACAAAATACAGGGTCAAAGGATAAGAATCCACAAATTCCACTTTAAACTGGAGGTCCAGACAGAGGCGAAGTAGCCTACGAATTGAAACTCTTTTACCAGGTAGTAAAGTAATATGTATTTACTTTAGGCGACATGTACGGTAACCCTTCGATGACTTACCCAAGTCTCAAACTTCTTTATCTAAAAACGAAAACTTTCCCAAGTGCCAATGTACGGCGTGATCATCTTTTCCCTCCTACGTAATACTTCCACTTCCTCGACCAACATCCATCCAGACCTTATCGTCAATGTCTACCTATACTCTTTATTCACGTGCCATCTATCTTCCAATGACCTCCAACACCAGTGACGGAACTATGATTTTTCTTCTAGCACTTCACATTAATTATTCCAAATAAGAAAAAAGAAATCACAGTTAGTACTGAAAACTTTCTGCCGTATCATTGATGCAAAGCTCTTTAGTTTAACGATTTAAAAAAATAAATAAATAAAGCTCATGAAATTATCGCACGCCGCAGGTGTTCCGATTTGCCCCTTATCTACATCCGGAGATGCCCAACACATCTCCTTTATCATATCGATTGTTAATTGAATTGTTAGATAATTTCCTTATTATTTCCAGCCGCCCTCGCAGTCACCACCTCCTTAATCTGTATATGAGACCTGAAGTGTTTGTTCTACACTGTTGCATTATATTCCACGAATGGCCCCGCCCTCCCACTTCCCTTACCACCTTTGGTACGTCGACTCATCACGTTCTGTAGTGGTTACAGGAGTTTGAAGTATTTCTCCGACTCCTCCCTGATCCGAGTTGCCACAACTGATTTTTACACACAGTGGCAATCGAGTATTTGTAGCCTCGTAAGTAGTGCTTTTCGTAGATTTCTCGTTACCAAAGCTTCATCATGTGATAATCCAACTGTCGTCTAATTGTCATGTTGTCACTAACTACTGGCGAAAACAGCTATTTGGAAGATGGTTCACTTTTCTTAGTGAAATTAGTTTTCTGTCGGTAGTGCAGCATCGTTAGGAATAACCGTTTACGTTTGACTGACACTGCGAGTACTCAACCTCAGTAGTTCCATTGCGCCTGAACACCACTAATCTTACACGAATGGCTCACAAGCAAATAAACGCAGCGAATCTTCTAATTCTTGTTAAAGTAAAAAGATCGACTGATTATCATGACTTTGTTGTGAATATCAGACTTGATATCATTCTTAAGAAGAATAATGTTTTATTGACTTGTCTGAAATTTTATTTTCTCAGTATACAGACAATCCAGTACAAGAACTTGATACAACATTAAATAAGTTTCAGACCTGTATTTAGCTGCCAAAAACAGCAGATAGCTATTACTTAATTTGAAATGACCGTTAAGTAAGTCGGTCCAAGAATAGAAAGAAAGAGATAACTACGGCTGTGGAATCGTTTCCGATTTATAAAAAGTTGAGTTTGAATTGAAAGTTTCAGTTGGACATGGGAGTTATTGAGAGGCAGCTTATAAGGAGAAACTTCTTCGCTACGAAAGGTCTGGAAATAACTCTCATATCGAATGGCGCTGGAAACGGATCCGTATGTCTAGAAACGGAAATTTGATGACACCGGTTGGTGGAGATCGATGCTGTTTATTATTCTGGAAGTATCCGTATTTCAGCAGTTGTTACAGTTGTTATGTTGGGTTACAGTAAAATACTCGTAAGAGTAAATTCATGGATGTGTCGCGCACTGAACTCATGATTCATACTCTGAGTCTACGCATCGGGTCGAAATTATCATACTTACGATTCTTTAAATTTGTTATTAATGAAACGTCGTTAAAGTATAAGATAAAAATGCATGGGGGGCTGTGTACAGTTTGTAGATGATACCCAGGTATGTACAATATTTCTCTCTACTGTAATATCTGTTAAAAATGGTTTCTTCAGAAAAGTCGACTTAATTTATTGCCACTAATTCTAAACCATTTTCTTCCTCATACAAGTCATTAAAATTTTGATTTTTTTTTCATTACTGTTTTTTTGTAAGCATTCCTTGCCCAAAGAGAAGCCCGCTCCGTAGGATCAGTTGGTTGAGGCACATTGGTGGTGTCTGGCTCCTTAGACGGGGTTAGCTCGTTCGAGGTGGTGGATAAATATATTTAATTTCCTTAAGAATCAAAATCTGACCACAGTCAAATGTATAACAATTAATAAAAAATGTAGCTAAATAATAACGGCAACCAGATAGTTTTTACATTTTCTTTCTATGAGAAAAATTTAATTCACAATCTGTGTATCGAACATTACAATGCTAGTTATTTGTTAAAATTATTGTTCATTCATAAAAATATTTTTCTTTATTATTAATATCTGAAGCAACCGTTGGGGCATAGGATCCAAGAAAGACATTTAAAAAAAAAACAATAACAATTTGTTGTTAAATACAAGTCATTATAGTTTTTTGCGAAAATAACTTTGAAATGGTATATATAAATCAAACACTAAAACAATTTCAGTTAAAATGAATATTATTTCTTGAAAACTTCTGAGAATTTTCATTAAAATTACACTAAAGAAGAATATTTTGACGAGTGAACAATAATTTTAACAAATAACTAGCATGTTCGATACGCAGATTGTAAATTAATTTTTTCTCATAGAAAGAAAATGTAAAAACTTTTAAAGAAAATCAATAACAAGTTTTTGTTAAATACAATTATAGTTTTGGCGAAAATAACTTTGAAATGGTATATATAAATCAAACACTAAAAAAATTTCGGTTAAAAATAATACTTTTTTTTGAAAATTCACGTAAAGCTCTGTAGCGGTTACTGGAACCGGGTGACAAGATAACCTAAGACTTTTTTTTTTTTTTTTTTTTTTTTTTTTTTTTTTTTAACAGAAGATAACAAACAGGGAAGATTATTAAAAACTCAGAGAAAGTTCACACGAAAGGTACGTAATCAGGAAATATGTCATTCAAATAAATAATAGTTATTCATTTTTTTAAATCATGCTTAAATCATCTTTTTTATAGGCCTAATAGTAAAGAATTCCGTCACTTAAAATCAAATGTAGGTATTTAAAAAAATCCTGGCTGAATACTCTGAGAATCTGATCACAGAAAGTTTATTCACACCACGAAAGATATCAATCAATAGAAACGATTATTCGTTTTCCTTTTTAAATGTTTGCTGAACAAACTCCTACTACCATACCATGTGAGAGGAGTCACGGGCGATTAAGCTAGTAATGCAAATAGTAACGGAAGCTGCACTGACGTGTCGGTCGCTGGGGAGCGGAAGCCAGCTCGTTCCGAGGTGTGCGTGCAGCGGCCCCGTACCGCGTCCCCGAGAGTATACCTCCGGCGCGCCGTAACCCCATTACTGGTAGGAAACGGTTCATCAGGCCGGCGCCTAATGACGCCAAATTACCGCTCGGGTCAACAATTAATTACGCGCCTGCCTTTGGAGGCTGCCGCCGGCGCCTCGGGCCGTGCAGGCTGGGGAGCCACAAAAACTAATTACAAAATGTCAATATGGTAGGCGCCGCGTGTGTCTTCATCTCGCCAGCCGCAATTACACGTAACGAACGCTCATTATACTCACCCCTACACTCCGTACTGTGGAGAGAAAAGATTGCGGTCACTCGGGGTCTAGCAAGGAAAAAGGCAGTGTCGAACGGCGGCGCGATTCTACACTACTGTGTGTGAAACTAGCTACACCAAGAAAGATTACACAAATGCTTAGAATTACAGAACTGTACATGCGCTTTGGTTGTGAAAATTCAGTATGCTGTGAAGTCAAACGTGCTATAACCAAGGCCTCTACACGTTGTGGCATGGAATCAAGGAGAGGCTAGATATGGTACTGGGGGACACGTTTCAAGCGCGTCCAAAAAGTATCGACAGTGGCTGCAGAACGCCCTGAACGAACAGGTTGCCGACCGACCATACCCCAGACACATTCGATGGGCGACATGTAGGCCAGTGAAGCAGTGGTACCTGTCCTTCTTCGAAGAAGGCTTGCACATTCCTCGCCACCTGTGACTGCGCATTGTGATGATGAAATATGACATATGGAGCTTCTCGGGCTCTAAATAGCTGTTGCTGTTACGGGTGCTGAGATTTTCACAGCGGTAGTGAGTATTTATATTCACAGGTCAAAATATAAGGAATTGTAATGATATAGAAAAGAGCTACAATGTATAACTTTAGATCTAGAGTACTGCTGTTCTGTATTTGATCTGTATTGTAAAGGACTGATTGGTTATATTGAGAAAGTTCAATAAAGAAACGCATGTACAGGGAGTCCCATTAATAGAGATACAAACGTTAGTGGAGGGTGGAGATCTAAAAAGCGATTCAGAATTGTATAGGGACATATGACGTTACCGTTTATCGCTAGGCGGTGCTGATCATGAAAATGGGAGAGAAGAAATATCTGATTTCCTCGTTCCCTTCTTTCTCGAACAAGTTCTTCCCGGCTTATTTCAGGATGTTCAGCAAAATGTGAGACCATGTGTTTCTGTAATGGACGGGGGTTATATATAGGTGATAAAGGGGGTTATTATGGCCGTGCAGTCCACTAGTGGGCATTATGATTGATTTAGGAGCTGTTCTTAGAAGTATCTTACGATTTTAGATTATCTTCCAGGCTATAACAGATTAACTACTTGTGGGCACCTAGATGTTATTTGTCAGGATAAGGATATGACACCACTGCGATCTTTGATATAGCAGTGATCCCGAACTGCTCTAACAGTGATATACTTATAACAGATCTTACCTTTCCGATATATCACAAACTCTTCCATATAATTATCTGAAATAAGTTGGGATCTAACCTAACGACTGTAAATGACTGAGGCGACACAACTGATAATTTAAACATACTTTAAGTATAAAAGCCTAACCATACATTTATCCGCAAATCTATCTAACGTCATGCTGGAAGGGAAACGAACCGCAAGCATAGCTACAGTTGTTACCAACTTACTAAATGAATGAATAGCTTCTTCATACGAGTATAATGGAAAGATAGCTTTACTGATTAAGTACAAATAACTGAATAATTAACGATCCTGATTATAACTCGACATTACCAAATAAGATTATCACGAGGCTACAACATCACGATAACAACGGCAAACAACTCATTTAAGTTACACAGATTGAAAAATGACTGAATAATTTATCTAACTACTTTAACTAACCAAATACTAAATACCGCGAGACAAGAATATGGGCAAGCATAGTTTGCCCAGTGTCCAAAGGCACACAGACAAGACACAAGTCTTACCTCTTACATGGTTGCTGGCAGAATAGTCAATCACAGAATAGAATAGAATGATCCGATGCTACGCCTGGGTTCTTATATGTGCGATCCCGTGCTAAACACATGATGCGTGCTTCGCGCAGCGCAAGCACTGGGAGTCAGCAGAAAGTCTCACGTAACCACTGACCGCTTGCTTCGAGCAACTCACAATATTCACAGACTAAAATATCAAAACTTCCAATTTAAGCCCTAATTCACAGACTGCCCGTTACATTTCCAACATAACGCAGCACCTCCCCATTGTAGATTGCGGGTTCATCAACGTTTGGTCAACGATGGATTAGGCGTGGTGGACCGCTTGCCTGACCTCCAAACAGTTCGGTTTTTAGCAACCTGGATTTATTTCTTTGGGGGCCGATTAAATCTGTTGTGCACGATACACCTGTCGACTCTGAAATGGACCTGGTTGTAATAAACCTCTGCGCTGGTACTGATATTCAAGAAAATCCGGGTGTTTTCGACCGTGTCCGACAAACCGTGGTCTTGCGGTGTAAACTAATGGTATAACATTATAAAATGGAATAAATGTTTTCCATCTATTTTCGCTACCACTTTCCAATGACGTTTCCGGTCATGAGTTCTGAATAGTTTTTATTCTATCCATCTCCTCTTAACCTGTATACTTCTATTTAAAAGACATCTTCATCCCAAATGGCAAACTACAATTATGGTCGCAAAACAACATTTTGCAGGCCGGGAAAATAACACTACCACACTTTTCATCACCATAGTGCCTAAATCAATCGGTTCTTCCGAGATTCACAATACCGCTGGTACTACCTTCTTCCGCATATACGACGTTTGCAAAATAGCCCGTTTGTCTTTAATTTAATCTCGAAATAAAGTATCGCAAATTTATATCACATGAAAAGTTGCATTATGTAATCGACGAAAGGATAGGAAGGATAGGTTAATATGATCTCTGGACTAACAACATTTTTAGTCGTACATAATTTGTAAGTACAACAAAAACACCAGTTTTATAATTAACTAGCTTATGTCCGCGTTCACTTGGATCTCCAACACATTTCTTGAATGATTTGGATAAGGGGTTAAGGTAACTTCAATGCATCAACGAACCACAGAATTTTTATAAACAAACAATTTGATTGTAGTATAAATGTTTTAAAAACGTACACTCATTCATGTTGACAGATTTATTATTTAATTATGCGCCTATAATTCCTGATATTTAATCCGTTCGTGAAAGTTGAAATTTGAAAAAAGGCAGAAGTGGGTGGGTACCTGAAAGGACCGGAGCGTGCACTCCATCTCAATTAAATTAAATTAATTAATCTCGGTGCAGACCACGCAGTCTATTTCATTGGTTCCGATATTATTTGTTATCTAAGACAACAACTATTCACCATTTAAAAAAAAAAAAAAAACACCAAGTTTCTATTTTAACTCATAAAGTACTACCCATACTTTTAGTACCGCATTCTGCCTACGGTATTTTATTTAGTTTAGCGATTTTAAAATATACGGGGCCAATCAAATGGTTCATTTTAAGTTTCGCTATCAGTCAAAAAAATTGAATATTTATGGGTAAATTTATACCCCACGGGTTTGTCACTTTACTGTCTTTATAAAACATTTCCAAAAAAATGACCATTGTTTATCATCGCTTTTTATGCTAAATTGCTAAATTACACACCGCAAGAACGTTATTAGATCTCCAGTCAATTTGAGGTACAGGTGAAGGCTTTATAATTCCTGGCATGCTATAATTTAGAATAAAATATAATTGCATCTTGAGTCAGTTCATGCAAATAGCGTGCTACTGCTGTGAATGTTGTGAAAGAAGTGTCAAGAAGTGTATGCGATATCCGTAGGAGACAAAGAGTAAAGGTGGCAGTGCCGTTTTTGAAGAATGAAACTTTTTAGTGTCCAGTATGCTAATTGACATCGACAAATTCCAACTATATTCTAAGTCATATAAAATTTCATTCAAATCTGTTCGCCCACTAAGGCAACATACATTCTTCCAAACTTTCATACGTAGGATTTCCATTTACGAGATTGGCTAGCGTGTGATGGTGCTCCATTATCCTCGCATCAGTCAAAAAGCGCGGAAAATATTTCAAGCGGTATTGTGTGATTTAGTGTTACCGAATAATCGAGGGTCGTGGCTCGATGCCATTAGCCGAGACAAGAGGATACAATGTGGAACTGGAAGCTACGGCTGTCAGACGCGGGGACGGTGGCGGAGGCAGTCTTTTGTTGCCGGATGGACAGCGCCCCACCCCGATCAGCAGCCGACACAATGCCGCCAGTAATGGACCCTTAATAACGTCACGTGACCTCGCCCGCGGGGTCGATACTTTTATTTCGGAGCCATTCACGTCTCCGAGCGAAATCCACTCTTCCCCGTTCCAGCTCGTCAAAACTTCGTCGTAATTTCATCTCGATGGCGAAATGAACTGCTTATCCGTCCAACGAGAGGCAGGGCAGTAGAAAGAACTGCCTCCCCTGCTTTCTCCTCTAAGAGCTCGATATTGTGCCAGTACTAACACATCACCGAAATTGTTCTGTCCAGCGTGTTCTCCAATATGAAGAATCCGGCGGACAAACCCGTCTGTTTCTTCCTTCATCCGTCTCTCGATTGCCTTCACGAAATCTTCCACCTTCTGCTTGTTCAGTGTCAATCCTTTCATCTCAATAAGCGACGTCTTCTGTTACCTGCTTCATGTATTCCAGTGTTTGTCCTCCTCTAAAATTCGTTTCGACTATTCGCAAATGAACCGAAGCTGTCTCTCTTGAAACATTACACTCTTGCTTAAACTTCTTTCCTCACCCATGGTTTTCAGAATGTGTTTATTTGATACGTTAAGCGTAGGTACTCTTATACAACATGGTTAAATTTTAGTTATTTCTCGTATTTATAAAGTTCCAGCTTCAATTTAATTTGTTAATATGTTTCATACAGTCATAAAGTTATTTTTGAGTTTTAATTCGAAACAAAAATCCTCTTTTTTTAGATACCTATCTTAACACGTAAGATGTAACAAAAGAAATTTTTTCTCGCATCGAGCTGGGATGGCAACCTTTTGGGAGGCATTTCATTACCCACAAATCTAATATGTCCTCAAAGCTAAAGAAAATAGTTTACTACCAGTGCAGTTTCCTGTTCTGAATTAAGGCTGTTAGACTCGAATATTAAATAAATTTTCGACAAGAAAACTTAGGACGGCTCAAAAAGCTTTGTAAAAGTCAGTGCTAGATTTAGACTAGAGTAACCGATACATGATCAGTTACATGGTTCACAGACCACCTCCTCGAAGTGGCAGTGAGGCAGCTATGTTTCTCGGACGAAAAATGAAAGATGGACAAAAACAATGTTGGAACAGAGCTACAAGAGGAAGACCACCAGACTGATGGGACAAGGACATGCGCAGGGGTTCGCCTGTGATCAATAACCTCCAGAAAGTCTGCTCAAGTTCTACTTGGACTCATAATTCCATAATTTAAAGATTGAAATGTCATATTTCAGCGATCAACTGTAATCTCACATCTTAAGTAACAGGAATCTCTTGGATCTTCCACTGTATCTAAACCTATATTTATATTTAGTCTACTGTTATCGTTAAAGCTTTTGTCTTACCTCGCTTTTTATATAGTCGAAATTCTTCTCCCAGTAGTCCGATCATGCAAATCAAATATTTCTGAATTTACTTTTACTTAGTAACAGAACATTTACTTCTCACCTGACAACTTTTAATAACTAACTAACGGTATCTTATACAGCTTCTTCTCCAGACCATCAAGAAATGGTTTCTACACATTGTTTGATGGGAATCATATTACATTAATTTTTTTCTTCAGACTTTCTAAGAAAAAAATATCTGCGAGAACTGTGTGTAGTAAAAATCTTTATATTCCACCATTCTGTAAGCAGATTGGCTAATTTCTTTCTTCCCAAAGCAAAGAAACGTGCGCCAGTACTCTGATTACTAATACACAGACGGAAAAAAAAATCCCAACACCAAGAAAAAATTATTGTAGAGTAATGAAATTTGGACAATGCATTTGTCAAGTTAACATGTTTAATTGATTAAATTTTCAAGATCACAGGTTAATTTAAGCTCAAGAAAATGCATTTCAAATGTGAAATACTGTTAAATTAATAGCCGGTGTAACCTCCAGAATTTTGAATGCAAGCCTGCAAACGTGAATGCATTGTGTCATACAGGTTTCGAATGTCACTTTGTGGTATGGAGTTCCATGCTTGTTGTACTTGTGCTGTCAATACTGGGACGGTCAGTGCTGGCTGTGGATGATGCTGGAGTTGTCGTCCAATGATATCCCATACGTGTTCAATTGGAGACAGATCTGGTGATCTCGCAGGCCAAGGTAACATGTCGACACTCTGTAGAGCACGTTGCGAGACAACAGCGGTATGAGGGCGAGCGTTATCCTGTTGAAAAACTCCCCCTTGAATGCTGTTCATGAATGGCAGCACTACAGGTTGAATTACCAGACTGACGTACAAATTTGCAGTCAGTGTGTTTGGTATAACCACAAGAGTGCTCCTGCTGTCATAGGAAATTGCTCCCAAGACCATGACTCCAGCCCTGTAGCGTGCATTCCACTGACTACAAGCCATCGCCGTTTGCGACTCCAGTGGTGTCAAGCCAGAGCTCATTGGAGGACGGAGTGGAGATCTGTTGTGTTTTCTGATGAAAGCAGGCTCTGCCTTGGTGCCAGTGATGGCCGAGTGTTGGTCAGAAGGAGGCCAGGGGAACGCCTGCAACCAAACTGTCTGCGGCCTAGACACACTGGACCTACACCTGGAGTCATGGTCTGGGGAGCAATTTCCTATGACAGCAGGAGCACTCTTGTGGTTATACCAAACACACTGACTGCAAATTTGTACGTCAGTCTGGTAATTCAACCTGTAGTGCTGCCATTCATGAACAGCATTCAAGGGGGAGTTTTTCAACAGGATAACGCTCGCCCTCATACCGCTGTTGTCTCGCAACGTGCTCTACAGAGTGTCGACATGTTACCTTGGCCTGCGAGATCACCAGATCTGTCTCCAATTGAACACGTATGGGATATCATTGGACGACAACTCCAGCATCATCCACAGCCAGCACTGACCGTCCCAGTATTGACAGCACAAGTACAACAAGCATGGAACTCCATACCACAAAGTGACATTCGAAACCTGTATGACACAATGCATTCACGTTTGCAGGCTTGCATTCAAAATTCTGGAGGTTACACCGGCTATTAATTTAACAGTATTTCACATTTGAAATGCATTTTCTTGAGCTTAAATTAACCTGTGATCTTGAAAATTTAATCAATTAAACATGTTAACTTGACAAATGCATTGTCCAAATTTCATTACTCTACAATAATTTTTTCTTGGTGTTGGGATTTTTTTTTTCCGTCTGTGTAACTTTATATTCGCTCCAAAACTTTATCCAGCTTGTCTGAACGATTTATGGACTATTTTAATTAATATTTTTTTATATCATATATAATTCTATAGAAATTAATGCCTTACCTCGTTTGCCGGTGGAACGGGTTGTACTGTCTTTAGTTCAGAACACTCTCTTTGAAACATCATTGTTTGAGGCATCTGGTGACTAATCAACGGCACGCAAACTTGCCAGTACTTCTCTCAGGACAATCTCTACAGCGTTGATGAAGTCTCACAGAAACATGTTTCTGACCTATTTCATCAAATTCACAGCCTACCTCGACCGTAGGATTTCTCACTTTAATTAACGTGCGGTACCTTTGGAAATACCGACGATGTTAAACAGTAACACGTCCTGTTACTGTTACAAAAGATTTTATTTTCCAGCCAAACTATTTCTTATTAAAGCCGACGGTTTAATTCTGCGTCAACTAATATATATATATAATATCAGTAAGCAGGAAAATGCGTTAAGGCAATAAAACTAAGGAAGGATAGGGAAACACGACCCAACACTAACCACAGATGAAGGCGACTGGGAATGATGAACATAAAAAAGAACAAACACATAGACGCGCAATATTTCGGGTCTGTGTGCTTGTTCTTTTTTATGTTCATCATTCCCAGCCGCCTTCATCTGTGGTAAGTGTTGGGTCGGATATATATACACGAGGGGGTCCCAAAAAAATAAAACGGAATTATTTTTTAAAAGCTATATATTTTCAAATTTTTTACAAAACATCCTCATCCTCCTAATAATACTTTCCATTACGACTAATACATTTGTCCCACCGGTGCTTCCACTGTTCGAAACATTTTCTGCATTCATCTTTAGAAATGGCTGACAAATCCCCCCTCGTTCTTTTTTTTTTTTTGACCTCTTCAATGTTGTCAAATCTGTGTCCTTTCATTCCCCTTTTCATGCGTGGAAATAAGAAAAAGTCGCTCGAATCTACATAGGTCAGGCGAGTAAGGTGCGTGGGGCAGCGAAGACATCCCATTTTTAGCCAAAAACTGTCTAACCGAGACAGCTGTGTGTACAGATGCATTGTTGTGGTGGAAGAACCAATCTCCCGTCTGCCACAAATCGGGTCTTTTTTGACGAACACTGTTGCGTAATCTTATTAAAACTTCCAAATAAAAGGTTTGATTGACGGTCTGATGTGGGAGAACAAACTCTGAATGAACTACGCCATTGGCATAAAAAAAGCAAATGAGCATTGTTTTGATCTTTGATTTGACGACATTTTTTTGTGGGCGGGGTGACAGTGAAGTGTTCCATTGGCTTGAATGTTGCTTTGTTTCTGGGTCGTAACCATAAAGCACCATGACTCATCACCAGTAATGACCTTTGACAGAAAATCTGGATCAATTTCAAACAGTTGCTTCAAAGAACGACATGTTTCAATTCGACACTCTTTTTGATTTTCAGTCAGAGCTGAGGAACAAACCTGGCAGCAACCCTTTTCATTCCCAAATCTTCGGTTAAAAGTGGCTGAACCGAGCTCCAAGATAACCCACTAATCTCTGACAGTTGATCAGTTGTCTAGACGGTCTGAGAGCACAAGCTCTCGAATTTTTTCAACATTTTCGTCGATTCGGGCAGTTGATGGACGTCCAGAACGAGGTTTGTCATCAATCCGCATGTCACCATTTTTAAACTGACCAAACCACTCGTATACTTAAGTTTTTCCCATAGCTTCATATTTGTAAGCTGTTTTCAACATTAAAACAATTTGAGCAGCACTTTTACTGAGTAGAAAACAAAATTACACAGATGCACGTTGTTCACTTAAAGTTACCATCATCAAAAACGAAACAACAACAAAACAGCGCTATCGAAAACAATCACTGCAGATTAACAGAACAAGCCATGTCGACAACACAGGCGGCACTGTTCTGATAATGAGTTGGGCTATGAACGCCTAGCGGCAGAAACGCGCACTACACAAGCTCGGCCCACGGCAATGCTATTCCCGTTAGTTTTGGGTACCCCTCGTATATATTTGATAGAAGATATTCAGTTATTCGAAGATTTTGCTAGAAATCATATTATTTGTGATCAGAGATTAAACATAGTTCTATTACCACCAGTGACAGAAAAATTAATAACTGTTCCCAAATTTGGCAACTAAAAATTCGAGTACGGATAAGGGGTTCGCCAGATGATCGTAGGGGGCTGATTGTCGCTAGTAGTAGAGAGAGGAGAAAAATAAAAAAAGGTCGCAATTTTATCTCAAGGACTCGCTGTGTGCATCACGCTGTTGTGCTCATTCCGATGCGTTCATGCTGGAGTTACACGCAATTGCGCAATGCTCATACGCTGACAGGCAATAACAGATTGCACAAGCGCATGCGCCAAGTGTGTCTGCAAGATGTAGACAGGCAATGGCGCATGTACACCACAGTGTTATGACATTTAAGGAACGTTTAGTGTTTTTAGACAAAATACCGTTCAATTGTACACAAGAACGAGTAAACATCTTTAGGATGTTCCTGAAATGCAATGAAAATAGTCCTCTGCGTTTCATCAAACGGTGCAGAAAATGTTCACTTTAAGACATGTTTTATGTGTGATATAACCGTTTGCAGAGTATTGCATGTAGATTCAGTAGAGCACTACAGTTGCTACTAAACGTATTACCAGGGACTGTACCACACCGGTTGAGTAAGGAGAGAATGCTCGTGGCTGATAAATCTTAGAAAGAAAGTTACTTACGAATACAATCGCAGCATCGCTAAGGAGATGCACTTTTCTCATTTCTGTCGTGCGTCGCAGGACACACTTCGTTTTTAAGCTGTGGCCAAATGTGGTATTAAATACTATACTAAAATTTAGCATAAACGAGATAATTATTTTAGATACGAGCACATAAATCGAAAAATGTTCAAAAACAAAAAATTTTGACTGGCCGATCGCTGTAAAAAAAAAAAAAAAAAAAAAAAAAAAAAAAAAAAAAAAAGGTAAATTAAAAAAAATCAGTTGCTCGTAGATGTAGCAGCTTTCATTTTACATTAGACTTAAGAACATACTTTGCTGTGATGTTACCTTCCTCTTCATTAGGCAAATTCCGTTGATGGTTGAGCGAGCCAGACTTCCAGTCCGTTTCCCCAAATCACTCGAAGTGAATGTCGGAACTGTTCTTTGTTAAAGTTCACCGATTTCCTTCCTAGCCCCCAATCTCAACTCTTTTGGCTCCTAATTACAAAAACAGTACTACGCAAAGACGTTTGCGTATTCTTAAATGTCCAGTTTTGTAATTTCGTGATAAGGTGTAACATTGGAATTGATTTTGTGGGCTTTCCTTGTGAAAATAAGGATGGGGGGTGGGGGGTGGGGGTGGAGGAGCGATAGTGAATGTTTTCACTCCTGTGAATCGTGCAGCCGTGAATCAAATGGGTTTGTACTACATGCTTCTCTAATAAATGTGTGCAGTGTGCTTTTTCTTTCGATCTATCCTTCACAACATGAGGAAATAGTCTCCACTGCATATCTAGACGAGTACTTTGAACAATCTAAAAACTTAATCACGTGTGTGAAGGAGATGTGCAACGTCAGCTTCCAATTAAATGTAAAAATAAGGATATTTATTATCGTTATTAACATTACGAATATTTGATAGTACTTGTGTTTAGGAAACACATTTGGTAGCAAGGAAGACTGTTTCAAATCGACGGAATGAGATGAGAATTTTTAAGATGGACCGATTCTAATTAGAATGATGATTTTATGACCTACAAATTAAGAAGGATGATAATATAAATGCATGAAGAAGAATGGCCAAGACTAATTAGGTTGGTAGTGACCAGAAAAGAGTCGTGAACGGAAATAGCTTGACCTCAAATGTTTAGAATTTGATTTATGTAAGAATAGTTACAGCCGTGACCAACGAAAAATATATTATTGTAAAACATGTGTTCACTTAAGTGACACGTGTATTACATTGTGTAATAAATGTATGAATGAGTACACATGGCAAAGTTGAATATTTGCTGTGGAATCGATAGTTTTCCTGGAGAAAGAGAATTAATTTCAGGTATAGTATTCGTTTACCTTTCAGATAAAAAGAGAAAGCATAAAAGATAATATTATAAGTGGAGGGTGACGTTAAAAGTCATTTCAACTGTAAAAGATGGCATAAAACGCTGCCATTACTGTTGGAAGTAACCAAACAACACTATTAAAGTAAAAATAGAATGAAGATAGTAAATTATCAGTACTCGATAGAGATATTTGAATAGCTACCACGGGAAGAAGATTATTGCTTTATAAATGACAGAATTTCATTATTCATTCTGTCGGTGATTGAGTTCAAATGTGTTTGCTCAATTCAAGTGGCTCAATATACGTAGCATACAATGCTGTTTTTTGTCGCTAATACAAGCTGATGCCTTTATTTACAAGTATTTTTCCGCTGGGTGCATCAATAAATCACAAACCAACACTCCCAGAAGAGAGGATTGTCGACAATTCTAATCAGTTTCTCATGAGTTGAGTTCATCGGAAATACATTCATTCTGTTGGAGAAGGAGCTGCGAAAAAGCACGGATTCTAGAATTCTTTTCGGTGGTATTTGATTTGCAAGTTTGCTGATATATTTGCGATGCTGGAACCTACTCTTTCTCTATGAAAGCAATCCTGTTCGCAAGTGCTAATCACAACTAAACTTCAACGATAACAAGAGATAAAAGCATGCATCACACTAAAGCTCAAGTTGATTCAACGTGTCTGAGTTGCACTGTATATAGTGACATTTAAAATTGTGGTATTATGAGCTAGCAATTAATTTGATCAGCGGTTCCACAATCCTGCCCGGATCTCTCCGCTGGCTCTACTAGCCCCCATGTGGCTGGCCACCCGCTGTGCGGCTGCGCTGTGTTTGTTGCGGCACTCAGCGTGATTGCTGCCATTAGCGGCCTGCTCTGGGCTTGGCTACTGGTTTCTCCACGTCCCGCGACAGTTGGCTCCCCTTTCCGTTAATTGGTTACTTCTTACAATACCACATCTGCACCATTCACTCCAGAAGTAGTCACCTCCGGGTTGAAACTTATCGCCTCAGCTTGTTAGAAATTTTTGATCAAACGGATGATTTGTACCGTGTGATGTTTCATGAACTTATTTACAACTTCTGTATTACGAAACAACCTGTTTTTTATTTTTTTCGGAACTGGTATTCACTATGAGGATTAAATACTATATCACCATATTCAAGCTTGGGACTTATCAGTGTTTTATATCGCAGTTATCTGTGGTACATCTCATCAATACCTTCTTTTAGCTATCATTTTCCCTTGAGTAGTTTATCGAAAAAACTATGCTAAGATAGTAACAGTCAATACTTTAAAGAAGCAAATTTTCTTCTTGATCGTAGATATTTTTTTGCTGTCATCAGTCTTTCGACTGGTTTGATGCAATCCTCCATACTTTCCTATCCTGTGCTAACCTCTTCATTTCTACATACCCCTTACAGCCCACGTCCTCAATTATCTCATATATTCTAATCTATTCTAATAACAGAACAATTTTATTTTGAACGATTCTTTTTAACATTTACCGAGCGGGGCGGTGTAACGGTTAGCGTTCTCGCCTCGCATTCCGGAGGACGGCGGTTCGAATCCCCGTCCGGGCATCCAGATTTGGGTTTCCCATGGTTTCCCCAAATCACTCCAGGCAAATGCCGGGATGCTTCCTTCAAAAGGCCATGGCCGAATTCCTTTCCTTCCCATTCCTTGCCCCCATCCTTGCCCCCCATCCTTTCCCGTCTCTAAAGACCTCGATGTTAAAAAGAGACGTAAAGCAGTTAAAAAAAAATAACATTTATCTAAATATACTCACAAGAACCCTTAGTTCACCATGCTCTTGTCTTGTAATCTTATTATACAGCCTACGGTTTAGTTATTACAGTTTTTTGTCATATCTTCTTTCATTCGACCTTATCGGTCACTTCTAATAAAATTGAATTCCTTGAGATGATGTTTAATCCACATGCGAGACTTCTGTCATGTGACATCAAATGAATTACATTTAAATCGACAGAAGAGTGGAGAATTACCTGAAACGCCAGTTCAGGTTGGTAGTTGTTGCAGTTAAGTGTGAGACGTGTTGCTGTTGCACACTTGCTGTCAGTGTGGACGTCGGTTTATGGTGTGGGCAGGTTCTGGTAGACCGGTGACCGGTGAGGTATGCAGCCAGATATGGCTGGGACCTTGTCGAGGACCACCCGCAAGTTCCAGCCACTTGCTACTACTCCCGCAAAGGTCAATACTGGGCCCCAACAATACAAGTTACTTGTCTGATTTCCAAGAGTGAAGACTTGAAGAGTCTAGTAAATCAACGACAAAGGGTTACTTACTAGTGATTAAGAGATCTCCTATTCGAACACCGGACCTGCATGATTTATACAGTACCTAAAAATGAAATTTATCTTTGGAAAATCTTACTGTTAAGTACGGTCTTGAACAATCCTTGGTCTAACTGCGGCAAAAGAGGAATCAGATATGTTGAAATTCTATCAGGAGGTCTCTTAGATGATATGAAGTTATTGTGCATGAAATCTGGTAGCTCAATGGTTAAAGCGCTTATTTCCAAAGATTTGATGCTCCATTCTCGGGTTAGAATATCGGCGGGGGCTGGAATTAATAGAGTTGTGTTTGATCATATAAGTTACGTCAGGTCGTTACGTGGTTTGGATTCCACGCTAAACTGTAGGTCTCAGAGGAAAGGAACTGGCCGTCCTACCACTGACACAATGGCTTAATATGCCTCCTTCTGGAGGATCCAAGCAACCTTCGAGTTTTGAACTAATTCAGTCAGTCAATTCATAATCAGGAACTAGACGTACGGATTTGATCACTTGGAAAAGACATACTTTTTCGTCAAATCGATAGACGAAGTAAAATCATTGAAAATAATTCTCATAGTTTGATGGAGGAGTTTCCGCGTAGTTTCCGTTTAATTAGCTGGAATCGCAACTCAGTATCGAAGCTGAATCAGTGGGATTTCTGCTTGTATTTACACAGAAAGTAGATCTGAGAAGCGTCAGACTCTTGAAATACGAACCTTTCTGATTCACAGTAAGCTCAGAAAGACACTTTAGCTCATAGCTATCAAACAATCCGAAAACACCTTTTTTTTAGTTCCTTCAATTAGGCCTACAGGCATGGAATATTAAGTCAGGAAGCCGGTGTATTTGAAGTAACGACAACTTTTTATTTTATCTCTCCACCGTTAAGAGAACATTTCCTTAAATTAAGCTTAATAACTCGAACATCATTGCCTTTTTTCCTAAAATTCGTTCAAAATACTTACAAGATCATTATAACACGAAGACTAACCTCCAAATTCACTAATCATAGCTCGGAAACCCAAGCAAATTCCTTCCACATTTCTGTGGTTAGATTTTGGAATGATCTTTGATTGAAAATATGAACAACTGAATGCATAATCGAATTTTAACTTTCTTTAAAAATAATTATTACTTGTCCCAGCTGTAGCTGTATCGTCTCTCCTCTATCAGAAAATTATTAATTTTAGTAATTTTCTTCGAAAGGAGTAAAATATATATTCTAAACGAAGTAAAAGAAGGTTTGAGAGTTCTAATCTTCCCATGCTGAATAAATTTCAAATAAAGAGAGGCATATATATAGCTCATTCAGCATCAAGGCACATAGGAAGGTTCTGTGTGTTGACTGGACTGGTAGCTGAGTGTTAGCCTACTGGCTGCTGTACTCACGTAAGGTGCACGTAGTCTCATCTTCTGACGCCTCCTCCAGTCGCAAGTGGAAGCCCTGAGGACAGAAATAGAAATCAATAAGTGGTTGTATGTTCGTTGTATCAAGTGCTCAAATAACTCTATTAACATATATTGAAACAATGGCCTAAGATAATCGCAAGTTTTTTTAAAAAAAAAAAACAGATCTAACCTACACCACTCAACGTAAAAGAAAAATGATTAACCACTTCAGGATCCCCAGAATACATTGTAGGTGCCAAATAAAGGTATTCAATCAGTATGGATTAAGAATAATATAGTCCTCTTTGTTAAAGTCGTTACGCCTCGTTGACATTGGAGACTGAAAAGGATGGGTACAAGGAACTCAGCCACGGCCTGTTGAAACAACCATCCCAGCATCCGCCTGCAATGATGTCGGGAAACTATGAAAAACTGATTCAGAATGGCCCAATGAGGATCCCACCGAAGTCTGACCCGAGCGATTCCGTTTACATATCAGGATTGGTATGATTTTGTTTTATTTGTGATAATAATAAAGGAGTTTCCACTAGTCACAAATGTGGACTAGCATAGATTTGTTGCTTCATGGATAGTTATCTACTATAGAAACATTTTTGATAGAAAAAATTTATATCATTTTTTTCCGCTAATGGATGATTTTCAGACAGCGCGCAAGTTTAAAGGTGTATTTTGCGATCCACATTTCGCTTCAGGTCTTTAACTACATTAAGCAGTTTTAACAACAAAGTTATTTGAACAAGGGTATTTTAATTAAAAAACTAAAATTGCGATTGTAGGATCTAATTTAACTGGTCAATCATTTCTTAATCCTCCGTTTTTATACCTGGTTGCACGATTACTTATTAAGCTGTAGGTCCCATCGGAAAGGAAATGGGACAACAACTTTCGGATTTTTGTGGACTAAGGTTATGTTTATCTATCAGTACAAAAGTCTTACCATTTCCTTAAACTTCAGAAACTACCTCATCTACGCTATTAAAGTCGCGTCTTCTTCACCTCGTGTAAAAGAAAGACAAGATGGTTACGAGAAAAGGTGAAAAGGGAGGAACAGAGCTTCCACAGCGGATTCTAGTACAGATGCACTTTTGGTTAGTATGCGGATGGCTTCGTTTAGGATACGACAACGTTTCAACATAATTGCATACGTTGCTCTAATTAATAGCATCATGACTGTAAGAACCAACACTTACACTTTAGTTGTAAAACTAACCACCATACTGTAATCGTAGGCTTCCGCAGCCAGAGTCAGTTGATTCTTGGCTGTCCGGGTGGCACCGCGTCATGTTCATCGTAGCCGACGTTTCGACCCTCATTCTGGGGTTCTGTCCTGGAAGAAGACCCCAGAACGAGGGTCGAAACGTCGGCTACGATGAACATGACGCGGCGGCACCCGGACAGCCAAGAATTAACCACCATACTACAATAATGTCATAGTGGTATGCGGAAGGCTACTTTATACATACGAAATCATACTGAAATTTTACTATCGATCAATTTATTAAAGCTTTTCGACATTCGCTTGGGAGCTGTATAAAGTAATCGATCTATCCGTACGTTGATTTCTTTGAATATGGGTTTATTTTCATCTGACTTATGCGTAAGCTGCTGAAAGAGTATGAGAAGAAATAAGGTTATCTTTGTCATAAGTCTGCAGTATACGAAACAATGGATAACAAAAGGTCACTCACACTAAGCTATTCGGCTTTGTAATTCACAATTCCTAAAGACACGATGGAAGAATGAATACGTAATACAGAACTCAGTACCACACTTTATTTCCCGGATCTCCGGATCTCTCTCCTGACATTAACGCTGGAGAGAATGGTATATCTATGCAGCCGTAATACCGAAACTGGTGGGTGAGAGAACCGAGTCAGATATTCATTTTTTTTTTTGGCTGTCCTCGATCTCTCTACTTTTTTCATGCAGTTCTCCATCTTGCGCTAACCTGTTCACCTCAACAAACCCCTTACAATCTACAACCTCAACTATCTGCTTCATATTTCTAATCTCTGTCTTCCTCTGCAGCTTTTACCTTCCACTGTTCCCTCCACTATCAAATGAACCAATCCCGCATGTCTTAAAATGTAACCTACCATACCATCCCTTCTTCTTATAAGAATCTTCCACAAACTTTTTTCTTCATCCATCACTTTCAAAACACGTTTAACTCGTACTTTATCTGTCGACCTTATTTTCACCATCCTTCTTTAGCGAATGCCGGGATGGTCCCATCATAAATGCCATGACAGATTTCCGGAACTAATAACTTCGACGGCTACGAGTCTTAAACCCCTAATAAAAGGAATCGTTCGTAAATCAAAATAGACTTTAGCTCGTTAGTCAGTAAATTTTTGCAGATACTTCGTCGCTTATCTGTAAAACTATTTATTTTATGCGAATAGACCTGTTCAGATCACGCAAAACGTAGTCATTTTCTCTCTGAGTTTCTTTTGCCACTCCAGTATTCTCGCATCCAGTTTTCTCTCTTCTGTCTATGTTGTGCCGGTCTTCTTGGCTTTGGTTTCTGGCATGACTACCCAGTCGTGTATTTTTTGTCTGAAGATTTTGCGATCTAGAATTTCAGCTTTTTCCAGGTCTTGTCTTAATTGATCGAACCAACTGTTAGGCATTTTTAATGGCTGCATGAGTTTGAATATCAAAACTATTTATTTATTTATTTATTTGTTTTATGCTTATCCTCTGTATCAGTCAGACTTTTTCTAGCACTTATCGATACTATTATCAATATGGAGCCCTTGCAGTGCTTCGGTATCATCGATGAAGAGTTACGAGAATTTTGTACATTATCTCCTATGTACTAACGTTGCAGTTCTGCGACTTACTGATAGGTTTTGCGGTATCGTTTGATCTGCGCTGCACAAGGTGGAATAGATAGAGTGTCACCGGATATTCTCGTTCAGCTGCATTAACGTCGACGCTGACTTCCGCTGATAGCGGCCGATCAGCTGACGCCAGCACTTCCGTGAAATGATTTGCAGCTGCATCGATGCTGTCATTGCGACTAATATCCTGCAGGCGCTATTTAATTGCGAACTGCCGGAATTTCTTTTGTTGGCCATAAGCAATTTCGACTATCGATATTAGCTCGCATTCTGACAGACGTGCGACCACCAGCTTGTCACGTCACATTGTCCCCTCCTCGTAGTGCGCATTCTCCGAGTCGATCAATCGCCGCTGAATGCAGGCATTCGTTTCCTCGATGGGATCTAATTCGCGGAGAAAGAGCCGTCATCGCGTTTCTGCGCACCGGAAGCATTTTTCGCCGTTGTGGAGGGTGCATTGTGTTTGGCGCCTGAATGGGGCGGAATTCCCCCAAATCTCCGCCGCGCCGGCCACCCCCCTGTTTGTCGCTAGCCGGCCGTCTGAGAGAACCGTTACGGCAGGACACTCAACTCCGCCGAGCTGTCCGCCTTCTCGTCGCCCGTCGGCAGCTTTGATGTTGTCTTCGGCTCTCCTCTAGAATGGACGGGCCGTTGTGAGGCGCATCCGCCCTCCAGCCAACGAAGAATATCAATGTTTTATTATGAATATGCTTTTTAGACACTTTAGCTTTGAACAATTCTAGTTCTCCTGTTACTGTTTCTAAATTCCTTTTGGTCGTAGCACTTCTTGTGTGATCCACTCATATTCTTGTAAGTTTTCTTGTCCTCTTCAGTAAGGGTTTTAGGGTTTCCACATTTTTTTTTTTTTTTTTTTTTTTTTTTTTTTTTTTTTTTTTTTTTTTAGCAATAAGTGTACATTTGTGTTATGCGATGACCAGGACAAAGTAGGCAATATATAAAAAAAACAGTACTTTTGTTTTTTATGTTTGAACAAATATTTTTCATTATTTAGAAACATTAGACGAATACTTATTTTTCTTAAACACTTTCACAGCATCTGTAAAATTGATATTTAAATTAAAATGTAAGATGATCTCATGCTTTAGTATGTTGAGGGAGGATCTGTTTTATTTGTGTATATATCTCCAGAAAAAGTTTGATGAATGCAGAATTGTCATGTACCGGTACGCATAAAAGAAAAGATATTATTTTAAATATATTTGGAAAATCTTCACTTTTATTGAATATGAACTGCCATTTTTGAGAAGTTGGCAAATCAGTAAAGTTTTTATCATTCACGAGTTTTCCATACAACTAATTCAGCAGTATTTTTTCTTCATATAAAGGTCCGTAGCAATTTACAACTGACGCAGATTTAAAACTTCAGTAATACTGGAAAAAATGTTTGTATTGACTGGGTGATTTTAAATTAAATTTGTTTAATGAGAATATCCAACTTTTTTAAGTAAAATCAAATCATTTTTGTAGAGAATCAATAGCTTTATCGTTTGGATAGTATTTTTGTACGTAAGAAATCAACCAGCAAGGTGAGCAGCGTATTTTAACGATACTCTATAACATTTGTAGATTATAAAGTACACCCACGTGAAATAGAGTACAATACTCTTTAATAGAGTACGGTTGATAACTGTTCCCACTGTGTTCTTAGGCAATCTGTCTTCACGTATGCAGCACACCGAACATTCTATCTCACTTTCTTTATTCTGCAGTGTTAATTATTGTGGTATCTACAGTACAACTATTTTTTGTATGTATTGTTTCATTTTATCAGATGGTCCAACAGCCAGAGGCTGGAATATATTATCGACTGATATGCTTAACAATTTAATGCAAACTCAGAATGAATTTAAAATAGATAGATAAAGAAATTTATAATCAAATAGAAGTAAAATGTCAACCGACAAAAGCCCAAAACCGATTTCGATTCGTAATATCTAATTCTTCTTCTTTTCACTTAATCCTTGTGTCGTTATAGATTCGGTGTGTTCCGGGATCGTTGCTACGAAACATCATGGCCGTATCATTTCTGGACTCTTGTCGTTTATCGGCTCTAATGATCTAGGCATCAACCCTAAAAAGGTTTCGCCGACCGTTTTATGTACCCTGGTTTTTGTTTACTTTCCAGTCTTCGGGTACAATAAAACACCATTTATTTTCCTTGACTAACATCGCTTTTAATTTCAAGCATTGATCTAAGACTTTAGAAAGAACTTTTTAAAAATCTATGTGTGGAGCACAGCACTTTATGGCAGCGAAGCATGGACTTTAGGAATACCAGAAAGAAGCAAATTGAAGCATTTGAAATGTAGTACTATAGAAGGATACTGAAAATTAAGTATACAGATATATTACGAAATTAACTAGTTTTGAAAATGATGGGCGAGGAAAGAAGTTTATGGAAGAAGCTTACAGAAAGAAGAGACAGGATGGGGTCATATTTTGAAACATGTGTGATTGGTTAATTTGTTAGTGGAGGGAACAATCGAAGATAAGAATTGCAGAGAAAGACAGAGATTAGAATATGAAGCAGGTAATTGAGGACGTGGGTTGTAAGATGTATGTCAAGATGAAGAGGTTTACGCAAGATACTAAGGAATGAAGGATTGTATAAAAACAGTCGAGAGACTGGTGACAAAGAAATGAGTATTATTATTTTAAGCGGAGCTAATTCTATTGCAGCTGTACGAAGTAGGCCTGGTTGCTCCATGGTTCGGATTTTACGTTGAGTTGTAGAAAAGGAACTGGCTAGCCTATAGCCTAACCTGACATAGTGGCTTAGTTCACCTTCTGCGGGAGGATCCAACCAACCTTCGGGTTGAGAAGTTAGCTTTATTAAAAAAAATACATAAAATTGTAGTTTAAAAAACTAAAAACACGCTTTCGTAGTAATGTGAACCAAAAGGTTAAAAATAATCTTTAAATATAAAGATTTTGTTTAACAGTGATGGGACGTCCCACAATACAGGATAAATTAATTTTTTTTGAATAAGCTTAAAGAATCAAGTCACTGATTATAAAATTAACTTTAATGTAAAAAGCACAGGGTGCTATATAAGTTGTCTTATATTTTTTGTCGTTCGCTGTTTGTAAAGGTAGAGTCATTGTCAAATGTTGTGTAGAGAGCACCCCACGCTTTTTTTTACATTAAACTTAATTTTGTAATCAGTGACTTTATTCTTTAAGCTTAGTCAAAAAAATTAATTTATCCTGTATTGTGGGACGTCCCATCACTGTTAAACAAAATCTTTATATTTAAAGATTATTTTTAACCTTTTAGTTCACATTACTCCGAAAGCGTGTGTTTAGTTTTTTAAACTACAATTTTATTTTTAACTTTTTAGTTCAGATAGTTTCAAAAGTATGTTTCCTACTGTTGCCTTTTCATAGCCAATCTCTCTTTATCTTTGTGTTGTAGTTTCATTTTTAATTATTACTTCCAGGAGTTAAATACAATTAAAGGGCAGCTCAGCCAGAGGTCCAATAGCAGGGTAAATGTGGAAGACTACTCTTCTATAATAATACGAAGTAATGTTTCGAATACTCACTATTCAACATCACGTTAAGTAACTGCAGACAGAGAAACCTTTCTGGATAAGAGACAGTGGAAGACGATCGTCGTCAGCAACCATTTTTCTTTTGGTACTGTCAAAGTAATGAGAATAGCAGGATATAGTTATGAAATTCTTGTATTGTCACCGGTTCTTAATATGTGTGCCAAATTTCAACCAGCTCGGATATCTGGAAGTGGGTCAAAATGGAGTTGTAAAATTCCGTTACATTCATACATACATACATACAAGTCAAGCTAATATAAAGCGTGTAAAAAAATCAAAAAAATCATGTAATAATATAACTGCAAAAAATTATATTTTGAACGAAATATTTTAATATGAAGCAAAGTGCGTTATGAGTTTTACAGTTTAATTTAGAAATGACGTGAAGGTTTCATTGGGTCGTTAAACCGATAAAAAACTTTTAAATTTGTTCATATGGAAATATTGGATTTATTCATCTTTGGAAACGACATCTCAGAATTCAAATAAACACGTGGGAAGCTTTTGACGCCAGTTTTGAGGATATTAATGAAACTAATTTCCCTAAAGAGGTATGAAACGAATAAAACGGACTTAGTGGCAGATCAAACAGACCAGGCTGCCCAATCAACTAGAAGGATTCACGGACGCTGATATCCGTACTCACGTGAACGACATTTAATAAAAGATTGGCATGCAATATTGCAAATTACTTCTCCCAAACCGAATACCCGCATATTAGGCATACGAGGGAAGTTCCGTTCGTTAGAGCCGTTTTTGCCAAAGCGTTTCGGTTTAAACGCGTCTGTTTGTTTGGGCTCTGTGAGTCCAACATGATTACTCAAAATTCACGCTGCCGCTAATGCTACCGAATAATCGCACTCACAAAATCTGATGTGAAGATAATTGCTTGTAATCCTCTTCAAAGCAAATTCATTTGCTGTTGTTGCATTGAGCTTAGTATTGTTTCATACGCCACTGCCCCAACGTATTTGTGATTTTGGAGCATCACTTTCGTGTCGTGATAAATTGGCTATCTGCTAAAACCTTCAGGGATTCGTTCTGTTATGTGATTGTTTTTAAGCTATTTTGTATTACTAACCCAATAATTTCAAAATACCGTTTATATGTTATTACTAGCTTTGTTAATTACCTCTCCACGTGAGTCCGTGAAGCTCTCAATCCTTTTACGTTAACTTGTTAATTATGATAATTAATTTATCAACATATGGTTCGAATGATATGATGAAGCAATGGCGTAAGAGGTTTAAATACTGGACCCCAAGTACGGGTCATCCAGATTGTAGTTATTAGGCTGTTTATCACAATCGCGTAGGTGGATTCTGGGGTGATCTTATCTTCAACCACATAAACTATACATTTCACAAACAAAAATAATACAATAATAATAATTGAAATAAAACCTAATGAAATTAGATGCCAAAAGATGGAAACAGCTTATCACTTTACACAAAACATCTATAGCAAAAAAAGCATCTACAAACACGTAAAACTGAAATATTATAATGCAGTTACTAAACTAGAATGTCGGAAACATTCGTTTTGAACAGTAAAACATGTATAGAAAATATTGAGAAAAAGAGCGCAATGTTATAAGGAAACTTTTGGGCCCATAACTCACAGGAGACCAATAAAAAGTAATCAGGAAATCATACAGTATGTAGACATTCACGATCATATTAGAAAAGGCAGACTAAATTTTAACATCAAAAGAATGAACCCTGGCAGTTGCCGGCCTCGGTAGGGTAGGGGCTAGAGTGCTAGCTCCGCGTGCGGAAGGCCGCCGGTTCGAATCCGGCCGCGGGCATGGATGTTAAGTGTTGTGTGTCTGTGTGAATGTGTGAATGTCCTGTCCGTCGTGTGGCGTCCATACATTGGAAAAATACAATATATATACTTGATGACGACTTATACACTGAAAACTACAAAAATTCACAAGAGAAATGGTTGAATTCTATGAAAACGGAAGTAAAGCAGTTTCAGATACAATCAAACGGATTGGCGAAACCAGAAAAGACCTCAACTCAGCAGGAATACTCCGGAGGACATCGAAAACAGAGGGACATCCATTCAAATCCAGAATTCACAAGTGACAAGTTTTTTTATTTTATGGTAGCCTTCGGTCTATCGACCATACAGCCAGCTTCAATTTTTACATTAGATTTTACATGTGTTGCTTTACCTTTTAAAGTAATGTTATAAAGCCTTATTTCACAATGGATCATAAAATAAAACAGTGATAACAATGATAGGATAATAAGTTGACAGTTAAAATTCCATAACGTTTCCTTAGGGGGCATCCATAAACTACGTGAGGTGTTTTTCCTAATTTCAGGACCCTCCCCCCTCTCTGGTGAGACTTCGTGAGATCTGGCCCTATCCCCCCCTCCCCCTTACCAGATAATATAGAATACTATAGAATAAGACATTACTTCTGATTGGGTTCAGTACGTGTAAACACAGTAATTTTTGTTTGACTTGGTAGAGATTGATATATGATTTAACTATTAAGGTGGCAAGTTGACCCGAAGGAAAAACTGAAGATAACAACTAGAGCAACTTGTTTTGATAAGAGGATAAAAGTCCACAGCAAGCGTATAAAGGGAATATGGGCACAAAGGAAAGCAAACAATCGCTTCTAAGTAGTTTGTGTAGTCCTAACGGACTTATCCGCAAATAATAATAATAATAATAATAATAATAATGCGAATGGCACTATTGGCGGGGATATCTCGGAAGAGTTTGTAACGTTCTGACCTCATTACCTGATTTAAAATTATGATTAATTTTACTATTTTATTTTATTATGAAAGGTAGAACTTGCGTGAATACTTTATACGAGAAATCACAAATGGTTTTATTTCAATTAATCACATGAAATATATAACAAAATTAGTTAAAATTAATCAGTTGTCCTTTTGTGGGCGCCAGGGTATTTTATATAAAATACACAAAAATTAAACAGTAAACGAAGTCAACATTTTGACTTCACTTCTGAAAGAGATGTTTGCTCCGGGCTATGAGAGTTCTTATCTGCAGGGTCGTAGCTGGGCAATGCTATGAACTTGAAAGTCTAGCTAGCACAGTGTCCTTCATTGGCGATGTATAATTACCGAATGTACATGTCTGCCGCCACACATTGGATGACGGTCTTCTCTGCTATGGACCAGTGTAGCACAGTTCCTCAGATGTCGTCCTTTGCCTGAGCTCATCTGCTCAAACAAAATAGCGGGTGTCCGGATCCAGGTAGCAGCAACAGTCCCACTCACAAATAGACAGTCCACATCACATCGTCCGAATGTGCTGGCCGGCCGGCATCGAATATTCCTTCACTCGTTCGTCGTGCCACATGCAAAACAGAAAAAAACTCTCGCCGATCACCCTGTTTGTCTACCTGGCAAGCACAAATCTCCCCTCCATTAGGCACTCACTATTCTCCCCTCGCTAATTCTAGGAACCGGCCTGCTGGCATTCCTCAGATCTGCCGCTCCACACTTGTACAATGTACACTGCGCCCAAACGCCCACTAAAATATTCCACATTTTAAATAATAAACATATAGTTTATTAATGTAACTAGCGGTCACAAGACGCGTTCGTTACATATTCCCCCTGGTTCGGCAAATTTAAATAAACTAGTTTTATTTAAATTTTCACAATAAGAAATATACAAATTTTCCTTCCTCGTCCATTAATTTAGCAGTAATTATAAATCTGGTAACCTATTCTAACCTATTCCATCACAAGTTCCACCGACATGAATATTCAACCGAACATATGTCCCTTGGCTACTTTGTACATAGACTTTTCTTACTCCCATCCCTGATTGTGGGTAGATTTGTGCAAGCCTTAAATACATAATATAACCATTTCAAATGTAACCTTATAAGTAACAAATTATTGTAGTGATATAGATTTTCTAGCACAATAACATTTTATATCAAATTGAAAATTTTACTTACACACCATTCTTAATAAATATAGCGCAATACATCATAAATTGTGATCATCATAGATATTCAACACATAGGATAACACAATCTTAATATATAATGAATGAATAAAACTGGTAGAGAACATATCCTATCTGAATAATAATAATAAAAACTTTTAAGCAGTGAAGTCACCATCTATGAAGTGCAGGGTTGTCCAAAGCAATGCAAGATTGTTCCAAATATTTTGTTACTATATCACCGCTAAGCAAAGTATTTGTAATGGATTTCCGCCACCATCCTTTTAGTATAAAAATGACAATTACATCCCCATTTATCTCCATTCGTTACAGACCTCGCGTGATTTTTTAAATTAACATGATCTCGATCAAGTGTACGCGGATGCCGCTCCAATATACTTCCCGATTTCCCAAGACAACGTTATAAGTACATTTGTTCCATGGCATAAAAGAAATTTTGTTCATGGAATGCTGATTCGCGTAATTCCTTATGAACAAAACAAAAATAAAATATTTTTTTTACCTAGTACCTCGGAGATCCTTTTCCCTTGGCTACTTGGTGATTTGATATGCCACACAACATCTGTGAAGTTCCAGAAATTTATCTGTAAATGTACCCCAACGTATTGGAATCCTTCTGTCTGCCAGAAATCAACTCCCAAAATATTATCTAGGAAATTTTTTATCCTCTTCTGTCACATATATGCCCATCGTCACTATCGAGAGAAACAAGTTGCACCAAATGATCCTCGCGCGACTGTACAAAAACTTTGTGATCATCAGAATACTCTTTCAAGTTTCGTGAATTATGGGGTTAAAGTCATTGGTTCCATTAGTGAATAAGTAGCCGTTAACTGAGATTATCCTTTTCACCATGCATGGAATATATATATTATAATAAACTTTGCAAAAGCTTCTTATTGGTGTATGATTGTGGACTGGTGCGTAATAATACTCGTTGCCTTACAGTGAAAGTTTGATTATGCTGTGGTCTTGCTATCTCCACACCGCCATTTCGCCAGTATGTTAAATTAATAAGGAAAAACTGTGGAGAGCCCTCAGCATCCCCGGCGAAATCTCATTGTTTTAATTGGTCACCCTGCGATGTTTCACGTGCTGCACCAACTCTCAATTAATTTTCACTTTCATTCTGAATGTTATTGCCGGGATCGACGGTTAGAATAGCATTCACCTCCGGCGAACCCCCGCATGTTTGCCCGTGACCATCCCGCTGACCTTCAGTCTTCCACGGTTTCTTATCGCCAGATTGGGATTGCTTCCAATTTATACCTCCCTTGAAACTTTGCCCGTTATTCTGATTATTTGGCCGGAAGTAGCCATGAGAATTAAAGCGATTGTCCTGCACATTTTCCGCGCACTGTTCACGGCTCGCTCGTTGTCCTATGGCATCTAGATTCCGCAGTGTTTCTAATAAATCAGTGATATTCTTTACATATACAGGCGAGATGTGTTCTTGAACCCCCGGGCTGAAATGTGAGCTTATTACATCAATGAACTCCGCGTCCGGCATCACTGTGTCAAAATAAACGACTTTTTACGACTAACCGTTCCACGTACCTTTCCATTGAATCACCAGGCTTAGGCACGTACTTTCCTTGATAAAATCGTATCCTAGCTTGGTTTTGTATTTTTGCTGACCAGAAAGCACTCAACAACAACTCCTTAAACTGTGCGTACGACATGTCTGGAGTACATGCTACCTTTAGCCATGAACGATCCTGTTCATAAATGACTGGCTAATGATTAAAAGTTTTGCCGAGTCCGGAACAGCTTTAATTTGAAAGTATCTTTCAAGGTCTTCGAGGTAAGCTTTCGGGTTTATTCCCCCCTTGGAACCAAATCTAGGCAGCTTTAACTCGATATTTCCCGAAAACAGCTGAGCACAACTAGCTTGACATTGTTCATTGTTGCTAGCAGAGTTATTCCTTTCGGTTAGTTTCCGTTCCATATTACGTAACTTTACCTCCGTTTCGGCAGCAAGATTACGCTGTGAGGTCTCTAGATTCTTTGGACTTTCCTCCATTTGTCCAACAGAATTCTTAAGGTTTCCAACTTCGGATCTTATTTTACCTAAATTTTCATCAACACCATCTTTTATTGAATGAGCAAACTCAGAAATCTGACCTAAATGTTCACTGTTTTCTGAGCGGTATTTGTTCAATTGAACTTTTATTCGCTTCTACTTTACGGCAAATTTCATTGTTAGTCGTCTCAAGTACATTGCAAGAAGACTTTAACTCCGTCTGGACTTTGCTTAAAAGAGTGCTCTCAGAGCTAATTTCCTTTTTAAATCATTTATTTCTCGGCCAATTTCTCCGCGAAAAGTAGCAAAATTGCTCTTCACAATTCTTTTGTGAGCCATTTCTTGTTTTCTTTCAAGACTCTCGATTTTACTAGACATTTGCACTGAGAGTTCAGACAATTTTTTCATTGGATTCTTGAATTGTGGTTGTAAATTGAGCAGATAATTGTGAAAATTTCTCCATTAATAAAGCCGCTATATCGTTCATCTGGTGTTGCTGAGTCTGCAATGCAGGAATCACCGAGACGTTTTTCGCACTCATGTTGGAGGTATCTGAAAATTTCCAAATTTCCTGCCTAATTCAACGGGTGATTGAGTGGAATACGCTATTTCTGCGACATTATTGTCTTCCCCGATATGATCCGTATTTGAATCAGTGGGTACTGGCTCCTGTGATAAATTTGACCCTTCCACGATTTCTTTCGACATGTTAATAATGGTACTGGATCTCAAGCGCATTACTTTAAAACTTCACGCTATTTTCAACTATTTCGTTGACACACAAAGAATATTCCAATACACAACAACAAAGAAAAGAAATAAGGATTGCAAAACACACCATCAGAAAGACTTTACACTAATCTGCAAATAAAATGCCTCAATAAAATCCGCGATTGCACAATAAAATCAAACCCAAAGAACATTCTATAATTTCAATGGAAAAATTACAAGAAGAATTTACTCATCAAATACCTTCGCGGAAAAATGGTTTAAATATGAAAGGATATCGTTACCCTGGACATATGGCTCGAAATCCACACTAATATTTCGACAACTACTTGCAATTGCCATAAAGAAAGCATCACAACAATTATCAACGCCGTAATACAACAGAATTTGAGTGCGTTTGGACAAAACCCATTGCACATTCCCATGTCACACAAGATAATTATTATTTAACATACGCAATGCACACAAAATAAATTTATCTGATCTTATTGCAGAACCAACTTGCATCTAAGATCAACAAGTACAACATGAATTTATACATGCATTAACTACGCAAAGTAATACAAACTACTTTCTATCTACAAAATAAGAAAGTTGCCAAGGACATAGTGCTGTCTTTCGTTCATAGCATAATTAATTTTTGCAATTAATAATCGAAAAGCCCCACTTGGTTCGCCATTGTAACGTTCTGACCTCATTACCTGATTTAAAATTATAATTAATTTTATTATTTTATTTTATTATCATGAAAGGTAGAACTTGCGTGAATACTTTATACGAGAAATCACAAATGGTTTTATTTCAATTAATCACATGACATATATAACAAAATTAGTTAAAATTAATCAGTTGTCCTTTTGTGGGCGCCAGGGTATTTTATATAAAATACACAAAAATTAAACAGTAAACGAAGTCAACATTTTGACTTCACTTCTGAAAGAGATGTTTGCTCCGGGCTATGAGAGTTCTTATCTGCAGGGTCGTAGCTGGGCAATGCTATGAACTTGAAAGTCTAGCTAGCACAGTGTCCTTCATTGGCGATGTACAGTATAATTACCGAATGTACATGTCTGCCGCCACACATTGGATGACGGTCCTTCTCTGCTATGGACCAGTGTAGCACAGTTCCTCAGATGTCGTCCCTTTGCCTGAGCTCATCTGCTCAAACAAAATAGCGGGTGTCTGGATCCAGGTAAGCAGCAACAGTCCCACTCACAAATAGACAGTCCACATCACATCGTCCGAATGTTGCTGGCCGGCCGGCATCGAATATTCCTTCACTCGTTCGTCGTGCCACATGCAAAACAGAAAAAAACTCTCGCCGATCACCCTGTTTGTCTACCTGGCAAGCACAAATCTCCCCTCCATTAGGCACTCACTATTCTCCCCTCGCTAATTCTAGGAACCGGCCTGCTGGCATTCCTCAGATCTGCCGCTCCACACTTGTACAATGTACACTGCGCCCAAACGCCCACTAAAATATTCCACATTTTAAATAATAAACATATAGTTTATTAATGTAACTAGCGGTCACAAGACGCGTTCGTTACAAGTTCGGTTGTCGACTGACAAAGCTCAGATTTGCCGCTCATGCATCTGTATCGTGGTTACCTTAACCTAACCCTGTAATGTTATAGGGTAAGGAAGACCTACGGTTAAACATGGAATATGAATCACGAAAGTGTTCTGGTATACTTTACATTATACAGCAACCTGTGGCAGATCTGGAGATCTAGTTAAGGTACTCTAAAAATCCTCACCAAGCCAGAATTTCTAATCTGACACCTTCCGATCTCCATTCTGACGCCCCCCCCCCCCCCCCCCTGTGTCACTTATCACACAAGCTCAAGTTTAAACGTTTCGCAAATAGAAAGCAACTCGAAACTCCCTCGAAAAACAAGAATATCAACAATCCGTCATTGAGGACTAAAACTTCACATTCTTGAGAGTTCATAAAATTTTTATGACTATAAAGAGGCCATATCATTCATGATTGAGTTGGCTGGGGGAAAAAAACAGTACAAAAGTACTACAAAGCAGCTAAAAATAGTGCGGTGGCCGATGGCAAGTTTTACAATGAAGGAACACAGGGCAAAAAAAGAAAATGTTACTCCATATTCCAGATGTTGTATGGCTCACGTGCAGGGAGGAATTAACAGAGTATGGTTGTGTTTAATCGCCATCCTCAAAGACATAGCTCCAAAACTATCATAAAACTGTAACGGGTTGAGTTTGTGCGTGATGATTTTTTTTTTTTTGTTAAGTTTGAGATAGACTGTTTATAGGTCCCAAAATCCAAAACATTTTTTTAAAAATTTTTTGACTCTTAGTTCTGGCATCATGAAATATTTGCTGACCATATTTTGAATGTATAAAGTGTTCGCCGGACACCCACTTGAAGAGAACGTCTATTTCATGCCAGCTGGATGAAGTCGGAGGACCGAGTGATGTGGATGAGTTGTAACGCCCAGGCTCGCATTCGGGAGTACGCGTGATCGAATCCCCGTCTGACCATTCAGATTTGAATTTTTCATATTTTCCCCAAATCACTGCAGGCGAATGCCGGAATGATTCTTTCAATAATCCATGGCCGACTCACTTCTCGTTCCAACCCACAATCCTTTCCCACCTGTAATGACCTCGACTTTGTAAACAACGGAAATATTCGGGGAAAATGTTCTTTTCCATAGAAAATATGAAACTGGTAATTACTTTTCCATAGTGGTGTTATATTTAAATAAATAAAAACACTACAGCCTAGGTCACTCGATACAGAATAAATCTGTTTCCAAACGTTTTTAGTAGACCGCAAATTCCACCAAGTGGATTAAATAAAAGCGGCGCACACTGTATTTAACAGGTTGATGTAAATATTACATCGTTTGTCTTCGGTATCGACATTCTGCGCTACTTAGCATTTAACCGTGGTATATACGAGGGAGCTCAGGTTCAGTAGCATGGTCCGACGTATGGGTCGTTGTGATTACAGGCTTTAGGCCATTCTTCGTAATCATCTCGACAAATGCCGGGACGGCCCACTCAATTCATCTCAAAACTTAGGAAATGTGTTGAACAAATGAATTCTGTTATTTAAACATTACAACTGATAACAGGAGCAAGAGCAATGTTAAAAGCAGACTATAATTAATGGAAGTAGTCTTCCCGAAGAACAGAAATCTCTTATTTTTTTTTTTTTTTTTTATTTTATCCATGATAAATGGACTTTTGAAAGTCTGTAACTGTTTTGAAATATAAGGTGAACAAATCAAGAATGTAAAAATAAAATAAAAACGGCGTTTGAAAATGAGATTCAGATCTTGAAACGCGTCACGCCATAAATTAATAAATAAACAATTTATTAAAAGTAACTGTGTTGCAGGATAATTATTTGTTCACCTTATAGAAATCTCTTAGTTTGAAATATTAACTCAAGGTTTTTAAAGAGAGTTCTGTAACTGTATCAAAGGAGCACAGTGCTTTATGAAAACTAAGGTTGCTCTTTAGCAATGCTAGAAATTGATGCATTAGAAATGTGTTGCTATAGAGCGATGCTGAATACCAAGTTGACAAAGGACGTGTTTTGGAAGTGATGGATGAGGAAAGAAGTTTGTGGAAGAGTCTCACAGCATAAAGAGATAGGAGGAAGGGGGGTGTCACATTTTGGTTAATTTTTTAGTGGGAGAAATTTTATTATGGCTTCACGCTTCGTCGATGTCGAGGGCATTACAGGCGGGAAAGGATGGGGGCTAGGAACGGAAAGGAATCCGGCCATGGCCTTTTGAAGAAACTATCCCGCCAATCACCTGGAGTGATTAGGAAGAGAGGCAGGATTGCATCAAACCAGTGGACTGATTGATGACAGGAAAAACAAGTTGCGTTGTGATAACACCTGGTGGCAGGGAGGTGACAGACGGCGGCTGTTGCTTGGTCGCCTGTCCTCGCCCACACAGCCGCTGGACTTCGTTGGTGGTCCGCTGAGAGTCAGGCAAGCTTCACTCAGGCCGCCACTGTGCTCAGCTACGCACATCCAGGACTTCACTTAATGTACAGGGTGATATGCGCAGTGATCCAAAGGTTAATTACGGCAACGTTAACAAAAATCTTGTAGTGTTTCGAAGAAATTGATGAATCCGATCAAAACTATAGAAACGTGGACTAATTTTATAATGTTTATACGTTTTACCGCGCTCACCGTTGGCGCAGTCGGCTGCGGCACCGTGATGGTGTCCGGCGCTGACACGAGGTATGGCTTAACGTCTCATCAATGTCGAGGTCATCATTAGAGGCGGGAAAGGTTGGGAGGCAAGGAACGGGAAGGAATTCGGCTATGGCTCGGTGGAATGGAAAGAGATGGAGCGTTAATCAGAACATTCGTTAGATTACAGAAGGAGTGAAGAATGCCGAGAGATGCGCCTGTCGTGTCGCCGGCGCTAGTGTCCCGTGTCACTGTGCCGTCTAGCGGGACCGGGTGCTTCCTGGAAGAGCGTGGGTGGCTGGCGAAGGACCCCCGCACCGCGCCGTGGGAATTGCGACCCTAAGTGAATTTCTTCCTCTTCGCCGGCAGTGCGGTTCCTGACGAACTAAACCTCTTCAGAATGCGAGTCGCGAGCGCCTTCCCACCCCTCCGTCAGACCACGTCACCCACCCCATACCCTTGGGAACATCTTCCCTAACCCTGCACGATTAACTTGTATAAATAATTAATACCTCGGGAATGCAATTGCATTTTTGTTTCTTTTTATTTTCCACTGCACACGTTTCAGACCATTTTCCGAAGCATCTTCAGCGACATTTGTAAATTTTGTTAGCTAAATTTATATAATTATGAAAACAATAGGAAGTAAAATGGATATTATTTTCACTTACATGCGATTCTGTTTTATATTTATTCTGTATCAACGAGAGAGCTCGAGAGAACAAACGACGTGGGTGAACAGAATGTTAAATCAGATTTACACATTAACAACAAAAAATATGACGCTGATCTGATGAGTGTTGTTTCTTTTTGCTAACATCGGGCCTTTGAGCACTGTAGATGAATTCAGGGTTGGTGTAAGTCATTTAGAAAAGGTGATGAAATTTACTCGTCATTTTATTTATTGCGTAATTACTGCTATTAGTTCACCAATTGATAGCACTAGTACTCTTCATTAGAGGGGAGTATAATTTATATAGCGGTATAGTTACGTTAAGCTTGAATTTTCTGAAAATTATTATACATGTTATCAACCTCTAGAAGGGCTTGATTCAATCATTCATCTCTCGAGAGGATTACGCGGCCTCGGATCCCTTTAGGGCTTTAATGTAGTGACTGCCAGTAATCTTCTATAGCCCTATACCGTTGATCATTTCTGATTCATCAGCCTTTAGGGACCGTCTCAAAATACTAAGTGCACGAGGCTGCCATTCCTCCGTCCTCCTATAGGGAGGCCATTGGCAAGCAGTGGATGACTCCTTATACTGGGAATCATTCAGTAGCCAGTCTCGTTCAAGCAAACAGTGTGCACCATGTGAAGGTTAGAAAAGGCTAATATAGTCTCTCCCAAAAACGGTATAGTTACATATACTTATTTTCACTTGTTCACCAAAAGACCTGATCCACGTGGACAAAATCTAATTCAAGTTATAATTTTCTCTGGATATGTCTTCTGAATGTTTCACCAAGTGACTCATTGTTTGCTCAAATAACAACATGCGCAGCACTACGACTGTACTTTGTAGCCCTTCAGTAATAATGGTTACCTCCCACTATGCAACAATCGCTTGCCTAATACAAAGTGAATACTCTCTATTGCTCGGAGAAAGCGGTATGAGAATAAATCAAATTTTTAGTATTAAGGAAATACTTACATCAAAAATAAATTATTACGATTTCGAAGTGCACTGTAAGTTATTTGAGCAGCTGTAGCCAACAACTAACATCTCGGAACAAATCTCTGTTATCCAGTCAGTTCTACCAGTAGCTGACAGGCACTCGGAGGACTTGGGTTCACATCCCAATCCGGCCATAGCTGAACACAATGAATGACGTCGCATTGTGTTCAGTTGTGACGGGACGTCATTTATTATAATATTTTAATACAGAAATCATGTAAGTTTTCGAAGTTTCAATGCAGCCAGACGTCGAGTAAGCACGTCCTGTTGTTCGACTTTCTGCCGATCGACAGTTCGGATTACAAGCTACACGTGCAGTGCTGAGCATGCAAGCCAATACTTTTCCAGCAAGCTAGAATACATTGATCACTCTCACTTCTTGACTGACGATCCACAAGATAACATCTAGGCCTCGGAGATAGATATTCGCTGCACCAACCTCACCATTCTCTGTTAGTTGTGAACTGTAGGGCCAAGTTTCATCCCTAGGGTCAGTATTGCGGGTTACGGGATACCTCTTAATTTGTACAACATCGACTGTAGTTGATTTATGGTCCAGTGCAATTAAATGGGGTTTCCAGAGACATTGTTTTATTTCAAGTAGCTCGTAGCTGCCCGCTCCCTCTCCTAATTACAAGTTACCCCCGATGCTCATGTTTATTTGCTAGCGCAAGAGAAGAAGAGGATAGGCTCAAGAGAGAAGAAGTCAAGAGCAGAAGATACGAAGAAAGTCGGCGCAAATCATAGGGCATCGTAGGTTAACCATTTAGAACCCACGTGTCAGTCATCCTGGCACACTCTTTCAATAGGCATAGCACGATCCTATATAAATACATATAGGGTCAGCCACACAGTGATGAATCGCGGTCTATATACTGTACATTACCTCGAATGACCATCGTCGGTGAGTATGGTGGTGTCGTAGGCAGAGGTTCCATTTTTTCAATGTTTTTTGAGAAACATAGCGGTGTTGCTACTGGCTTATGACCTCACGTCACGGCTGGTAGTGATTGAGGGAACTCTGACGGCACAACGGTACGTCACGGACATCCTGCGTCGCCCTGTGTTATCTGAGTGGCCTGGTGGCTCAGTGGCTCAGTGGTTAAGTCGTCTGACTGGATATTGAAAGTTCCCCTGTTCGAATACCTATCTCGGTAGTGATTTTTAAAGGTTCATAACCCGACCTTTACCTCTGGCACAGCGTAATGTGAAGTACGCCAGATCGCTTCCGTGGTTCGGATAACACGTCAAGCTCTTGGTCCCCTTTACCCGATAGGATTACCGGGTTAGCTTAAGGCTGCTACGGGTAAGGAATGCGCAACCAATAGAAGTTCTGTCACCAGGTCATTACGACCACACGGAATTATTATTATATGTGTTATCTCTGATGTGGCGGTACCGAGGTGCCATTTTTCTACAGAATACGACACACATCTCTATGAACTGCCTGCGTGATGGTGAGGTACTCCCATCACCAGCAAGATTCTCTGATTTGTCACCGATAGTACATGTGTGGGACCACCTTGGACGTCAGCTTCGGTTCAAGGTCAGTATTCTGGATATCAAGGACCGATTACAATAGTTGTGCGTCAACTTACCTCATTACAGGAGACATTGGATTCATGAAATCCTTCCAAATGAATCAGAACATGTATCCATGCCAGAGGGGGTGCAACGTCATACTGCCAAGTTCTTCGTAAATTTGACTCGATTTTGTGATCACTTAACTAACATCTCATACCCTCTCAACCCGTACAGCTTGTTTTCGTTTTCTCTTGCCCTTCTGGGTTCTTCACTTTTTTTGGAGAGTTAGTGGGTATCAGTATTTATCACGAAATCTTCTATATAATTTCCTAAGCTCACTTACTCACCTTGATTGCTATTGGCTGGAGAACGGTGACGTCATTAGTAGAAGTTCGAGGTTATATCCACAACTTAATAGCTAAGCAACTGCTACAAAATTAATTGCCAAAACACATTCATTAAGTTTGCTTTCCGTTTTATTTCACAGTTAAAATATATCGATAAACTTTAGTGCTTTTCAGTAACAAATCACTAATGAAAGCAACATAAAAAAACTTAAATTACTTACGGTCACGAATGCCAGTTGTCATTCCGGCCTAGTCTAAATTTCTGTTTAATTAAAACTATCGTTGATGTTGTTGCTTGAGCAAAGTTTATACATTATGGTTTATTTGATTTTTACGTATTTTAATTGACTTTATTCATGTTCGCCGTACGTGAATTAGTAACTTGTTTAAAGTGGACATCAGACCAAATATGTTGCCGAATCGAGTATTCTGGCAAATGATATTTTCGAAGTTTCTCAACTATTTAATAGGGATTCTTTGTTAATTCCTCGGACTGTAACAGACACTATGACCAAAGATTAAATTATGAATTTTTGCCCAGCGTCAATAAAAAATAAAAAAAACCGTGGTGCAAAGCAATTGCGCACTTAATTTAAACAGAAATTTTCAAATTTTACAGAGTAAACTTTTAGAGTCAAATACAAGTTTCTATTTCAGCAAGTTAGAATCTACCAATCACGACCTTTGAAACAACTAGCGTGATCGTCTCTGTCCGCGTTAATACTTCTGAGTTCTTCAAGCTCAAGAGATTTTATTCACCCTAATGGTTAATTACAAACCAATTTCGTATTTGGACAGATCACATCAACCTGTTATAATCTTTGAACTTAAAAACTGGAACTATTCTAGACCCGTAACGATACGCTAAAAACGGTTACCGGCTTATACTAGTATATCAATAAGTATGTTGTAGATTTTTTTACTATCACAGCATGTAAAAAATAAAATAAGAAAATAATTAATCGTGTTTTTTTAATTATACTTTATTGCAAACTTATGTAAACAATAAAAATTTCCTTAAATTTTGACGAGTATTTTCTTTACCTAGTATGTCCGTTGATGGTTGTAAATTTCTATGAGTATGGATTGTTGTTATCCTACAGGCAAAGACGCGGATTTCTGCAGCTATCCCGAGATAATTTGTTATTTGCAGCTTTGAATACGTAGTCTCCGACAAGTTTCGCGCTAGCGGTTAGTTATTAAAAACACTTGCAATCTCTATTTAATGAGGTTTAGAATTTATAGGTCTGCTTCAGCGCCCGGTTTACTGTCAGTGTTGTCATAAACGTATATAATAATTGCACTCGTTATTTCAAAACATATACTTGATTTCGTATTCACGTATGTGCGACTAATGTGTTGCAGTCTTGCTGTCGCATGACGCTAAGTTATAATTTACCGTACTTAATAACAGCACGCCAGACATCCTCCAGAAAGTTGCAGTGTGCCGTAATTGGTCTCATTAAAATTTATATTCATATACGTAACTCTTCCGCGAGTACAATTAAAGTCTATACGTACTGCGAGCATTAATCTATTCTGTTGATCGCAATAAAATTTTCCTGTTTGTAAGATGCGAAAGGAAGACTAAGTATTGAAAATTACGTCTTGTAGATGAACAGGAGTAACTCATAAAACATTAATAACAGTTACTTAAACTAATTATACGCTAGTTTTACACTAAACAGCTAATAGTCTACACGAAAAGTCCAGTCAGTTAAGCAATAGAACCTACTAGAGTGGCTCAGTGCATTAAAGGGCCGCACAACGACGCCATATTCGAGTACTGGTCCGCACGTACTGACCGTCATGACGGTGGTTTTTAGGCGATTCCTACAATAATTTATGCCAAAGGTTCCTTCTCTAATCACACCACTCTCCAATCGAAAGAAAAGTTCCTACGCATCCCCCCCTCCCCCCTCCCCCCCCTTGTTACAATTTTATTGTTAAAAAGTTTTTAAAAAAACCTGCTATATATTTGTGTATTTATTTTTTACTAGCTGATACACGCGACTTCGTACGCGTGGATTCAGAATTTCCTTGCTAGAATTGAATATAGAAAGTTGTTGGTGACGAAGGATTGGTCCCAAACAACACCGAGTCGGCATAAGATGACAGGAAAGCTATCACTGTATCACTCTACCGTCGAACCTGTCTCTTGAAGAGAATCAATTTCCAACATATTTCTGTCACCATTCGATAAGTTCTCAAAATTTCGTGACTACAACTGTCAATCATACCGGAAAAAAAAAATGTCCTGTGCCCTTCCTACAGATTTTCTTGTCAAATTCCATCAATATCGATATAGCCATTTAGTCGTCAAAACGTAACAAAAAGACAGAGACTTATTTCCGCATTTATTGTATTATTACTGCGGTTCACACACACACACACTGACTGCGAACAACTCCTGAGGGATCAATATAACGTACAAAAGTGTACACCTACAACATTGCAAGACTACCTGCGACTTGTCTCGCATTGAACCCCTAAATTTGTGATATCTTTAGATTAACATTCAATACGAATAACCGACGGTCCAGGCGTGACTCTTACGAAAAAAAAACAATTTTTAAAAATACTTACCTCCAAGGAAATTTTAAACGGAGACCACGATCCAAACAGCAGTAAGCAAGTGCTTTAAGCATTGAGCTATCAGACCGCTAAATGGAAACACAGTACAGAGTCCTACACATCCTACGCGTCTGTCTATCAGCGTTCAGTAATTTTTCGAAATTATAAGCCAACATGTATTATTTATACAGAAAATTTTTCAACCAAATGTAGACAGTACTTTTGTCCTTGTTTCAAAGGATAAGTGTGAAAACTTTCATCGAAATCGCATGAAAACTGTGGATTTTTATGAATAACAAACAAGCCAACCTACCAACAAACAAACAAACATACATTCATCCTTATAAACATAGATTGCTTATAAAATTACAAACTTTAAATTTTACGAAAAGAAGCAACAAAAAATTAATAAATTAGTGAGAAGGATGAGCTTGAATTTCTTTTTACAAGATTACCTGTTCTTGATTGAAGATTAGTATTTGAACAACGTAAAACATTATCAAAATCGAGTTTTCTTCGACAGTTTGTTTTTATTACAACAAGAGCTGAAAACTCTCTTTTTCAATTAACTGCTCAACACAGGGGAATTTAATTGCAGCGTTTGCTGTGATCACTTTATAATACTTGACTCAATACGTTGGTTTATCATTTTTATTAGAACCGTATTTGGCAACAGTATCATTTCTTTTATTTCCAAAGCTTGATGTTGAAGTACTAGACTGAGTTACAGGGCTTTGCCTGGTGGGTGAGCGTTTAACGCTCTGGCCTCGCATTCGGGAGAACGAGGGTTCGAACCCCGTCCGGGCATCCAGATTTGGGTTTTCCATTGATTTTCCCAAATCATTCCACGCAAATGCTGGGACGCTTCCTTCAAAAAGGCCATGGCCGAATTCCTTCCCCTTCCTAGTCCCTTGTTCCATCCCGCCTCTAATGACCTCAAAGTCGACGAGGCTTTAAAGCCATAAGTAAGAAAAAAGTATCTTTGTGCAGAGTCAACGCCCGATGACCTGCTCGGCTACGTAGAGACATTAGCGTGAAAGCAAAGTCAATTCTGGTGGAATAGTGTTAGCCAACAGGAAAAAGTTACTGTATAGCTGGAGGAGAAGGGTAACTGAAAGATAACGGGGTTGGCGCTCTGCAGTGAGGGAAAGACGCTGCTGTGTGGATCGAAGAAGCTGAAGAAGATGTGACTGGGTGTACAGTACGTAAAAGGCTGTTGGGTGAGAGAGAGTCTAGTGAACAGATCTGGAGGCTGTAATAGTCAGATTTGTTGATGTAAAGTGTATTGTGCCAAGCATACATTAAAATAACTCAGCAGATATAACAAGGGGGCGTCCACTAATTACGTGAGGTATTTTTCCGGAATTCCGGACCACCCCCCTCCCCTCTGGCGAGATCTGGTCCTCCCCTCACCTCCCCTCCCCTCTAAAATTACGTGAGATTTTGACGGAGACCCCCCTCCCCCCCCTATCAATCGACCTCGTAACTTTTTGAGACTTTTTTTAGGTATCATGCTTCCAAGGGCGGATTACCCCCACCCCCAAAGTCGACTTTCGCGTATTTGTAGACCTTTTTTTTTAGCTCTACAGTCCTACAAGAATTTCAAAACCTCACGTATTGGTGAGGTTTCGTGAGATTTCGCCGCCCCCCTCTCTTTATTTCACCTCACGTAGTTAATGGACGTCCCCTAATGTCCTTATCAGACCGTCGTTGACGGTCCGATTAGCACCTACATACGAGTGAATACTGAATGCAGGTGTTGCTGTCGATGCAGTGGCGTAGCTAGGTCAACAAGGGCCCCGGTGCAAAAAAATTATTTTGGGCCCGCAGGCCAGACGGGCGACCTTTTTTTTGCTATGTGTGCTGGTAGGGGTCCCCTGAACTGAGGATGTAGGCCCTTGAATTGTTCTTTAGGGGCTCCTGAGCAGTGGTTGGGCCCCCCCCCCCTGAGCAGCGAGGGCCCTTATTGAGGGGCTCCTGTGTTCTCAGGGGCCCCTTAGACGACGGTAGAGCTAAAAAAAAAAAGGTCACCAGTTTGCCGTGAAGGCTCGTGGGCCCTCTAAACTGCGCTTGAGGGCCCCTAGAGGTGCGCTTAGGGGCCCCTTGAGGTATGCTTGGGGGCCCCCTGAGCGTGAGAGCCCCGGTGCACTGCACCGCCTAGCCCCATAGTAGCTACGCCTCTGTGTCGATGTACCGTTCACTGCGCTGGACGAACGGAGGACTGGGTTGCTTGGAATTAGTCTGGAACTTTTAGGGGATTCGCGTTTATTGCAGCATTCAACCGTGTCTCCTTAAAAATACTAAACCACGTAGTCGAGACGAGACACCCTCTAAGACGATTAAATCAGTGTTTCCCTACTTCCTGAACGTTACCATGCGGGAAGTCTGCGTTAAAGAATCACCCAATATTTTATTTCCAGAATAGGTTTGTAAATCGTTTACCGTCAACTCCTTTGGCGTTAGTACACTACCCCATTTGAACTGTCCCTAAGTCCTGTCTGATATAACTTCCTACCTATAGTCATTTTTTTCTCAGCTCCTGTTTTGTCCTGTAGTCTTCTTTTTTAACTTTCTCGTATATTCTGTTTATTTGATCTCCAGAATACCGGTACTACTATCTTTCTGTTTGGTACTGAGTTCTTTGGTGCGATTCATCTTACAAGGCTTGAATTAGATTTTTGATTCACATTTTTTTAATCACGCGCATCGCTGCTTTTAAATGCGATTGGCTCTGTGATTCTCGCAATGGTGCCGATAACATCTGAAGTCATTTATTCCTCAGGAAGTTGTCTCTTTGCCTTGTGGAGCGTTTCTGCGGTGAAATCGAACAAGGGGCTAGTCCGTAAAAACCATCAGGAAAACTATTACGTATCAAGTATAAATCATTCATACCGACAACTTGAAACAATATATATAGAGTCTATATGAAATTTGTTATAACGTTGCACTTGGTCTTTCATATTTCTTATCAGTAATTTAAAAGACATTTTGAAACACATACGGAACGATAGTAATTTTTTACAATATAATAACACAAAAATGAAAAGGTAATTCGGGTACATTTATCGAGAGCCACGAATAATCCTTCAAAGAGCCGCCTGTGGCTCGCGAGCCACAGGTTGGCCACCCCTCATATAGACATCGGCATTTACAGCCACCTTTCGGCAAAGTAGAGAGACAAGCGACGGTTATAAAGTGTGTGGACAAAGTTTTAGTCTAACCCCGTTAACATTCAATTTCTATGGAGAGCGAGCAATAAAAGAAGTAAACGAAAATTGGAATGTGGAATAAGTGTTCAATGATTTGCTGATGACATAGTCCTGTTAGCAGAACAGAGTGATTTACTGAACAGTATGACTGAATGGTCCAAATATAAACCAAAGCAAGACAAAAGTAGTGAAATGTAATAGAACTGATAGCAATCATAGTAGATTAAATACAAAAAGAGGATCAGAGGTAGTATGAGAAGTAAGTGAATTCTGTTACTTAAAAAGCAAAATTACAATTGATTTCAGAAGCTAGATGATATTAAAACCAGAATAGCGTTAGCAATAAGCGCTTTCTTGAAAAAGAGGAATCTTGTAGTTTCAAATGTTTATCTAGAGAAAGAACATTCTAAAACTGTATAAGTGGAGTACAGCAGTTTATGGTAATGAAGCATGGACTTTAGGATTCTGAGAACTAAGTAGTCAGAGGTAAGTACGAAATGAACGTATTTTGGAATGAAGGGTGAGGAAACAATATGGTGGAATAGTATCATAAAAGAAGTGTCTGGATAGTGGGTCAGTTCTTAAGACATGTGGCGTTGATTAATTAGTGGATAAAACAGTTAAAGGTAAAAAACTTTAGAGGAAGACAGAGATTATAAAACATGTTAGCAGATAATTGAGGATGTAGATTGTAGGAGTATATTGAGGTGAAGAGGTTAGCTTAAGGTAGGAAGAGATGGCGGAAATGAGAGACTGATGACGGGAAAAAGGGTCTATTAGTAAGAGGACCATAAAGAGAATTTAGAGGAAGAAGCTATACAGTAGAACTTTCTTGAGGTAGCAGAGGACTGTTAGTTGATATGCACTACTGCCTCTATACCGCTGCAGGTTATGGCAAATTCTCCGTATTTATTGGGCCGCCTCTAGCTTTTCAGCGACTGCGACACGTCTACACATGTAAAGGATAATACGAGGCGTATTTTTTAAGTAAGTACCGTTTTGTCACACCGTGGCTGCAGCGCTACGGTCGGCGTTCCGCGCATGCGCGCTGGGTACCTGCATCTCTTGCCTACGCTCTGACGCCATTACAGTATAATTCTTCCTTGTTTACGTTGTTCACTGAGTGTTTAAGATGCCTCCGATAATCGTGAGTCCCGCCGACTGTGAAGTACGGGCTGTTATAAGATTTCTTTGTGTGTGTGTGTGTTTTTTTTTTTTTTAATGGCATTTGGCTTCCTTAGACCATACAGCCAGCTCAAGTATGTGTTTATTTTCCTCCAGAGTTTTTCAGTTTCTCTGCGTGTATATATATCTTTCAAGTAATTGTAGACACACCATAGGACGGACACGACAAGCACACTAACACACAACATTTAAACACTCATGGCCTCGGCCGGACTCGAACCTGCGACCTTCGGTAAGATTTCTTTGTGCTAAAGGCCTAAAACCGATCGATATTCATCGTGAGATCTGTGCAGTTTACGGACAAAACATTATGAGTAATGGAATGGTGAGAAAGTGGGTGAGAGCATTTAAAGATGGCCGCACAAATGTGCATGATGAACAACGGAGTGGGCATCCTTCGGTCGTTAATGAATGTTTGTTGCAGAAAGTGGACAATAAGGTGAAAGAAAACAGACGCTTTACGATTTCCTCCTTGTGTGATGACTTTCCTAATGTTTCTCGTAGTGTTTTGTATGGCACTGTGACCGAGCACTTGAATTACCGAAAATTGTGCTCACATTGGGTACCGAAAATGTTAACGGATGTGCACAAAACCAAACTTTTAGGCAGTGCATTGACTTTACTTGAGCGGTACCACAACAATGGTGATGATTTCTGAAGCCAAATTGTTACGGGCGATGGACATGGGTGGCCTACGTCACACCTGAATCAAAGCAACAGTCCATGGAATGGCGGCATTCAGATTCACCCAAAAAAGTGAAGTTCGAGCAAACGATTTCTGCCAGGAAAATCATGTGCACAGTTTTTTGGGACAGAAAAGGAATATTGCTTGTGGAATTTCTGCCTCGTAATGAGACAATCAATGCAGCAGCTTATTGTGAGACATTGAACAATCTGCGCCGTTCAATCCAGAACAAAAGGCGTGGCAAGTTGAGCAAGGGCATCGTTTTGCTGCATGACAATGCCCGTCCACATGTGGCTAATCAGACAAAAAATCTCATCACATCTTTTCGATGGGAAACTCTAGATCATCCTCCGTACAGCCCTGATCTGGCGCCCAGTGACTACCATCTGTTCCTGCACTTGAAGAAACACCTGGGCGGTCAGCGTCTTGAAGACGGTAACGAAGTCAAAACAGTTGTGATGCAGTTGGTTAACAAGTCAGGCGGCAGACTTCTATGAGGAGGGTTTTCAGAAACTGGTATTACTTTATGACAAGTGCCTCAATATTGAAGGGAATTATGTAGAAAAGTAGAGTAAGGTACAGGCTTTCATGTAAAAATAAAATTAAGATATATTTGCACGTCTTTTTTTAATTTTAAAACGGTACTTACTTAAAAAAACATGCCTCGTATGTTGGTACTATCTCCGTCGCGGACATATCCAGATTTAATTCCGTGTTTTGTTCACCTTATAATGTCATTTTCAGTGAGTAAATCTGGATTACAATGTTGAAAACGGTGGTTCAAGTTAATTACTGGAGCTGGCTAAACTGGTTTCATGTATAGTAAAATGCTAGAAGTTTCTTTGGAATGAAATATATATAAACGAATGTTATGTTCTCACGTGAATCTCGATTTGAGATATGCATGCATTAGCACTAAGTTATTTACGATTAACTGAAATTGATATCTAATGCACAAAATGCGAAATGATCACGTTCTGGATACGACCGGCAATTAAAGAAGTTTTGCGGAAGAATTTTAGCTAGGAGGTATGGGATGGTGGTTCGTATTTTGAGTAGATTTGCAAGGAATATTCGGCAACTATTCGGTATTAGACCTATTCGGCAACTTTTTTACTATTCGGCCGAATACCGAATATCTAGGTACTATTCGGCCGAATACCGAATACTTAGGATTTTTTTTAGATAGATAATTGCCTAAAATAAAACAATTGATTCATTGCATGGTAATGTATTTAACTAACAATTACAATAAAATAATTGTTTAAAAAAACATAAAAACCGCCTTCAAAAAAGAGCACTAAAAATATTTAAAATAACTTTATACCTTGCATAGAAGAAAATAAATTTAAATGACAATATTTTACATTACTTTTATTGAAATTTTTACATTAATTAGTTATTTTTGGAGTCGGTGCCAGCTGTCAGATCGCTCATATCGAATTACTGAACTTTATTTGTTGTTCGAGGTGAACCGAGAGTACGAACAAAAACTCCAAATATTTTATAGCATGTTGTGAGGAAGATAATTTTATTGCGGGAGACAGCTTAGGGAAACAAATTAACGGTATGTTTCAGTGGTTTCAGTGGTTAAAGCGAATGCTTTAAAACAATCTGTCTTTACAACAACTTTCAGAATGGGGTGAATTGGATGCTGTGTTAAGGAATGTCAGTTTACATTTTGGTCCAGGCAGTATTTCGATCTAATCATAATATCTGTTAAATCTGCTGCTCGATAATCGAAACATGTAACATCTTGACATTAATACATACCACCTACACAAATCTGTCTCTGGAATATATCTGTTCGTTCCGGCATCACACAGGAAATATAGATTTTTAATTGGTAAAAGCTTGGGGTCCAAGTTGAGACATTAGGACACATACATTTTATAAATATTCTGCAATGACTTAAAAATAGCTTAATTGATTCTGACGTTACTTAAAACTGTGGATTTTGTAAAGAACATTGGAAATTATAAGTGATGGGGGTAAAGGAAAGAGGGATTGGGCTTTTGTATACCAAATGTAGACTGTCTTTTCTGATTCATTTAAAGTATACGTTTGTAAATTTCTATTGATATCATATAAAATTTTTAGGTGTGTATAAAAAAATAATTAAGGGGTGTGGAAGTGAAGACTAGTTTGGTTTTTGTTACGGTAGTGTGGACAGTATTTTTCTCTTTGTTTTAAAGTATACATGTGCAAAATTCCATCGAAACCAGATAAAAACTGTAGCTTTGTGTAAAGAACATTTAGAAAAATTAAATGGGGTAAGGGAGTGAGCAGTTGGGTTTTGTAAACAGAATGTTTCTCTTTGTTCTTAAGTATACATTTTCAGTGTTCCATCGAAATCTGATAAAAACGGTAGGTATCTATAAAGAACATTGGAAATTAGGAGGGGTGGGGCTAGAAGGGAAGAGGGGTTGGGCTTCTGCAACCTAATTTAAACACAATTGTTATGTATTTTTTTAATATATGTGTGCAAAGTTTCTTCAGAATCAGATAGAAACAGTGCTTTGAGTAGATTAAAGGGGTGGAAAGGTGGAGAGAGATTTGGCTTCTCTAAACCAAATGCAGACAGTATTTTTCTCTTTCTTTTGAAGTATACATGTGCATACTCCTTCAAAACCAGATAGAAACGGTAGCTTTATATAATGAACATTGACAGTAATTAAAGGGGTAGAAAGGGGAATAGGGTTTGTGTTTTTGTCAAAGTAATTTGAGTAGTATGTTTCTGTTTCTATTTGCTTTAAAGTTTACACATGCGAAGTTCCACCGAAATCGGATTAAAATGTGGGTTTGTACAATCATTAACTGATGAAAAAGGGGAGCTAGGGTATTTATTAAAATTTTTTTGGTCAGAAATCTTCTCCATAAAAAAATACATATATGTGCCAACTTTCATAAAGATCGGTCAAATGGTGTCAACTGTAGCTTTTCAAAAAGAAAATTGACAAACGTCAAGGGGCGGAAACGGGGAAAAGGGTTCAGTTTTGCAAACCAAAAGCTGACATTATTTTTCTTTTTGTTTTACAGTAAAAGTAAGCTAAGTTCTATCTAAACTGGATAAAAAGTGTGGGTTTGTATAAAAATTAAACGGTTTAATGGGGAGTGCTGGTGGTTTTTTGATTGTTTGGTCAGAAACCTTCCTCGTGAAAAAATACATATAAGTGCCAACTTTCATAGTAATAGGTCAAACGGTGGCGACTGTAGCTTTTTATAAAAAAAAATGACAAAAATCAGAGGGTTGGTAGGAGGAAGAGGGGTTGAGCTTTGGCAGACCAAATGATGAAAAGATTTTTCTGTTTGTTTTAAAGTAAACATTGGCAATGTTCAATCAAAATGAGATATGAAATATAGATTTCTATAAAATTAAGGGGCGAAAAGGGGGAGATGGAGTGGCTTTTTTTGGTCAGAAACCTAGTCCATGAAATATTACATGAATATGTCAACTTTAATGGAGATCAGTTAAATGATGTCGACTACAGTTTTGTATAAATAACATTGGCAAAAATTAAGGGGTGGATAGGGTGAGTGGGGTTCAGTTTTTTCAAAACAAATGTTGACAGCATTTTTCTCTTTATGTTTGACTATACATGTCCAGAGAACCATTGATCTCGGATAAATAATGTGAGTTTGTATAAAAATTAAGGGGTGTAAAGGGAGAGAGAGGGGTATTTTTTTATTTTTTTGGTCAGAAACCTTTTCCATGAAAAATTATATGTACACTCCTGGAAATTGAAATAAGAACACATTGACGCAGGTGTGTAAGACCCACCATACTTGCTCCGGACACTACGAGAGGGATGTACAAGCAATGATCAAACGCACGGCACAGCGGACACACCAGGAACAGCAGTGTTGGCCGTCGAAGGGCGCTAGCTGCGCAGCGGTTGGGCACCGCCGCAGTCAGTGTCAGCCTGTTTGCCGTGGCATACGGAGCTCCATCTCAGTCTTTAACACTGGTAGCATGCCGCGACAGCGTGTACGTGAATCGTATGTGCAGTTGACGGACTTTGAGCGAGGGCGTATAGTGGGCATGCGGGAGGCCGGGTGGACGTACCGCCGAATTGCTCAACATGTGGGGCGCGAGGTCTCCACAGTACATCGATGTTGTCGCCAGTGGTCGGCGGAAGGTGCACGTGCCCGTCGACCTGGGTCCGGACAGCAGCGACGCACGGACGCACGCCAAGACCGTCGCATCCTATGCAGTGCCGTAGGGGACCGCACCGCCACTTCCCGACAAATTAGGGACACTGTTGCTCCTGGGATATTAGAGAGGACCATTCGCAACCGTCTCCATGAAGCTGGGCTACGGTCCCGCGCACCGTTACGTCGTCTTCCGCTCACGCCCCAACATCGTGCAGCCCGCCTCCAGTGGTGTCGCGACAGGCGTGTATGGAGGGACGAATGGAGACGTGTCGTCTTCAGTGATGAGAGTCGCTTCTGCCTTGGTGCCAATGATGGTCGTATGCGTATTTGGCGCCGTGCAGGTGAGCGCCACAATCAGGACTGCATACGACCGAGACACACAGGGCCAACACCCGGCATCATGGTGTGGGGAGCGATCTCCTACACTGGCCGTACACCTCTGGTGATCGTCGAGGGGACACTGAACAGTGCACGGTACATTCAAACCGTCATCGAACCCATCGTTCTACCATTTCTAGACCGGCAAGGGAACATGCTGTTCCAACAGGACAATGCACGTCCACATGTATCCCGTGCCACCCAACGTGCTCTAGAAGGTGTAAGTCAACTACCCTGGCCAGCGAGATCTCCGGATCTGTCCCCCATTGAGCATGTTTGGGACTGGATGAAACGTCGTCTCACACGGTCTGCACGTCCAGCACGAACGCTGGTCCAGCTGAGGCGCCAGGTGGAAATGGCTTGGCATGCCGTTCCACTGGACTACATCCAGCACCTCTACGATCGTCTTCATGGGAGAATTGCAGCCTGCATTGCTGCGAAAGGAGGATATACACGGTACTAGTGCCGACATTGTGCATGCTCTGTTGCCTGTGTCTATGTGCCTATGGTTCTGTCTGTCTGATCTTGTGTTATATCTGACCACAGGAATGTGTATATATAGTTTCCCATTCCTGGGACAATGAATTAATGGTGTATAGCCACGGGGTCTACATTTGTTGATGCAAAGTTTCTTTTCCATGTCACGCGGATGGTGCTGGAAGAGGGGGAGCTGATTTCTTCGTGGCGGCAGAAAAGACGTCATCACTGGACTTGTTGTCCAGGCGAGGTCGAGTATTCGGGTGTGGCCCAACACACACGACTGGCTGTTCGTCCGTACTCCACGATAGACGTTTTATGGCTGGATGTGGCCGGAGGCTTAGCGTACTATCTCACAGAGGCGATCACCATTGATGTGCTTGCACGGATGGTCTAACCGCGGCACAGAGTGTCGCAATCTCCAAGCAGTTGCAACAACGGTAATGTACCGACGACAGGTCATGGTTCCATGGGTTTTTGACGAGGCTTTAGATACCCGTAAGCGATCCCTGTGATTAGACTTTCTGTTCTGATTATGGAAATATCCCTGAGCTAGCTAACATTCCACTTCACCATTGTTGAACTTTTAAGCATATTGCTCATCATAACATAGTTCAAATGATGATCTATTATTGTTTGCATTTATCCGGCAAATTGTAAGGTCTGGGTATTGCTTACTTGTTCTTTGAATATCTTGTGCTCAATATTAAACTTAAATATACCCAACAGTGTATAAGCCATAAGACCGAATAAACTCAATATTTTATTTACCTGTAATTCTTACAGCATTCAAGATTCTGATTCACCAGATTAGCCTGTTTAACAATTTAATATTAATTTTCTAGATAAACTTTCAAGGTAATAATTACCCCCCCCCTCTTTACAGAAAGGTACCATTACACCTACACAGATACATTTATGAATCATTATGTAAGACGTTATATGATTCAGTTAGATTTAAAACACACATGTAAAATGTAAGTTCCGTGGATAAAACTATAATTTATCAAATGTATTGTTTTATAATTTTTTTTTGTTACAATTCGCATCTGGAGGTGGTAGAAATTCCCACAGTAGGTACAAGAATTGATGATGTGAGACTCGTAATCACCAGATCCTGTGTTTGTTCCCTTAGTGGGGGTCTTCCTGTGTTTCAGGGGCCCCAGGGGCCCCTTTAGACGACGGTAGAGCTAAAAAAAAAAAAAAAAGTCGCCAGTTTGCCGAGAGGGCTTGTGGGCCCTCTAAACTGCGCTTGGGGTATTGTTGGGGGCCCCCTGAGCGTAGGGGCCCCGGTGCACTGCACCGCCTAGCACCATAGTAGCTACGCCCCTGTCCACAACCCGAAGGTTGGTTGGATCCTCCCGAAGGAGGCATACTAAGCCATTGTGTCAGAGGTAGGACGGCCAGTTCCTTTCCTCTGGGATCTACTGTGTAACGTGGAATCATAACCACGGAGCGTCCTGGCATAGCTCATATGATCAAACACAACTCTCAAAATTCCTGCGTCTGCCGGGATTCGAACCCGACCCGCGCTTTAACCACTGAGCTACCAGACCGCTCTTCTCGGCTAGTTACCCGAGGGTGTTTAATAAAAAGCAGACAAAGTTGATAATATGACGCAGAGAATCTAATGGGTATGTGCAAACTAAGATAATGGCACAAACAGCTGGGCCGCTGTGGCGTGGAGGGTATTCAGGAGGTGCTGTCCGGAGGGAGAGCATCGATTGGTCGGCGGTGCGCACGGCCTGTCCGCTAATTCAATTTGCTGGCTTAATGTTTTCATTTAGACTGCGCCTCCGTCCCCTCTCCTCTTTTACTTTATTTATTTTTGGGTTTTATTCGCGCCGAGTTGGCCCCATGGGGGTGTCGGAATGGCTGGCGGCAGTAAAAAGTTTTTACAGCCTCTGCACGCGGAGGTAATGGACGGCGGAGTGCAACTTCGGAAGCACTTGCCGTCTATCTTTGACGGCCTGGTGTGGCCCCACCAACACGACGTTGTTTGTCAGAAAACTGTCCGTTTCAGCTAACACTTCATCTACATCTACATCTATACTCTGCAAATCAAAAACACTGTGGGTGGCAGAGGGTGCTAAGCACCAATCCTAATTCAGCGCATTCCAATCCCGAACAGAACGAAGTAAGAAGGAATACATAAATGTATCAGTATGGCATCTTATTTCTCGAATCTTATCCCTCCTGTCATTGCGACCTAAATAGGTTGGTGGAAGAAGTATTTCGTTGCACTCGTAAATTAAAGATTTTCGCATACTCTCCAACAAATTCAAACGAAAACTACGTCGTCTGTCCGCCAAACAATCCCAGCCCAACGGACGTATCTGCTCTGTGACACTTACGTAAGGACTGTAACTAGCAGTCACGAATCGAGTGGCTCTCCTCTGTACTTTCTCTAACGTGTCAATCAATCCCTTGCGATACGGATCCAAAATTCCACAACAGTATTCCAAATGCGGACGCACCAATGTTTTGTACGCTATTTCCTTTGTATGAGCATTACAACTTCTCAAAATTCCCTTATATTCCTTTACCACACTCTTCCATTATATACTTCATGTTTTACCGTCTCTACCTGATCTAATAACCTATATTGTGTTTCTAGATACTGTTTCAGTTTGAAATATTATGGTGTAGTTCAATATATGTGGTATGCCCCATGACTCTAAGCAATCAAGGAACGGAGCGAGAAATGATAATTAATTTGTATCGAGAACAGAATGTGTGACATTTATGTCTAACCCCTGTACAGTATTTTTGGTCAGTGGATAATTATTTTTGTATTCATCATTGTTCCGAGCATAATTAATGTAAATAATTGTAATAAAGGGGTGTCCATTAATGACATGAGGTGGTTTTCCGGAATTCCGGACACCCTCCCCCCCTCCCCTTCCCAATCGACATCGTCGGTTTTCGAACCCCAAATTCCACACCTAAATTGGACCTTCGCGTCATTCGTTAACTTTTTTTTTTTTTTAGCTCTACCATTCTACGAGAGGATTTCAAAACTTCACGTGAGATTTCCATTGACCCCCTCCCCCTTGGCGAGGTTTCGTGAGATTTCGCCAGACCCCCTCGCCCCATCTATTTCACCTAACTTTATTAATGGACACCCCCTAAGGTTTCCACAGATGGTAGTGTGTGTGTAGAAAACGGGGTAGAATTAGGATCTAAGTTTTTAGGCATATTGATAGAGATTATCATCGGAGAGTGTCGTGTAAAAAGTTCGCGCGGTAAACTCACGAGCGGGCTCTGCGATTGTTTGTTAAAGAGTACGATTAGAATATTTTGTACAGGAGAATGTACATTGTGTGTAAAGTCATGTTTGAGTTTAAGAAGCATTAAACTTAACGTCAATATTAATCCGACTGTGTGTTCATCATTTAAAATTAATTTAAGGAATCAGTATCTGTCAGCTTGCAGTGTTAGAGGGCCAACCACCCAACAACACGCCATTCATTAATTAGCAGCTTACATTTGGCTCAACCTGCCAGGATTGATAAGACCAAAAGGTTACAAATGGCGCCACAGTTCACACTGCATCCAGATAAACACCATTTTACGAGATACTCACCGAATATGATAAAATACAGATAAACACTCCACCCTTTGGATTCTATTAATATTAATAAATAAATTACGCCAAAGCAATTTGCTTTAATATTATCAGCAATTGAGGAAAAATGATCCACAACATCCAGATATCTATTAATATTGTTTATTGACTACTTGACTTTGGTTATTTAATTCTTCAGTTCTCTGAAATATAGTACGGAACACGTTAAACAAACCAAATTGTGAAATTTAAGGTACGATGAAGGTTGCAAAGGTACTTCATTACAAACTTTTATGCTTTGTTACAAGAAAAATAATAGTTAGACGCATTACTACGCACACCAAGGGTCTGCACTGGTGAAGCAGCGGGAAAATTTAATTATTTATTTTGTGCGGCACAAGGATACAAATATAGTAATTACATTGAATTACGATATCCACTTTGATAGAATGCGTTGTACCTGGAGACTGCACTCACCTCAATGATTCGGCAACCTTCGGCGTGTCTCGATAATGCCCGAAGTGTTAGTTACATTGACTGCCACCGGAGCGCTGTTTGGCTAACCAGGAAATTTCAGATGAATAAACGCATTGACTTTGTTTGCGCTTGTACTGTAAAAAGGAAGTGTAAGTTTCAAATAAATAATCGAATTTATTTTAACTTAACAATATTGAAAGATAGTGTAATTGCGATGCCAGCTAAAATTCAATTGCCTGTTGTGTAGCGGAGATAAAAATTATAATTTTTGTTTATTGACATCGAGTAGACGCAGAACTTTATGTATGGGGCAGAGCATCCGATGGATCAGTTGTATTCTCTGTAACAGTTACCGGAACCAAGTGACAACATAACTTAAGAATTATTTTGACAGCAGATAATAAACTGGGAAGTTTATTAACAAATCAGAGAAAGTTTAAACGAAACGTAAGCAATAATGAAATGAATCAATAAAAAAATAATAGTTACTCGTTTTTTAAATTAAAATTTATTTAGAAACTTTTTCATATCAATAAAATATTTGACATTCAAAATGAAATGGAGTTATTTATTATCAAAATATCTAGCAATACGAGTATACTCCGAGAACCACTTTTTTTTTTTACTTATGGCTTTACGCCTCGTCGACGTCGAGGTCATTAGATGCGGGATGGGTCTGGGGACAAGGAACGGGAAGGAATTTGGCCATGTCCTTTTGTAGAAAGCATCCCGGCATTCGGATGGAGTGATTTGGGGAAACCATGGAAAACCAAAATCGGGATGCCCGGACGGAGATTCGAAACGGCGTCCGCTGGTATGCGAGGCCAGAGCGTTAACTACTCTCCCACCACTCTCGGTGATATAATCAGAGAAATTTTACTCACATCACGAAAAATATCTATAAAAAAGGTAATGATTAATCATTATTTGTTTTTATTTAGAAATTATTTCAGAACAAATACCTACTACTACGATAGGTGACAGCAGTTAGTTTTGAGGGGCATTCAAACTAGTATGGAATTTATTTCTACAGGTTGATGTCGAGAGATTGTAGTCATTTAATTGCCTCTGTAGTTGTTTTATGAAATTGATGGATCATTTAATTGAATTCAATGATGAAGTGGTACACACTGGGCAAAGTGGCAAAGCCGCGGCTGAAACGCCTACGTCTCAATAGGCTGCTGGACTTAGAGCCCCAGCAAATAGAGGATGCATGACACTGTTTTTACTAGCGTGTATTATGTCTTTACGCCTCGTCGAAGTTATTAGAGTCGACAAGGGACCGGGGCAAGGAATGGGGCGCTAATAACTTCGATGTTGACCCGCCCTAAAGCCCGAAAAACAACAACACAACAACAACAGCAAAGAATGGGAAGTAATTCGGCCATGGAGCCATCCCAGCATTCGCCTGGAGTGATTTTGCGAAACCATGGAAAACCCAAATCCGGTTAGCCGGACAGTGAGCGTCTCCCGAATGCGAGGCCAGAGCGTTACCACTCAACCACCACACTCGGTGAATGCAAATAGCTCTTCTCATAATCCAACAGTGGCAATCGCAACGAAAGATCTGCAAATTGAGATTGAAGGAATAAGCGGGAAAATGCTGGTTTCCTATAATAGTTCACTGTACCGGTACATACGAAGTGGTTGCTGCGGTTAAGCAAAGTGCTCCACAGTGGTGCCTGCAACAGGACGTGGCCGTCCAGTGGCAAAAACCAGTCCCCGCGCCGTTTGTTTTCGCAGCGAAAACAGTTATTGTGCGACCAGGCACCAGCTGCAATGTCGAAACATTAATGCGTTATTTAGACAGGCGAGCGGCAAACAAACGGGAGCCAAGCCAGCTGCCGCTGATTAATTGAGCGGAGGAAACCGACCACTTCACCGGAACGGCTCTAACTACTGTGCAGTGCACACCACTCCACCAAGCTACTGTGCTGACTACTGCTGCACATCAGACCGAACGCTCAACCCACTTGCCAATACAAAACACAATGTGACGGCCCCTTACTGAAAGTAAATATTTTTTAGAGCATTCTTGATAGTTTTTCTAATACCCAAGTCTAATAGAGTCGGCTTCTATGTGTATACTGTTGTACATTGATATGATGAGAAAACTAGGTTGGGAGTTATTGGAAGACAGAAGAGAGTTCAGGGCTTATAACCGCGATAATACACGGATGGCTGTTAGTAGAAGGATTGGGAGTTGTGAATGGAAGGGAGAAGATGACCATAATCGCAAGATGGCACTTGAATTCAGGCGAAAGGGAGTTGGAAAATTTTGTTTTGTAATTAAGAGGATCAAGGACTGGTATAAAACACCAAGAGAAATAATGGTCAATTTACCAAACGTACCGAAGGAGTTTACAGCAAGGGTTCGAAATAAAAGGCTTACCTGGGTTATCAGGGGGTTGATTTCATTAGGGGCGTCCATTAATTACGTGAGGTGTTTTTCCGGAATTCAGCCCCCCCTTTTATGGTGAGATTTGGTGAGATATGGTCCGACCCCCCTCCCTCTTAGATGAGATTTTAATGGGACCCCCCCCCCCCTCTGCTAATCGACCTCGTAGTTTTTTTGATACATTTTTTTATTTTTTTAGGTCTCCTGCTTCCGAGGGTGGTCATAACACCCCCTCCCCCCAACCCTCAGGACAGTTTCCGCGTCGTTTCTGGACCTAATCCCCCCCCCCTACCTTAAGTCAATATTCGCGTCATTTGAGGACATCACGTGAGATTTCCTTCGAACCCCCTCCCCCTCGGTGAAATATGGTGTGATTTTGCCTGACCCCCCTCCCCCCTATTTCCCCTCACGTAATTAGTGGACGCCCCCTTATAGTTAATTATTTTGTGTACCTTTTATAATTAATTTTTAGATTGTATGAACGGGGTAAACTTTCCTTTTAACTATCTATAACAGATACATAATTTAACAAGTTCAAATCTAATTTATTACTGCATTTATAGCTGAACAAAAGAGACAATCACAACTGAATGGATCTGACACATGTAAACTTACAAAGAAAACAATCATATGGAATTCCCAGAATTAGCAAATTGTCCAACCGAATAAAATTTCTGCTAGCTTGAAAGGAATTTATGGGGCGTCCATTAATTACGTGAAGTGAAATAGGGGAGGGGGTCCCGGAGGAATCTCACCAAGGGGGAGGTAAGTTCGACGGAAATCTCATGTGAGTTTCTGAAACTCTTGAAGGACAGTGGAGCTAAAAAAAAGGTTCACAAACACGGATGTCGAGTTTAGGGGGGGGGGGGGGGGTTAAGGTCTAAAAACGACGCAGGTCTTGTCAAAATCTCACGTCATATTAGGAGGGGGGGGATCTCAAGCAAATCTCACCAGAGAGAGAGGGGGGGGGTACCGGAATTCCGGAAAAACACCTCACGTAAATTATCGACGTCCTCTTACTGGTATCTAGAAGAATGCAAGTCACTAACACTTACCAGTCCGTCCATAAGGTCTTGAGGATATCACCATTTTCGATGCCCTGTATAGTTACTACATGCAAGAAATAGCCGGAGTGCAGCTTTAGACTGAGAAACTGACTAATCACCGAGCCTTTAGACACGGCGCGTAGGTACGAATCCTTCACAAACACTCGTCGGAGCGGGCTCGCTCCGATCCTCTCAGCCAGGGCCGGCGTTAGGGGGGGGGGGGGGGTTAAGCGGGGCAAAAGTACCCGGGGCCCGGGCCATCAAAGGGGGGCCCGCCGGCCTGGATGTCTAAATAAATAAAAATCAAACACAAATTTTAAAATCTGCACCAATAATTTTGAACATTTTTGTATTAAAATTTTCTGAATTTATAAAAAAAAAACAAAGTGTAATGTAAAAATATTTTCGGGGGGGCGGGGAGGGGGCCTAAGATCTCTTACCCGGGGCCAGAGAATCCTAGCGCCGGCCCTGCTCTCAGCTCCTAAGCCCAAGACGTCCTCTCTTAGGGGACATCCATAAATTACGAGAGGTGTTTTTCCGGAACCCCCCCCCCCTCTGGTGAGATCTGGTCATGAACCCCCCCCCCTAGAAATCATCCTCGAAACTTTTGTAGACTTTTTTTTTTAGGCCTCACCCTTCAAAATCCGGCCACAACCCCACTTTTAGACGAAATACTCCCATAAAATCGGCTTTCGCGCAATTTCTAGACTTTGTTTTTGTTTTTACTTCCACAGTCCAAAATTTATTTCCCAAAACCTCACGTAAGATTTCCGTAGCCCCCCCCCCCTTGGTAAGATTTGGTGAGATTTCGCCGGACCCCCCTCCTATTTCATCTCACGTAATTTATGGATGCCCCCTTAGCTGCAGAACGTGTCGCTCCACTCTCCCTCCTCCTTTTTTGTCTTTCCTCACCAATAGCCGTTTTCTTCTGACCAGAATAATCCTCGAGAACATGCAAAATTGAACTTTCTATTAGGACAAGATATAGATATTCCGTGTTCATTGGTCAGTCACACAACAGCTCATCCAACCATTTTCGGAGTACCCCGAGATCGTACGGGACCACACGAACATTTCGCCAAAGATGGCTTAGGTCCGACCTCCGTTCTATCCCAGCTGACTCGATCGCTTGCGGGGCAGGCATTCCACAGTAACCGTTACCGTTGCTGTCCGTCTCTTCAAGATTTCCGCTTACCTGGCGCTAACGGAATCTAGCACTCCTGCCGGGTGTCTATTGTCTTTAGCAGTATGTTACCTGCCTCAACTGTTCACCCTACGTGCGTATGATGAAGGTCGCAACTGTATTCACTTGATTATTAAATAAATTACATCAAATGCTTATCAGATCACACCTGTTACAGTGGGTAGTGGAAAATCATGGCATGGGAAGATGGGGGTGTAGGGACATTGCCTACTGAATGTGTGTGTTCCATCGCAATTGAATTAATTATAATTAAATATGTAAGAGGGCCTCGTCTGTCTGTCACTTTGTCCAGGCATCACGCAAATATGCCGAAACTATTAAACAGATGGTGTTTTCATAGTTAACATCTGTGGAATCTCTTATGACTAATCGAGATCTAACGACGGAGTAAGAAATGATATTTCGTTCATACCGAGAATGCATATGTGGCACAGACCATACTGATCGCAGATGAACACTCTATTACGATATAACCACCAAAGATCACGCCACAACACAGATAAAATCCCAACCCTTTAGATTCCATTAATATTGTTTTTTGATTACGCAGTTTTCGGAAATATGGTACGGAAATGTCAAGTACTGTATCAATGATCAACACTCCAATAAGCGTAACGAAATTGAAGCATTTAATATACACTAATGGTTACAGAGGGTTCATATTACATATGTTTAAGCTTTGGCACTAGCAGAAAAACAATAGATTGTATTACTACGCACTCCAAGTTTTCCCGCGGGCGAAGCAGTCGAAAATGCTAGTATTTAATTAAAGCAGTTTGATCTTAGGGAAGCTCAAGGACTGGAAAACCTCGGTGACACCATTTATGGGTGTCGTGGTTAGTATTGCATCCACATTATAAGCAAAAAATACAAGAGTTGGTGGAGTTACAAAGGGCAGTTAGAGCTGCATCTGGAAATTACTGTGGGATACAATCAGTAACTGATATGACGATGGAGCTGAGTTGGGAGTCCTTATAACACTGGAGACGAGTGAAGAGTGTGCTGGGAGTTCGCAAGGTTACATTGACAATAAGCCTGTTTAGAACAATTAGTAAGAATTTAGAAGAATTAGCAGAAGAATTAGGAGTCGCTTAAGATAAAGAAAAGATGACCATGACTACGTTCTTTCTCTTTATTTGGTAAGTCGGGGAGTGGAAAAATTTTCATACGAAAAGATCACATCTGCACTCTTTAATACTTCCAAGTCCCTTTAAACGCGCAATTCGCCTCTTGTCGTGGCTAACTAACCTGACCCGGTAATCCTACCGGGTATAGTTGACCGGCAGCTTAATGTGGTGTCGGAAACACAGAAGGGTTCTAGCGTACTTCATATTCCCATAGGTGAAGGTCGGGCTAATCACAGCTGAGACCGGATTCGAAACGAGGACCTTCGATTCCAGTCAGACGCCTCAACTACGGAGTTACCAGACGGTTCTGCTCTACGGTAATTCTTCCAAACAAATCTAACTGTTCCAGTAATTAGCTGATAATTAGCATCATGCGGGAACTGGAACGGCTCACCCAGCGACTAAATGAATCTGAACGAGAGAATGGACATTTGAACATCGTGCGTCGCGTATTTTTGGGGATTTTGGTTTGAATTCTTTTTGTTACAAAGGGAAATGTGTAAGTACAACCATGTTGCGCATACATTATTTTAATATAATCAATATTATTTACTGTTAAGTGTTGATATTTTTAACGATGTAAGAACGAGTAATTTTGACAACAGAAAGAATTGTAGTTTTGATTTTGTTTAATATTAAAATGTACAGGGCATAATTTGTAAATTAGGGAAAGTTTTAGTAGATAATTTGAGATGGTTATCGCTTTTTTATTGATCATAACTTAGTGAGATTTTATTAATTTCAAACATTTATTAAATGCGTTTATTCTAAAATGCGATATTCTAACATCTATTTTATTTTACATTGCTAATTTTACCTAAACTTACTTTACAAAATGGATAATTTACTTAAACTTTACAAAGTACGGAGGAAGTCATCCCGTAACCTGTACGCGAAGTGACTCGATCTTTCTGTACGCGGCGCGAATCCACACAATGATTCATACTAGAGCTCGATTGTACCACAAGTAGCAATTCGATAGTAACGAGTGCTGACTGGTTCAGTAACAATAACGAATACATAAGGATACACAATTTCTCGTTACTTTTACAGCTCTAATGATGTGACACCTCAATTTTTTCGTTATAGTGGTCTGCGTTAGTATTTTGTTCATCAAAAAATGAGGTTTAAAAATTGATATTTTTTTTGTAATCTAACCTTTATAAAGACAACTACGCCAACCCCTCCCTCTCCCCGTCCCCTCCACCACCCCCCCCCACCCCAACGGTTAGTATGTCCGTCGAACTTTCTATAAAAGATTTTTTTCCCGGAATGACTGGGAAGAATTTAACAAACGTGTTTCAAATTGTTACTGTATGGGAAAATCAACTACAGCCATAAGGGTAGACTCAGGCATGAAGATAAAGAAGTTTTAAGTAAAACTCTTCAGTGAGCATTGTGTGGATACGAGTGTGTGATTGGTTTCGGAAGCTCTCCACACGGCATGAGCCAGGCTGCGGCTAGTGTGAACAGCCTGTCCTTCATCACAAAGAGCGCGTCGAGCTGCCCGTTTGGTAAATGGCCGCATTTACATATCCAACAGCAGCGCGGTCACCTATTCCGGAAGCGATAATCCATTAACCGGTGACCAAATTAACTGCGGATTTGCATAAAATATTCCTCGCGGTATCGAAGTTGATGTTATAGACCCGGCGGGGCCATTTCTGATGTCGTTCAGTATTTACGAGCACCACATCTGCTCTCAGCTGAAACACCTGTGCGCAAATGGCCGCTCGTTGGGATCCTTATAGACGAAATACTAGTTCCTCTGCCTGCTGTAAGATACACAGTTTATAGACGCGGAAGGTGTTTGTTGAAGGTTATGCGTGTGAAGTTTAGGAGGTAAGAGGTCCCCTGCTACCGGTTTCTTTCGCGTGAAAAATTTAGGGTCTAGTCGTAATCCGTTTCGTTCAGCCCTTCGACAACTGGGCGATTTACGTCTATCATCAGTTATTGGACTGTAGTAGCCATCTATTATCGACAGAGGATCAAGGCTGCAGGTGAATTTTTAAGGTGTAGAAACCAACGGAAAGCGGATCTCTATTCCTGACGCTGAACAGTCTACCGTCTGTCACAGGGCACTGCTACTTAAACAGATTAAGTTGGAGACTTCAAATTAACACATTCTGTGTGCTTTGTTGGTACAAAACAAAATATCGTATTTAAAATTTTGTAAAATTATATTCTGTAGAGTGTTCACAGAAATGAAGTGGATGGAAAATATTTTTTTTCTACACTAGCACGTGAGGTGTAAAAGTTTATACCGACGAGCGGCCTGGTAGCTCAGTGGTTAAGGCCGTAGTTTCTAAGGTACGTTGCTTCGGTCCAAGGTTCAAATCCCAGTGGATGAGGGAATTTTTAAGAGTTGTGTTTGATCATATGTGCTACGTCAGGTCGTTCCGTGATCTAGATTCCACCTTGAACTGTAGGTCCCAGAGGAAAGGAACTGGCCGTCCTACCACTGACACAATGGCCTGGTATGCCTCCTTGGGGTTGTGGACTAACTTTAGATTTTTTAGAGATACTTTGTTTTCAATTTTTTTTAACTAAAAAAGAAAGACACAAAAGTCAGATGTCTGTTTCAGGTTATTTTTGTTATGGGGGATATCTAAAAAATGCTATTACCTAGGAAATTCAAATTTCTCCAAATATCGATCATATCATGTATTTAAGTGACAAATTCTAAAAATACTTCTATCTATTATGGTTTCTATGTTTCGAGCAACACAAGCGAAAGTTCCTATTTTCTGGTTAGTTGCCACTAATTAATACTATATTACTGAAACTTTCTCCTGACTGACAATTAATTACGTGCATATAAATATTCCCATGTCTCGGTGGTCGGACGGGCAATCGAACCAGTGACCTCACGAAGGCGAGGCCAGAGCTGGGAGACGTGAAGCAGAGTTCGCAGCCTAATACGAAAACGTGTCAAGTACTAATTTTTTTTAAGAAGCTACTTTCTTCTGACATACCATATCCAAGATATTTGTGAAGGTATTTAGAGTACAACTCTCACTTGCCCGGTTATTGGTAACGAGGGTTAAAGCCCATTGCACGGGCATTGTGTGTGGCTGCTGAAAATTTTTTAATGTGCATGCCGATAACCGTCTCATAAGTTGTGATTAAAGAAAATACTTTTCTACGTAGTAAAATCTTTTTCCATTCGATTTGTCGCTATTTCTTCCACAGCAGGCAGTGGGAGACAAACAGAATACACAATGACTAAAACAGACTCGTAGTGAGAAAACGAACATTGCATTTCTGCCGGGCATTACAATATTTTCAACCGCAATGAATTTTCCAAATTTTGCGATATTAACGTGGTAATGTTGGTATGAACGTATGAAGTGCGTAATTACAAATTTCTAACATAAATGGTTTAAAAGTTATGAGGGTGTAACAGACCGACAAATTAGCGAATCCATAAGGGTTCTCGTTTCCAGCCAGAAGGTACAGAACGCTTTAAACGATTTCTCATCAATTAAAACTGGATCTACGTCTACGGTGTAATAAAGAAGAAAGCGTTGGAAGCTCCTCTAGTTTATGCAGTAGTGACAGTAGTCGACTGCGCTGGTTTAGGTTTTTGAGGGATGTTCGCTTGCTTACGAAAGCAGTAGCAGTAATCAACAAAATTAACCGTTGGAAGGAGCGCCAGAATATTTTATCAACGGGTAAGGCCGTGAAATTTGACGACGTTGAAAGGAACTTTACCACCTGCTACTAAAACCTTAAGCTTCTGGAAGGAATACAGTTGTTAACTTTTTCCGCCGGACGGAATAGGGACGGGAAAGAAGTTACCAACGGCGGAAATCGTAAAATTCTGGGGTCGAGGGTCCTTAACGACTCCGGCCAGAGTCCTTCTTCCCCGTGTTTTAGAGTTGTTTCCCTCTTCGCTTTACTACGGCGCTGGAAGAAGGCTGCACCCAACCAGCCTGGCTTTGACGAACTGACTTTATGTGTAAACTGAAGGTCAAAATATGAGCACGACAAAACAGTGAAACGATGTTGTTAAAGGCGATTAACCTCCTAACATATTATCCTGCTTCGTGTTTCCCTTTTTTTTTTATCTGCTTAACGTCTCTCTAACTGATAAGGAATGGGAAGGAATTCGGCCATGGCCTTTTGAAGGAAGCATCCCGGCATTTGCCTGGAATGATTTGGGAAACCATGGAAAACCAAAATCTGGATGCCCGGACGGGGATTCGAACCGCCGTCCTCCCGAATGCGAGGCCAGAACGCTAACCGTTACACCACCACGCTCGGTTCGTGTTTCCCATGGTGAATTCTCTACACATCTTTCAAAGCTCAATAAAAATAGAAACTAATTTTTTTTTCATTAAATTTAAGGGTGTTTTTTCGGAACCACCCAGGTAATCATTTACAGCAAGGTGGGCAAATTCAAATGTACTGGCGAGCATTTGTTGTATTTAAATTTCTATTGTAACTTCAGTTAAGTATTATGTGGCACACAGGCTAACTAGAATCGAGATTGTGGCCCATCTCCAAACTTGATTCCGAAGTTTTAACTGCTTATCGACCAGGTTCAGTTCCGGCTAGAAAGAATATCATTGTTCAGAGGAAGGATTGTAATGGCGCAGAATATCTGTTTCGAGATATTTTCGCTTCTGGATCAATAACAGTTGTTTTGGCGTTCTTATCTGTTCGCCTTTGTGTAGATTCGTGTGTTTCCCTGCAATAGATTTTGTAAACACGTTAGAATAAAAGTCTGTCGATTTGTTACGCATTCTCGATCTGGCTTTTTTTTTATTCTTTTTTTGATTGAGTTTTAAAAACTTTAATTCAAGCTCTTTTATTCTACAACATTTCCGTTATAATTTGGTAAAAGCCAAGTAAATACAAACAAATATTTGTAAACGATTCTGATATACATTACTAACAGTTATAAATTTGTATATCTTTCGTCATAAAGAAATTTGTGTTTACTATAATGATTGATAGCAGCGAAGAATGGTATTTTATAACAAAAATTTTATACAAGCGAAAATATTGTCAGGAAATATCATATTCAACTGTTCATACTGACGCTTTCTAGCTTATAATTTTTTCAAGTGTACACAGCATTAAATAATTAATTTAGCTGTATTATTTATGATGCTTTTAATCAAAATCTGAGATTTAATTTAAAGAGATTTTCAGTAAGTATGATTTGCTCAATAGAGGCCTGTACGAAGCACTTTTACGTAACTCGTGCTTACAGAAACATAAATGAAAATATAAAATTAAATGCGAGTTTGAGTAATTTACAATTTCGATGATGTTGATTGATCGATAGAATTTGTATTGTGACAAGTACAAATACTACATTTGGAAACTTATAGTTATTACTAGGATAAAGTCACTTATATATTTTTACAGTTGTTAAAATATTGCTTAACTGCATACACAAGATGTTCATTTAACAAGCTTTATATTTAGTGTTATCATTTTTATCAGTAGAAATTTTCTTTAGCGTTTCAAGAGGTGGGTTGTAGATCTCCACTCTTGTTTATTCATGTCCTGAATTTATTTTTGTAGTCCGAAATGCATCATAAGTCAGATTGTTACAGTTCAGACCGGACATCTACTAGTCTCTGTCTGCAGTACGGATTGCCAAGAACTTCATCTAAACAGCGTAATAAATGTAGGCCTTACTTATTTCTACAGTATTTGCTCCAACGTTCGCGTTTTGATGCACTATTTTAGAGCTTTCCGGTCTTTGCTACTCTAATGAAAGTAAAAATCAGAGAACTTTACATTAGTCGTACGATGTACTATACAGCAAAATTAAGTTAAAGCTTACACACATTGTTTTACGTGTTTCCTGAGGCACACTGTGTAACTATAATTTGCATCTCTGTTAGTTTTAAAGTAATTTATTTGTTATTTTCGTGTCGAATGTAGTGATATACCAAAACTGCTTCTATGCTGGCGTCAGTTTACCTATCCGGATAGATGGGTTAATTTTATATTTGTAACAATTGTATACATTAATGAGCAAGAACATTATGACCACTGTTCAATGCAAGATTAGATGTTTTTTATTTTTATTTATTTATTTTGCTTTACGCCTTGTGGACGATTAGAGCGGGAAAGGACAGGGGACAAGAAACTGGAAGGAGATAGGCCCTGGTATTTTGTAGGAACCATCCCGACATTCATCTGTGTGATTTGGGGAAACCATGGAACACCCATGTCTGAATGGCGGGACGAAAGTTCGACCCCGCGTCCTCCAGAATGCGAGATGACATGCCGTCTAGTGACGTTGTGGGTACTTCATGCGGTGAGGAAAGTACATAAACGGAGCAGAGACGCACGGCGAGACATTCTGACCACGACACGTTTGGCAAATGGGAAATTCCATTGACCAAGGGCAGATTGTTACGACACGACGCCTGGGAATGAGCATCACGGGAACGGCGAGGCTGGTCGCCTCTTAGCGTGTTAGGCCGGTCATCCACTGGAAACGAATTTCGTCCGACACATATTGCCTCTCTGTCATAATTGATTAAACACCAAACGGAAGGAGTGTTTTTGCAAAATGTATAGTGGCTTACATTTCGTAAACATATATATATATATTATAAGAGTCAGGGCCGAATTTAGGATGTGTAGACCCTTGGGCTAAAGCTGTGATGCGCGCCTTGCCCCGCAAATATTTTGAAATTCAACCTCGCATTTTATAATTTTTTTCTAACCAAAATTCTAAAATAAACATTTGAAATTTATTATTCAATTCTAGAATATTTTACTATATCGTATCTAGTAAAATATAAAATTGTTGAGATAAAATGAAAACAATTGGAAATCATTAAGATACTCAAGACAAATTATTAACACCGCTCTGCACAATTGTAGAAGAAAGAGAATGCGGAGAGTTTTGTCCATGTTGGCAATTTCGCAATAGTCAATATTTCAGTTTTAAAAATAAATAAACATTATAAGAAACAAGCAAATTTTGTTTTGTGGCGCGGGCTCATCGGCTGCAGCCTATATAGCCTGTGTCTAAATGCGGTCCGGACAAGGGTGATACCTAATAATCGTTTGAAAATGTTCCACTACGAAATTCAAATAATTGTCTTTACAATTTTTAGTAAAATAACTATTATAACTGCGTTGATGCACTTACAATAACATACATGTTGTTTTTTTTCATCATAACAACATGTATGTTATGTTGCAAACAAATGCAACAAGAAGCTTACAATCAATATTTCAATGGATATGATGCCAAGTGTTTAGTCAGAAATATGTATAAGTGTAAAACAGTTTTCTACTTGCGAAAAAGAAGATCTGTAAAAAGCATAAAGTGCTGTTCCAGACCGCCATTTAAATATCATCACCCTAGCTCCCCTGACGATGCCCCACAACATAAGGGCGAAACGCATATGGAAACAAAGTAACATTAACATACCGAGCGTGGTGGTGTAACGGCTAGCGTTCTGGTCTCGCATTTGGGAGGACGGCGGTTCGAATCCCCGTCCGGGCATCCAGATTTCGGTTTTCCAAATCACTCCAGGCAAATGCCGGGATGCTTCCTTCAAAAGGCCATGGCCGAATTTCTTCCCATTCCTTGCCCCCTCCCCCCCCATCCTTTCCCGTCTCTAAAGAACTCGCTGTTAGAGAGACGTTAAGCAGATAATAAAAAAAATATAAAAAAACATTAACATCAACAGTTGTTTCCAGACTGAATTTTGATTTATAATGATGGTTTGTAATTAGTCAAACCTTCATCCCACATCTGTTCTGACTCACTGCTTATTCATCGCTTGCCAGTTTCAATTTATAGATGCCACTAACAGTTTCTTATTGTTAGTGTTTCATTGATACGTAATAAGAGAAAATGGTAATACTTTCGACTTTAACACGGATAACCCGTCGTCAACAGGAAGTAGATGACCAGAGATTTGCAGAGAAGGTGTTTTTACTTGAAAACAAGAAAACTTCGGCGTTTAATTTGTACCATCAGCACGCTTCAGACCTAGTTGCAAGTATACTGCACTGTCACAGTGATGACGTAAAAAGGGAGAACATAATATTTAATGCAGACCATCCGTGTAAACGGCCATACTCGAACTGTCAGTCTTTGAGGCATGATTTTTTGTTTTTATTTTACTTATGGCTTTACGTCCCGTAGACGTCGAGTTTATTAAAGGCGGGAAAGAATTCGACAATGGCCCTTTTAAAGGAAGCATCTCGGCATTCACCTGGAGTGATTTGGGGAAACCATGGAAAACCAAATTCTGGATGCCCGGACGGGGATTCGAACCCGCGTCCTCCCGACTGCAAGGTCAGAGCGTTACCGCTCACCCTCCACGCTTGATTTGAGGCATGATACCAGTGCGTTAGCCATAACGCTGCAACAGTCGCCCGCTCCCAAGGGAAATTACTGGTCTTCAAAGCAGACAGAACTTCATACACCTGCAGCCATTGTTAGCCAACCAAGATTGAGCAATGAATTTATAAGTAGGTTCATACACTAGTTTAACCTCCTGAATATATACGTTGGACCACAGGTAAAGTAGTACAATTTCGATGTGCTTACTACTCATTTAATTTAACTGATTCTTCCGAGTTTCATTAAAATTAAAGATAATAAATAATATGTGTGCTAATTTTTTTATTTTTTAGTACTGTACATTTTTTGTCACCAAGCTCTGTCCTATTATGTGAAATTCATTTAATCCTAGTAATTATTAGTAATAAACCCGTTGCTTAATATCTGTAATGTTAATTACCTCAAAAGTTTTTGTGAAATGTTAATATCAAACTACCATGACGCGGTATGACACTTCAGTCTGTAGCATAAATACATGAACACTACTTAACTTTTCAAGTTTAAACTGAATATTCTATTGAAAGATGTGATGTAGAATTGATTACAAGTGTTTTGATTCAATCAAACATTACTTTAGGAACTGAATTCAAATATGAGCTTCATAAAGTATGAAATGTTGTATATTATAGGTTTACGTCAATCATTATTTATAAATATTTAAATCCAATGATTGGAACTTATTTATTATCACTTCTCAAATATTACCGATATTTTATATTAACAACAATGATTGGGATAATAAATTAATATATGAAAACATGAATCAATAAGTATATTTCAGGGTTTTATTCGACATCTGAGGAGATCTAAAATAATTTTTATTAATTGAAATTCAAATGAACTCAATCTTTGATGAGAATCATTTCAGTGTTAACTGAACTGAGCAAGGCACTTATGGGAGTATTCGTTATGAACAAGTCCTGCCTGTCCCGATATATTATCACATTTTCGCAGGTGAGTGAATGAGTTTCCGCAGTTGGGAAAGGAGCGTAGTAACGGACCCTTTTGACAATGTGGCTGTATTGTGAGTGATCCTTGGTTCTTGCATCATTGCAGCTGTCTGCTATGCTCACCGTCAAGACTCGAGACGGAATAAAAATACAGCTCCTCATTCATCAGTTCGGTTTACCTCTCGCTCAATGGCGGGGGTATGATCTCAACTAGGGATTGCAATCCAGCAAAGCGGGATCCCGCAATCCCGCGGGATCCCGCATGATTAGACAGTCTGGCGAATCCCGCACAAAATTAAGCGGATCCGCAATCCGCAAAATCCGGCGGAAACGCGTGTCAGTCTGCGTGACTCGCTGCCCCATCGGGTCTCTGTCGGATATTTTGCGCTGTTTGCCTGTTACCCTTTCAGTCGGCATTTGACTCTTGTGAACAAACGTTTGTTTTTGTCAATGTTCTTCATTCGTAAGTAAATAGATACACTTTTACGTATTCATCAAAACTTACTTTTGTTTCGAGTACACATTACTGTAATTTGAGTTATGGTGCGTATTTAGTACGATTTTCTAACTATATAATTATTTTTTAAGAGTCGTACACGTTATCAAAACTACACGGTTACAGCTTTCTATTCACGGTTTCATTATTCCCATTTTCTGTATTTGCAGAGAAAGTAATTGTGACAATTTCATAATTGGCAGCTGAAAATTTGATTATTCGTTGATATGAAACTAATGTTATCGTAATTTTTACGATCTTGTACCTATTTATTTAACAGCTATCAAAAGAAAATTGTATATCCTTTGACTTATTTTTGTTTTGGCCGCTGCCTCAATGCGTTTCTTTGACGAAAGCCACCTGCTTACATGTGCCGCTCAGACTTTCGATTAATCCCTCTTCTCCTAGTTATTATTTCGAAAAAAGGTAAAAAAGTTATAATGAAATTTTCACGGGTGTATCGACGAATTGTGTTGTAGGAACACCATACTTCGCCGTCTTCCTCACGTGTGTAATTTCGTGCGTTTGCAATGAAATCCGGAGATGCAACCTATGAGGACTTCACTGCAATCATTCGCCGAGAAAGTCTCCTTTCTTACTGAAAAGTAATAATTTCCACTCTAAAAACGTCGTTACGCCACATAAGTAAATCTGATAAACTTGACAGTTTACGTGTTGGTGGATAGTTTCTTTTAATAACATTGAATCAACTGTAATATCAATCAAGGAATCAAGAGATATAATAATGAATCACGCAAAAAAAAGGTCAAGTTTCGTGCTTGTACAGTGACATAAAGTTATGAGATCTTGTTCTGAGCCAAGTCTACACTTTACAGAGTATATTCACTTCACTTTGATAAATGGAATGCTTTTCTCGGTGTTATGGAACGTTTATTTAGAATTAAAAAAAAAAAAAAATCTGGTAACTTGGCCATTAAGCAAACCATGTTTTTAAACTTATGTAATGTATTCTAAGGCACATAATATGACCTAAGACTCAATATTTTCCATTTTTGTTATTTATTTAAAAATTGGTTTAGATTAAACAACAAAAATGTAAAACCTCGAAATACACTTAATACACGCTAAAAAGTTTTAATGTCATTTTGCCAATCAAAATATTGTTAAATGTTAATTTTTATCATTTAACATTAAAAATTATTTACTAATTTAATTATCATTTATTTTATTAACGTTTTAAGTAACTATGTTTTAGATATATGGGTTAAAAAACTGTTTGTACCAATCCCGCACGGATCCCGCGGGATTGGCGCAAATCACGCGGGATTGAAAACACTGCGGGATTGCAATCCTTAATCTCAACCAAGTGTGACTATCGCTTCTCCATTGCTCATATGAAACAGAAAAAAAACACATAAAAATATTGTTCACCAAGCACAAAAATTAGATCACGCGTTTCTGTTGAGTATCTCGGCATCCATAACTATGCGATGGTGAGAGGACTCGTGCCCTACCGGTGATAGAATCGGATTCGTCAGATCCGGAGCATTTACTCTATTGGAGGACTGCTGTGCTGCCATCTGTCTGAGAAACGCATAACTATGTTGGGTGTAATAAGTTGTTTTTTTTTTAATGTATTGTTTATGAGGCATAAATTCGGAACCGTCCCAGCATCCGTCTTGTCGATTACGGGAAAGCACCTAATATCACAATCAGGATTTCCTTTAAGGACTGGATGCTGGTCCCATTGTACTGTACCTCGCGATATAGTATTGTGGAACCTTAAACGCGCGGAGAGACCTTCCCGAGTTCGTTTTTATTTTTATATTTAACGTTCTTATTTCGTCGTTAGAAACAAGCAGTTTCAAACAGCCATACAGACGCCATAGAACGCAGACAACGAGATGAGAAGAGTTCGAAATAAACAGAAAACTACAGTTGCCACTAGGGTTCGGATCTTTATGACAAAAAAAAACAACAGATATATGCAGGCAAATATGACCTAAAAATGACAAAATATGACCAAACATTTAAATTTACTATACATTATAACATACTCAATTACACATTATTTATTTCATCTAGTAGTGTCGCTCTAACGTAGACAGCATAATCTGCCTCCCTGCACTCACTCATTGGGAAATTAAATTTTAAATCGTTTTGTTCAAGTAACTTTAATTTCAGATAGAAGATTAGATAACAGAACTCTCTCATCTATACTAAAATACTCCTTCCTAAATTCCCTTACGTAACTTCGCACTTTCAGAAAATTTTACCATCGACATGGCGATAGGTCTGCTCACTGATCCAATGCAGATTTAACGATGACTGAGGAAATTTAATTGAGATATTGATTGACGCTGGTCGATATAGGCATGCTTCTGATGTATGGTAGATATTAAAAGGCGGTCGGAACATTACGTTTAGAGAGTGACAATAATGTTTAACTTTAATTTTTGACTGGTGAATTCTGACCACAATGAAGATTAGTTTTGTTCCCCCCCCCCCACCCCCATCTGTATAGCAGAAGTATAGTTCTGTGAATAATTATCTTAATTTCTTCCCATCTATATTTAGGGAATTCCCGGTACTATTAGAAAACTACCAGATTTTTCCTCAAAATGTGACCATATGACCATAAATGTTATCGAAATATGACCAAAACTAGGAAAATTGTCTGAATATGCATTTATTTCCTATATAAAATACATTTAAATACAATAAGAAACGTTGAACCAGTGTTTAACTCAGAATTTCAGCTAAAAAAGAAGGCAGGGAAAAAAAAATGACTTTTCCTAAAGATCCGAACCGTAGTCATCACATGTGTTAGGAAGCGTGTATAAAGCATTTGGCTTCATTTTGGTCTCCTGTGAACCCCCCCCCCCCTCCCCCCGACGTAGCCCGACGTGGCTTTTTCTTCCCCCTCCTCCCCTCCCCCTCCCCTCCCACATAGAGCGTAGTTTTTTCCATATTGATTCCAGAAGGCATTTTGTACTGTTTTCTCTTGTCAGACTATCGTATATTACGTCCGGAGATAATAAAATGACGGAAATAAATATTTACATGCTTCTGTGTGTTCTGTATTTCATTTTAACTGTGACAAATAATATGAAAGAAAAGCTACGTGGCCTGGCACGGAACCCCCCCCCTCCCCCACGTAGTCCAACGTAACTTTCCAGCCAACCCCTCCTCCCCCTAGACCGAGCCACGTGGGGATGAGGAGTCAGTATTCGCATACGCCTGTGTGTTAGCTATACTGGTTTATGCGCGTTCTGTCTCGTTCACGTAGTGAAGGCGATAGTCAGCCTTCTTCTTCTTCTTTGGGGACTGACTTTCCTCCCTGCCCGCCGAGTGCTAGGGTCTTACCGCCACACGGCCCACTTCCAGGTGGAGTGGGACCCCCTGGCGTGAGGTTAGGGTCGTTACTGATCTTGAAACCTTACGGTGGCAACGACCGATCGGAGCAACACTCCCTTTTATGTCCTGAACATCGGCCCCTAAATCTTGCAGCGACCATGAGCGGCTCTTCGGAAAACGACGACCCTGTCAACTATCCTGAAACTGACATGGACACTACAAACATTGCTGAAGAAGACCTGCAGCTAAACCAGCCCAATATGGAAGATTCTAGTAATCAGGATATGGTCACGGACGACTGCGAAGTGCGTCGGAAACGAACACTTGGCTCTCCCTCTGATCTTGCAAACGCCAATAAGAAGCGTGTCCTCTCGGTGTCACCCAACGCCAACGTAGCCAGGAAGAACCAGAACAAGAAGAATAGAAAGGCAGCTGTAGATCCAGATGGCTTTCTACATCCACAACGCACTGCGCCGGCAGCTCAACTTTCCACATCTGAAACCAGTAATGAAATCCCAGTCACCGCTAATCGGTACGACCAACTCGCGGCAGAGGATGTCACTACATCCGCATCCACATCCAAACCGCCTAACGAACCCAAACCCGCACCAATTGTGCTCACATTCAAACAGGACTTCAAGACGCTTGATATCCTGCTTAAACAACTCTGCAAGGCTGGCCACGAGATCAAGCCAGCTGGCCGTGATCTCTACAAGCTATCCACTAGGAACAAGAATGACAGTGACTAAGTACCTCTCCGACAACAGTCTGCCATTCTACACATTTCCTTCAGTACCAGAGAAATTACTGAAGATAGTGATCAGGGGCCTCCCTTTCAATATGCAACCAGATCATCTGAAGGAAGAACTGGAGGACGCAGGATATGTAGCAAGGACTGTGACCAAGATCAGGTCACCAAAAACACACCAAGAAGTCCCCCTCTTTTTGGTAGTACTAACAGACTCCGTTGAAAATAGATCAATCTACCAGATGACATCGCTATGTTCCATAAGAATCACTATGGAGAAACTACGCAGCTCGCGGGGACCACCCCAGTGCTTCAATGTCAAGCTGTAGGGCACATCTCCAGACACTGCGACATGCCTGCAAGATGTGTCAAGTGCGCTGGCGACCACCCTACCAAAGAATGTACACTGGTTAAAGGTGAAACACCTCCTAAATGCGTCAATTGTGGCGGCGACCATGTCGCCAGCTACAGGAAATGCACAGCGTTTACCCGCTACAATGACAGACAAAGGAAGAACAATGCCGCATACGCTGCAGCAATGAAGAAGCAGCAGCAACAACAACAAAAGAAACTTACCCAGGAAGACTTCCCGGCTCTACCGACACAAGAGAACAGCACGCCTGAAGACAATATGACAGCAACGGCCAGCAGACAAGCAGCTGATCTAGATAACAATCCTGTCCCGAGCAAAGATTGCGCCAGCCGTGACTACGCCAGCCGGTTGACCGGTAACCAAAAAGACAGTAGATCACCCCCAACAAGAGGCAAAAATCAGTCTACACCAGACAACTGTCCGCCCGCGGCAAGAGGCAGAGATCAACCCGGGCCCTCAAACCAGCAGCAGTCTCAGCACCAAAATGAAATTGTGGTGCTTTTAAACATGGTGCAGTCGCTCCTTACAGCCGTGACAGCAATGATCATTGACCTCCCGCGACAAATCTCAGCCGAGGTGCAAAAAGCAATTGAGGCCACCCAACGTAGCGCAGCAAACTCAACCCAAAATGGCCAGTAAAATCGAAGGGTTAACAATCTGCGAATGGAATGCCAACGGCATATGGAGGCAAATGGGGGAATTCTCAGAATTCCTGCGCGATGAGCAAATTGACATCTGCCTTGTCAATGAGACTCATCTAAAACCACAGGTTCGAGCTGCAGTCCCAAACTACAGCTGCTACCGAAACGACCGCTTGACTGCCGGAGGAGGAACTGCAGTGTACATCCGTAGATCAATTAAACACCATGAAGTAGCACTCCCCCAACTTGCAACAATAGAAGCAACGGCAGTTGCTGCTGAGACTTCACGTGGCCAACTACTCCTAATTGCAGCCTACCGTAAACCAAGCAACGCGGTAGACAAAGACGACATAGCCACCTTACTGCGACTACGAGGCAACGTTTTTATAGCAGGAGACTTAAATGCGAAGCATCATCGCTGGAATTCGCGACTCACTAACACTGCCGGGAAGCAACTTCTTCAAGTAGTTGAAGCCAACGACGGGGTAATATGGGGACCTACTGAACCCACCATCTTCCAGCGCAGACATCTCCCTGACGTGTTGGATGTTGCAATCACAAAAGGGATGAATCGCACCATCGCAATTGCAACAAAGGCAGCACTCTCATCAGATCATGTCCCTGTATTATTCTACCTCACAGAGAGTGCGTCCTGCGTGATAATAGAAGATACAGAAACTTACTCAACACTAACTGGGATGCATATAAAGACATCATTGTGCAGCGCATACAAAATGCCGCATCACCTGAAACTGTAGGACCTAGTAAGGCAGCTGAAAACATGGAACAGTGGATAAACGAGGCAGCCGAGGCAGCCACACCCCCACAGCTAGGGAACCAATGGCGTCACTCCAAACAACTACCGACGCACATCAGAGAGGCAATAATTGCAAAGAACAATCTCATCAGAGAGTGGCAGGTTACAAGAAACCCCGTCACAAAGAGGCGCATCAACCAAATGCAGAGGGAAATAAGAGTCGAAGTACAGAAGCACAAGAACAGCGACTGGGCCGCCCTGCTTAGTACGATCAACACTGACGACGGGACCGCCTGGAAACTTACTAAACGTATACTGCGAAAATCCAACAGGCTCCCACCTCTCTCCGTGGGCAACAGCATAGTCTGTGACCCAATACAGAAGGCGGAAGCCCTCGCGGACTTCTTTGAATCCAACTTTCAGCCCGTTACTGACCATTTGGATTTAGAACACATAAGGCACGTAGAGGAGAGACTACAAAGATTCCTCAACGTAGACACCCCTGCAGATGATGTCATAAATCCCATCACGGTTGAAGAAGTAGTTGCAACAATCAAGCAACTTCCTTCCAACAAAAGTCCTGGACATGATGGCATTGGTGCGCCACTCCTTAGGCACCTTCCGCCACTAGCTACGGAATACCTAACCTTATTGTTTAATCAAATTTTGGTCACTGGCGAATATCCAAGCACCTGGAAACAAGCGGACATAATAGCAATTCCCAAGTCAGGCAAAGACAAAAGATCTCCTCGATCTTATCGTCCTATCAGCCTCCTTCCGGTCATTTCAAAACTTTTCGAAAAATTGTACCTCAAAAGGATACGCCACCACATAGACCAGGAAAACCTTCTGCCAGATGAACAGTTCGGATTCCGCAAAAACCACTCTACTCCGCAACAACTGCTTCGACTCACAGAATCAGCATTTGAGGCAGTTGATAAAAGAGAATATTTTGGCGCCATTCTCCTAGATGTCTCACGTGCGTTTGATTCTGTGTGGCATCAGGGACTATTGTATAAACTCATCATGCAGGGAATCCCTATGTCCCACATAAGACTGCTCAGGAACTATCTGGAAAACAGAACGTTCAGAGTACTGTCTGAGGATGCAGTCTCCTCATCCAGAAACATCCGCGCCGGCGTCCCACAAGGCTCCGTCATAGGCCCTGTACTGTACAGTCTCTACACGGCTGATGTACCACGAACGGAACAGGTAGAAACTGGACTATATGCGGACGACACGGCAATGTTCACACGCAGTATCAGGGCAACCCACGTGAAGACAAAATTACAGAGAGCCTGCAACAACGTTGAAAACTGGGCCAAAAGATGGCGCCTAGCTTTCAACGCCACCAAAAGTCAGGCAATAATAATATCTAGAAGAAAAATACCATAGCTTGATCCGGTGACACTATTCAATGAGGGAATTCAATGGACCAAAACAGCAACCTATCTTGGAGTGATGCTCGACACAAGATTAACCTGGAAGAACCATGTCAACAACCTCAGGTCAAAAGCGGAAGGTAGAATGCGGACACTTCTACCCCATACTCAACCCAACAACCACCTTACCAGCTGACCAGGCTCTTCGAATTTATACATCACTGGTCAGACCGGTGTTAGAGTACGCTGCTGTTGTGTGGGGAAACGCAGCGACCACACACATCAAAAAGCTCCAAACTGTGCAAAACCGGGCCATCCGGTTTGCCTGCAAACTCCCAAGAGAAACCCCTACCGCTGTCTTACATCAAGTCAGTGGTTTACAAACATTGAAACAACGTTTCAAAGCAACTGCCACCAAATTCTATAACAAGTGTACGAGGTCCGAAAACAGACTTATAGCCAGACTTGGCAACAGAGTACACTATAATGATAACATCAGGTGGCCCGACCACCTCCTACTACAATGACGAACATGGAGCTGACTACTCCCATTATGCCACACCCATAATGAAACCTTAATATCACTAAACTGGAAGGAGATACGGTTAACGTAAGAACTTCCCCACACTCCGGGAACTAGGCCACCCGGATAATGTAGTCTGAGGCCGAGCCACGTAGTTTATGCACAATCCCTCAGGGGAGACTTTCAGCACGTTGCAGCGGCTGGCAATTATTTTACGCTTGTCCTCTAACGCCACGCAGCGCTGATCCGTTTATCGTAACTCTGTCGCTGGTTTCGCGTTTAAGCCGGCTGTGGAAGTGAGTAAGGATTAATGGAGCCCGCCACGCCGCCCCGACGTGATTCACCCGCCGGGGCTGCCCGTCCCTCCGCGTCGCACAGTGATGGATGGTCCCGCCGCGCACGCACGTATCGAACCTAGCACCGCCTTTGTTTCCAGCCGCACCGCGTTGCTTACCCGCTTTAACGCACTTTTAACAGGGACCATCAGCTTAACTTCCGCGCCAAGAAAGACAATTCCCTGCATCAGGATCGAATCGCACGATCATGGACTAACATAACCATATTAGTTGATAGTTCCTAACATATGAAGGTGATGTAACTTAGTGTGGTGGGTGAGCGGTGGTACTGATTTTGCAGAAAAAATAAGTGGAACACTACTTAAAGATAATATTGATCCCATCTCTGAACTTTTATTACTTACCTCAATGAGATATGAACATATGAAAGAATTATTACTACCAGCTCTTAAAGAGGGAAAGACAGTTATTTGTGATCGATTTATCGAATCAACTATTGCGTATCAAGGGTATGGACTAGGAGCAGCTTTAATATATACCTTATTTGTAAAATCAGCAGAAGCAGTTATAGCATCCACAACAGCGCTATTTGGGTTTTCCATTGTTTCCCCAGATAACTCCAGGTGAATTCCGGGATGCTTCCTGCAAAATTTCATGGACGAAATCCTTCCCGTTTCCTGTCCCCAGTCCCATCCCGCCTCTAATGACCTCGACGTCGACGAGGCGTAAAGCCACAAGTAAAAAAAAAAATGAAGGTCGTATCATATTGGCGAACATAGTCGTGAAATTTTTTAGTTGACTGTTTTGATTGCATCTCGAGTCGCAGTCACATGGGAATAATTCACCGACCACGAACAAGTAATTTATTTCTGGACTAAGCAGGAGACTTTGGTCGTGACCCGCTGATCTATATTCACCTATCGTGTACTCGGAAAGGATTCCAACTTGTATATAGTTCATATATAAACTATCGAATCATACAAAGCTACACGTTTCATTCAGCCAAAAGCTACAACCAGTTTTTTTTGTGTTATATTGCTGTATTGTGCCAACACCAGTCTTCTCCAAATATTAATACACTTAGAGAGCCTTTCATCATAATGCTATTCTTTCAATCTACATCTACATCTACATCCATACTCTGCAAATCACAAACATTGTGGGTGGCAGAGGGTGCAAAGCACCAATCCTCAGCCCGCGCATTCCAATCCAGAATAGCACGAGGAAAGAAGGAATACATATAAGTATCAGTACGGCATCTTATTTCTCTAATCTTATCCCTCCGGTCATTGCGACCTAAATACGTTGTCGGAAGAAGTATTTCATTGCACTCGAAATTTAAATTTTTTCACATATTCTCTAATAAATTCGAACGCAAGCTATGTCATCTGTCTTCCAAACTATCCCAGCCCAATCTATGTAGCAATTCTGTGACGCTTTCATAAGAGCTGTAACAACAAGTCATGAATCAAGCGGCTCTCCTCTGCACCCTCTCAACTGAGTCAATCAGAACCTTGCGATACGGATCCCAAACCCCACAACAGTAATGCAGATGCGGACGCACTAGTGTTTTATACGCTATCTCCTTTGTATGAGCGTTACAATTCCTCAAAATACGACCTATGAATAGTAGCTTATCTGTTAACTATTACAGGGTAAACTAATTGCTTGGCGGCTGTTTAAAGAATTCTCAAGTTCACAATCAAGTTAATGTGAATGTTGCAGAACCCCAAGCATCGTTTGGTCATTACAGCTGCTGCCAGGATTAAAATTGGCTAAAGTAGCACATTAAATAATCTTAAAGAAAACAACACATACAAATAACCAAAATTTTATGAAAATGCTGGTTTTATTCAACATTGTCTCCATGGCAGATACCAAATACTATAAGCCATGTAAGAGTTCTGAATGTGTTTATTTATCATTCTAGTATTTTCTGATTGGAGAATTTGGTGTGTGACATGACATTCAAAAGTTTCAATATTTAGAAATTTAGTGCATGTCTCTTAAATCATTTTTACTAGCTCTAAGTAAGAGTAATGGAGATAATGGAAACAGAGAAACTGCCATTGGGCATTAAGAATTCATGTGGTGGGTCGGGATGTGACCACATCTTTCCCCCTGCCATATATCTCGCCTCTCACATGATTAAGGATCATGCCGAAATATTGTGCAATTTGTTTGTTTTTGTGTTTCTTACGTGTTCTTCTCACCCTCCTGCCTTCATCTGTGATAGGTGATGTGTATTTTTTTCCCCTATCCTATCTAATTAATAAGTAAGAGTAGTGTAATTTATCTCAACGCTAACGACACAGATATTCAGTGACACTGACTGGTCGTCTTGTTAAGGTTAACCCAAGTTTATGTCACCTCAATTCCACCCGGGACGCCACAGTAGAAAATGTTTTATCATCGCATGTCTGAGAACTCATCTTCCCCACAAATGTACACGTTGTAACAACAGGGTTAATAATACAATCATATTTTCAACGGATGGATGAAAGCATTATTGTATACGCTTGCCGGTAGGGGAACTGATTGGAAGAAAGAAAATTAACTGCAGTAATGTAACCTTTCGACTATCACAAAACACTCGTATTTCTGATACAAATAAATGCGTATAGCTCTGATAGTCGAAATACACTGGCAGATTGTTCGGTTGTCCAGTAAAGGAGTTTGAATTTGCCATGCATTACACCTATTTTGTGGTTTAACGTAACTTGCTAAATCTACTGGATTAGGGAGACCTACAGTTTTACTTCAAATCTGAACTACGAACCGTCCAAATGCAATTCACATGAACACATCAGAGCTTAACGATAGGTGAAAGTCAGTTTAATTACGGCTATAAGTGTTTGTTTTAATCCGTACTTTGAAAATCGCCACCAGTGAAATTTTTTGACGACGATAATGGTACATGTGATTCCTGTCTATGCACACGCTTGAGTAATCTTGTTTGATTTTATCTTGAGCTGTTTCTCCACTTACCAGATATTAACCAGTTACTTTAACTCTTCCTATATTCCTTCAGTATCTGGTTTATGACCAACGCTTTAATACCTGAAATCTCAATTTCAGCTTTGTTAATTAACTATCTGGGATACTTCTCTTAAATGACTCGTCCAGGCTTTTTTTTTTGACACATTAAAGATTTCAATTTATTTTCCAGTCTTACAGCTCTATTAGTATTAATAATTAGTATCTATCTTTATTACGTTAATACTTAGTTGTCATCCATCATTCACAGATCAGCCTATTTATATATCATATACAAATATTACTCACCTCTACGACCCTACGAGGATTGGTCCAATTTTCTTTTAGGCTTCCCTTTCTCGAAACCTCTTCTTTGTAACATTATTGTTCCATACTAATGGCTTCCATCAAACCATTTCTTCCATTCATCATCCTTCGTTTTCTCTTTCTTAACTATCCACCCAACAAATATACTGTTTCACACCTCTAGTGACATCTTTGACTCTTTTAAATCAGGTTTTCAGAGTTAATATAACACTTTATTATTCTACATTTACCCTAATATGCTCACAATTATGATCTCAATTCTAAGTAAGGACTAACCTTTCGTCTCCTAGAAAGGTGTTTAAGCACCGAGCGTGGTGGATAAGCGGTTAGTGCTCCGGCCTCGCATTCGGGAGGACACACGTTCGAATCCCCGTCCGGGCATCCAGATTTGGGATTTCCATGATGTCCCCAAATCACTACTGGCGAATGCCGGGATGCTTCCTTCAAAAAGGTCATGGCCGAATTCCTTCCCGTTCCTTGTCCCCAGCCCCATCCCGCCTCTCATGACCTTAGCCGTCGATGAGGCGTAAAGCAGTAAGAAAAAGGTGTTTAACCCCTGATTCCACAGAGCGCTCAATGCTTTAGTAATTGTTCGTAGATGGTTCTCCTCATAGAAGACCGAGCGTGGTGGGTAAGAGGTAATGCTCTGGCCACGCATTCAAGAGAACGCGGTCTTCCATCTTTGTGTTTCCCATGGTTTTCCAAGATTATTCCAGGTAAATGCTAAGGTCGTTCCTTCAAAAAGCCATGGCCGAATTCCTTCCAGTTCCTCCTTGCCCCCAGTCCTATCAAACCTCTAATGACCTCGACGTCGACGAGGGGCTAAGCCAAAAACCAAAAAATTACCCATAAAAGGATCCCTAACAATGGATTTACACCAAGTGTCGAGAACTGATTGGCTAATTAATCGGCATATTCATAAATTGGAGGCCAGAGGAAAGAGTGTAGCTATTTGTTGCCTTTTGCTGTCATTACTCACAGTCGATCAAATCAGGCCCGCTTTCAGTAAATAACAATACCGAGAGTCGGTCATTCAGTTTTTCCAACACCCCATAAAACGCTAATTCGAGCCGCGTTGGAACTCTGCTTGTTTCATCCATTAAGCAGACACAACGGAAGTAACGCCAGTATTTTCAGGCCAAGCGAACCGTGGACAATATTTTTGTCAATTTTTTTAATTCCCTACAGCAGAACGGACGGGAACAAACAAACCATCACCACGAAATCCAGCGTGCCATCCCCCACCACAAACAGTGGACGCTCGGCCGTAACTACATTTTGTGGAGCGCGGCTGGCGTGTGCTTTATTAATCAGCTTGTGGCTGTTGACAGGCGGGGTGGGGGGATTGCTGATTAGTTTTAATATTTCAGCGCTCCGGCGCTCACATTGTTAGGCGGGACAATGCGTCCTCAGATAATGGCTGCAGTCAGTCAATACACTCGGCTGCCACTAGCAGGCGGTCGGACGACAACTAACTACTGTACTGGCTGCTCCTTACAGCCATTCCCACTACCACGCAATCTGCAACCCCATTTCGCTAAGTGGCCTCCTGCGATTGTTAACACCAGTCGCGAATTCACGCTGACTACCGAACATCTAATTATAGCATGTACTTCCTAATACGAATTGGTACAAGTAACAATTAGAGTGGGACAAATATAAAAATGTGATCAATCGACTAATGTTTCCGGTCAATTTTTAGCGATATTTTCTGATAGCTAAAATAAGATACTAACAAACGATTGCAGTAAAACGAGAAGCTCATACAATAAACGTTCTAACTGTATTAATTGAACTCTCTGGTGTCTCAATGGTTAAGGTGTCTGATTGGGGAGCGAAAGGTCCCCGGTTCGAACCTCTGTCTCGGCGGGGATTTTCATAGGCTCTTAATCCGGCCTTCACCGCTGGCACAGCTTGCTGTGTAATATGAAGTACGCTAGAGCGTTTCCGTGGTTGTGATTCCACGTTAAAATGTAGGTCCCCTGTACCCGGTAGGTTTGCAGGGTTAGGTTAAGGCGGCTACGACAGGGACGAAATGCGCAGCCAATAGAAATCCTGTCACTAGGTCATTCCAACCACACGGAATTAGTATTATATTACTCATTTAATTTTAACTTTCCTTTAATTGTTGCGGGCTTTACACCTCGTCAACTTCATGGCCATTAGAGGGGGTGGGGGGGGGGGGAAGGACTGGGGGACAGGAAAGGGAATGAAATCAGCCATGGCTCTTTAAAGAAACCATCCCAGAATTATTTGCTTACAATGATTTGGGGAAACCATGTAAAACTCAAATTTGGATGACCGCACGGGGATTCAAACCCCCGTCCTCCCAAATGCGAAGCCAGAGCGTTACCACTAACACACCAGGCTCTACTTTGATTACTGCACGACGTACATGAATTAGTTAATTATAAAATCTTTGAGTCTTTAAATGAACTTTTATTTACAGCACTAGTTTTTGCCCGCAGTTTAGTTCACCTGGGGTGTTGAAGAACGAGCCTCTCTCTTAATTCGATAATGTCGAAGAAGAAGATCCAAACAACCGACAAAAACAAACAAAAGAGAATTTACTGTATCTCTTTTGTTTTTTCCTTACCACCTTATAGAATCATCTTAGTATCGGCTGCCTTCGATGAGTTCCACTCATCATTGACAAGGTCAAATTTTGAGCTATGGTTTTTACGATCGCACGCTCTTGCTGACGCCAAGAATTTCATACATACTGCCATTTGGAACTAGGGGGAAGTGAAGCGTTGCAGTTCGTGTGTGAAACGTGTAATTATGTTCAGCCTGAGATAAGGGGGCGTTCATTATTCACGTGAGGTATTTTCCAGAATTTCCGACCCCCCCCCCCCCTTCTCTAAAAATGACGTTAGATTTTGACGGAGACCCCTCTGTTATTCGATATCATTGTTTTTTAGACTTTTTTTTAAGCTCTCCTGCTTCCAAGGACCGTTAGACCCCCCTAAGGTAGGATTGCGCGTCGTTTCTAGACCTTATCCCCCCTAAAGTAAACATTCGCAGACATTGTTTTTAGCTCTACCATCCTTGAGATTTCCGTTGACCCCTCCCCCTTGGTGAGGTTTCGTGACATTTCGCCGGACCCCTCCCCCCCATGGAAACAGAACTAATGCTATTTTGAAGGAACGATCCATGAGGATTCGAACCCGCGCCCTCCCGAATGCGAGGCCAGAGCGTTACTGCTCACCCACCTCACTCTATGTGATTCCGATTCTTTCAAACAGAATCGTAATCAAGAAAATGTAAGTATTCACTCGCAGTCGAATTATTTACAATATAGGATATATAAATATATATATAAAAATTTCATCACAGAAGAAGTTGACATCATGCTACTAAGTGAATCAGTTCTTCATCCAACTGACATCTTTCGTTTAGCTGGATGCCAAGTTTACAGAACGGATGGAGTAGGACAAAGAGGAGGAGGTACAGCTGTAGCCATACGCAAAAACCTGTCACACGCTCCAATAACCAAGCCACAACTTATAGACCTAGAGGCCACAGCAGTGTGCATTCACTCAAGAAAAGGACACATAGTATTTGTCAGTGCATATCTAGCCCCAAATAAGAACTTACATGAACAGGACCTAGACCTGATAATGGCTGTGGGCAACAAGGTCATAACTGGTGGAGACCTTAATGGCAAACACCCCATTTGGAATTCAAGAACAAGTAACAGAAGAGGCGAACGGTTGTTACAAATGTGCGATGTCAGGAACTTAGAAGTCTTCGGACCAACAGAAGCGACGCATATTCCCTTCAACCCGAGATATAGACCAGGCATGCTGGACATTATAATCGCCAAAGATATTTCCGGACACATAGAATTGTCAACGCTAAATGACCTTTCATCAGATCACCTCCCTGTACTACTCACTATTCAAAGATGGCTCTGCTCTGACGTGAAACCAAAGAAAGTAAAAGAAACTGACTGGAACCACTTTACTAGTCTTATCCACAATAAGATACGAGCCTCATATAATGTCTCTACCACAGAACGAATCGAAGCAGCTATACAACACTTCGACAAGGTAGTTTTAGATGCGGAAAGAAGACCTCCACTACAATCGTACTGGATAACCATCAACGAGAGGAGCTTCCAGCCATTTTGGAAGATCTGCGATATCTGCGAAACTGATACAGAAAACTTTGGCAGCGGTACCGTGATCCAAGGGACAAGAGACAATACCTCCAGCTCGCACGGCAACTAAAAGCTAGGCTGCAAGAAAGAAGAACTGTAAAGTGGGAGGACAAAATGTCAAGCCTTTTGCTGCAGAACAAAGAGGCATGGCAATTAATCAGAGCCTTAAAAGAACCTCGACAAGCGAACATCGCGATAAATGGTCCGGCAGGGCCTTGCTTCCTACCTGTAGCAAAGGCTGAATTACTAGCTGAAAACTTCGAATGTCAATATACCACAGCGGAGTACCAACATACACCATCAGAGATTCGACAAGCCGAGGAAACTGAAAGCCAAGCATTGGAAATCCTCCAACTACCAACTGCAGACCAGCCAGAGCTTACAACCCCGAGGGAAGTAAGAAGCATAATAAAGAACCTTGCAAAAAATAAAAGCCCATGACACGACAAGCCGAGGAAACTGAAAGCCAAGGATTGGAAATCCTCCAACAACCAACTGCAGACCAGCCAGAGCTTACAACCCCGAGGGAAGTAAGAAGCATAATAAAGAACCTTGCAAAAAATAAATGACCAGGACATGACAAAATAAAAAACATACATTTGAAAAACCTACCGAATAAGGGATTAGTACTTTTGACTAGAATTTTTAACAGCTGTCTCCTAAATTGTTATTATCCCACAGCATGGAAGGTAGCAAAAATTAAAGCCATACCAAAACGTGGAAAAGACCACCGCCAAGCTGTAAACTACCGCCCAATTAGTCTTCTTTTGTCAAAATCAAAGATACTAGAAAGAATACTGCTGAAGAGGATTAACACCAGTCTCTAAGAAGAAAAGACGATAAGACCAGAACAATACGGATTTCAAAGCAGCGTAACTGCAACAACTCAACTCCTCCGTATTACAGAAGATATAACAAAAAATTTTAACTTTAGAAAATCTACAGCAGCAGTATTTTTAGACATAGAAAAAACTTACGACAAGGTTTGGCACGCTAAACTTATACAGGAATTACGGACTCAAACGGTTATTAAAAACTGCTACATTAAATTCATCGGTAGTTACTTAGACGACAGAAAATTCTAAGTAGAAGATGATGGACAGAGGTCTTCAATTATTCCGATTCCAACTGGAATTCCACCGCCACTTTTCAAAGTTTATACAAACAAAATCCTGACCCCACCTTATGTGAATCTGGCACAGTTTGCCGATGACACTACAGAGTACACATCTGGAAGAAGACATGATCTTAACGTCACTAACCTACAACAAGGACTCGACGAAATCAGTAAATGGTGCAGAAACTATAAAATCAAAATCAATCCTGGAAAATGTGCGGGAATCTATTTCACAAAAAGGCCGGAAATAAACAAAAATTTTGAACCAAACTATCCCTTGGGTTAAAGAACATCGGTACCTTGGTATATTACTGGATAACAAATTACATTTTAGACAACATATCATGAATAAGAAAACTAAAGGACTAGCAATAATTTCCAACCTTTCACCAGCATTACGAAGCAGCAACCTACAGTTTAATACAAAAATAAGAATATACAAATCGGTTATTCTCCAATTTTTACTGTACGGATGCCAGATATGGGGGTTGGCAAGCCAAACCAATCTACAAAAAGTCCAGCTACTCCAGAACAGATGTATAAGAATGACCCTAACCGTACCCAGATATACACCAATAGAAACTCTACGTAACGAGACAAATATTCCCTTAATTAATACCGAAATATTTAATCTAACAGAAAAATTCCACAAGAAATTGAACGACGCCAGAGACGAAAGAACTGAGTCGATTGGAACGGTAATGCCGAGACATTGGCATAAGTATAAAGTTCCTCTCAGTATTCTATACCAGCCATCACAGAGCAGCACAGTACGTGAACTCCGCAGGGTTTTTTTTCACCATTAAGACCATCCTAGATGGTCATAGCCCTGGTTTCCCCCCTGAAAGTGAAATAAAAAGTGTCCCAAAAAATAAGCACCCTATCCTAACACCTAGAAATTATAGTACCGAAGGTAGTGGGATTACAATCACAACCGCAGAGGCAGCGAAAAAAAAAAATCAGATTAACTAGCTGAACTTCATTACTGGCTTCTTAAAGTATACGTATACACTTATAGATTATAACTGACCACATGAAACCAGTTAGCTATCGAACGAATAAGAATATCAAAAGGGATTTCCACACAGGCCGTAATCACCACGGTCAAAGCCGGTTTCCCCCCAAAGTGTACAGTTCGAGAAAATAAAATCCATCACCATCAGTGAAACCACAGATAAAGCTACAAACCGTAGCGGGGCTGTATAACGCCGTTGAGGCAGTGAAAAAAAGATAACAGCTGGAATGGATGTTAATTCATCAAACCAGTCGAAAGACGATCGCTGCATGCAGCCCAGGCACAAGCACGCAGGTTAGGGAGCGTGCATAAACCACGTAGCTCCATTTTGGCCTTCTGTGAACCCCCCCTCCCGCCACGTAGCCCTACGTGGCTTTGGCTTCTACCCCCTCCCCCCTCCCCACGTAGCACATAGCTTTTTTCCTTTTTGATTCCAGAAGACATTTTGTACTGTTTTCTCCCCTCAGACGATTGTAAATTATATAGGAGATAATTAACTGAGGGAAATAAATATTCACATGCTGTTGTGTGTTCTGTTCCTCATTTTAACTGTGAAAAATGTTATGAAAGGAAAGCTACGTGGCCTGGCTCGGAACCCCCCCTCCCCCCACGTAGTCCAGCGTAGCCTTCCAGGCAACCCCCCCCCCCCCCCTGGACCAAGCCACGTGGTTTGTGCACGCTCCCTTACAATGAAGCTGCTCCACCTCAGCAACAAATAAAAAACAAGTGACGAACCACAACAACGCACCCTATCCAGCAAACATAAATGCTGTACCACTCCTCGTCAAGATCAGGGAGCACCACGCTATAGCAGATGGCGCACCAGCATGAATCCAATTCATGGCTGCCACTGCTCCCAGCAGGAGATTCTCCCAAGTACACCAGTAGTCCAGTTTATTCAATCACAGAACTGCTGACAAAACTTACCACAACTATCATTTCCCAGTCATAAGAGCTTTTCTGCAGAGACACTCACGATTTCTGAAACAAATAATAACTAAACAAAGGACAGCGCTACAGCTTATCAAAACACCATCTGGACCCGGCAGATCCTGAAATGGCACACCAAGTAGTGACAACAGCATGTGAAATGGAAGGGGATGTGCGCAACCCGCGCAAGAAGTTTCCCATACTCAGGGACAAATGCTTTCCCAGATGACTACTGCCACGGAAATAAATTATAATTCAGACTGTCAAATTAGTTTACAATATTACCAACACCAGCCGAATTATGTTTAAAAAACTTTTCTATGGTATTGTACTGACTTTTTGTAATATTATCAGAAACAAGATATAACCCATTGAGAGAGTAATGACAAGGATCTGGCATTCAGGAGGACGCGGATTCTAATCCTCATTCGACTATCCAGATTTCGGTTTTCCTTGATTTCCCGATATCACTGCAGGTGAACGTCGTGGCCGAATTCATTTCCTTTGCCTCCCCCCTCTCCCCCCGCCTCTCATGACTTCGATGAGGCATTAGTTCGAAGCAAAATAAGGTTATTGTAATTTTCGGTAGAAATATGACATGGGACGTATTTATACTGAACATGGGATTTTGTAAAATTTGGAAGAAAACAAATCTTTCTGTACGCTGTTCCTGAGCGCACGACAAACACGCTCTAAGGGTGACATCAGTAAGTGTATTGTATCAACAAAAACAGTTATATCTAATATGACAACATCATGTTCTCTTATTAAAAAATTACTGCTGTCACCATACACTAACCACAGTGAAAACTTTGTAGATCCTGTAACAGGAGTTCATACCCAAAGCTTTGGATCGCTGTGATTTCCGCAAAGTGTTGGAATCGTAAGTAGAGCTGTAAAAGTAACGAGAAATTCTGTACCCGTATGTATTCATTACTACATCAATCAGTACCCGTTTCATTCGAATAGTTACTCGTTACTTTTGATACAATCGAACACTAACATCGCATCGAGTCGCGTCGAGTCGCGTCGAGTCGCATCGCGTACGGGATAACCTCTTTACTATCGTATCATTTCGATACTCGTTACTTTTGATACAATCGAACGATGCATGAAGCATCGCATCGCATCGAGTCGCGTCGTATACGGGATGACTTCTTTCGTACTTGGTAAAGTTTAAGTAAATTGTTTATTTAGTAAAATTAAGTTATTTAGTAAAGTAAGTTGTTCGTTTCGATAAAAATTAAGGTCAAGTAAATAGCACGGATCTTACGGAAAACCTCTGAATATACACCTGATTTACTGTAATGAAGTATATATACGAAAGAATAATCTAATTTCAAAACAAACACCTGTTTGCATTAAAAAAGACCTGACCTTTCACCTGACTCCGACATATCTAGTGACAATAACTAATGACTGTTGTTTTTTAAATTAGCCTACTCAAAACCCTGCATACAAGCCTGATATGATAATAGGACATGTATTTAACAAATAATATAATCTGATTGAAGTATTTAGTTTTTAAATAGCACTGCCATCCTTTATTGTTTTCATTTATTTTAGTAAATTCATCTTTTTGTCGTAGATTTTTTAAAGCAAATGTGGACATACCATCAAATCGGTCCTGAAGGCAGAGCTTGGAGTAGGCGGCTTTATCTGATGTTGCATTGCTTCAGCTTCCACAATACAGTCATGCATTGTGATTATTTTATTCGTTAGAAAATTTGAAATGGAACTGTAACACACAGAATAGATTCAAATTTTGCTTAACTGATAGCAATGACTGAATGACTTAAATTAAGAAAATAAAATCTATGTTTTTTCTTGTTTGTGGTCTGAAATTTTAACAATGGGTTCATTACAACCAACACACAACAATGTATTATGGGAAATTATTTATTGACTTTAAAAATTAACATTAGAAAATTTCCCACTCATTCGCGTTTATGATTAATGATTTTCTTTTTTTAATCTTAAAATTCATTGATTGCTATGTCACATTACTTCTGATACAATTGAGCACTAGCATGAAGCATCGCGTGAATGACTTCGTTAGTACTTTGTAAAGTGTAAGTAAATTGTTCATTGAGTAAAGTAAATTTACGTAAATTGTTCGTACATTTGATTTACTGTACTGAATGTTACATACTTCAGTGTAATACCTAACATCACAATCGCAGCACATTTAAATCAACTAATTTCAAAACAAACATCTGCTCATTCAATCGCTGGGCGATCCGTTCCGGCTTGCGCATGATACGACAAATGCCAGTAACGAAATGCATTTGTGAGTAACGATTTGGTACTTCGAGTCAGGCTACGAACTCTTTACTCGTTAACGAATACGTACATCGTTACATTTACAGCTCTAATCGTCAGGAGAGTAGCACCAGTAGAGATACGCTGGATTCTGAGCACGCATGCGCAGAACGTTTTGGCCTATGCGCACTGAGCTCGTAATGCTAACAAATTTATCCCTACCGTGCCCTAAGAAGTCTCGTTTAAAAAATTGACGTTTTCAAGTAATTTTGTTACCTTCTTGTAGAAAACAGTAATTACAATTCCAAAGAGAAACAGCAAAACTGTTGGGGTCTAACTGAAAAGCATTGAGACTCTAAATAATGTTAATTCATCACGGCCGCTCCAGTGCTGGAAATTCAACTATGTGAACAGCCGATGCAATATGGTTTGTGACTGTTGAAGAATGTTTCGTTTTCGTAGCTTCGAATTTGAATATACCACGATCTTGCATTAGCAACATAATTAATTATGAATTTTGTGACGAAATGCGTTAATTTCATCAAATGTTCTTCTAGTTGTTTTTAGTCTAAATTCCTACGTTCACTGTTAAAAAGTAAGAGATATTCGATTAACGTCGTTTCAGCGACTCGTTTGTGAGGGCTTCATGCATTATTTGACTAAACTGAAATATCATTTTCGTTTGTTAACTTTCTTCAGCGAGCTGTGTTATGTTGCCTTTGGTGTCGGCGACGAATGTGATAGGTCTATGTCTCTCACTTCTTATCCTCCATCTGCATCCAATCTTTAGCAAATACTACAACTGTAAAGCGTTTTTTGGTCGAGGAAGCAAAAGTATGTAGGCAATCAGTGTATCCTGCTTTTTTTTATCTTTTCATTCCAAGTGTTTCCCTTTAATTAATCAAAGAAGCCTCCCACCTACCCGATCCGTAATTGCTTTGTTGATCGTAAACAACAGACCTCGGTAATAAGGCATAGTAGTCTAGTAATTAAGGACCTGTCAGGTGAGAACATGTTCTCGCAAATGTGGACTTGTTTTTCGTGAGACGATGCTACTTATAGTCAGCTTTGACGTTTATAACCTTTAAATGTTATTTCTCTCATCACTATAGCTTGTTACATTAGCAGCAACTGGATTAAATGAAGCAGACAATCGTAATTTCAATATCAAAAGCTTTGATCTGTACCGACGTAAAGAAGGAGTATATAGAAGATAAAATAAAAATAAACTGTTTCTCCAAATAAATTATTGTTACCTACGGAAAAACATTGTTTAATTGCCTGTATATTAAAAAATCAAGCTCGCTGAAAAATACCTCTCTCATGCATAAAGACTGAAGTTATTATGCGTCACCAAATCAGTTTTAAAAAGGAGTTAATATTTTATGTTTTCGTTCATCCCACACAAGTCGCATGCTTTTACGTTTATTGTAATATACATGGAAATGAACAGTATATGGTAGTTTTTAATATTTTGATTATGTACTATCATTACTAGAAAAACCAACCTTTATAGATCCATATTTGGTATGTGTTTCGCATTGTTCTATATTACAAACTCACCCATGCATTTTTTAAATTATTATTATTTTTTTAGAAAGTTAGTACAGAATCGAGAAGTTTTATGCATGGTAACGAATATCTTGTTCCTCTCTTTACTGCCAAAGAAGTTTAAATGAAAAAAAAAAAACATTCAGCAAGTTTCAAAATGAAAGCTTTCTGTCAGCAAATAGTAATCAACATCGAGCCTTCTGTTATGTAAACTGTTTTAACTGGCTGAGCATAGTTTAGCCATTTAACTTGCGAGTTCGTCTTAGTAAGACTGCCTTTGAATTAGTCTTACGGAAAGTGTGCGTCATTAGCGTCGAGATAAATTATATAAACTGTTTCTTAGAGCTAGAAAAAGTGATCAGGCAATAGTTCTGGAAAAGAAAAGCTGTCAGAAAGGCAACTTTGAACTTGTTAATATTTGTAGAAAATTGATGGAAACACAATACGCGAAAAGGCATTGGAAAACTGATTCAGGCATTTAGCAAAGAGATAATTATGACTGAAGGAACTAGTAATTAAATTATATAATCTACCTAGGCTGTAGTTCTTTCTTAACTAAGATACGATGAAAATTAGGAAAATCGGACCGTTACCAAAACCTTCTACCTGGTTCAAAGATGTTAATGTCTTTATTGTCGGCGAATACTCGAAGCTACGCGGGCAATTTTGCTTCTGCGTTTGTACTAGGAAGAGAACGAATATTGACTCTAGGTGGTCGGTAACAAGAAATGACTTCATTTAATTGGCTTAATTATGCTGGAATCATGGTTTTAGAGTGAGAGACGGAAGATATAATTTTAACCTTGGTGGTGGCGTATAAGTGAATAATGTACTTCTTCGCCATCTTATCCCAAAATTAAGAATCGCATGTCACTGACGAGTTTGGCCTGGTCAAATTTGTCGCTTTTTTTATTGACCATGCCCTTCTGACGCCTAGCACTTTATACCTATTGCCCGGTGGTACTATGGACTAATGGAGAAAATGAAGTGTTGCCATCTATGTGCGTAATGTGTAACTATGTTCTGTAAGTGATAACTGTATTTTTGTTTTGTCATATGTATAATTTATGAGGCGGAGATGACCTGCTTAAAACTGCAGTTGTACTACCATGCTCATATTAATCCGAACGACCTGAATTGCACATCGCTACATTTCCTCCTTGGACTTATTCAACCAATTATACACATCTACCAACACAGTACTGTACCCTGGAGGTGGTACAGTCTCACGACTATTAAAATTGAGCCACATCCATCTCCCAAGAAACGAAATACATGTCCGCTTTTTTGTTTCATAAACAGAAATAGTGATTAAATTTAAAATAGTTATAGGAACATCGAATACGTTTCTTTTTACTTTTTTAAAGTCATTTTACAGTTATTAATCTGGCAGGGCTAAACATCGAATACGTTTCTTTTTACTTTTTTAAAGTCATTTTACAGTTATTAATCTGGCAGGTCTTGCCTAATCTCTGACTTCTGTCACTCAATTATAATTGGGAAAAAACTTCATTATTTCCTTTTTTTTCAAAATCCATTAAAATATACTAAAGTTGCTACACTGTGTCATCCAACCTTTGTGCCAACCCAGAGACATCATAACACAAACTAAAACAATCAGTTTTTTTAAAGAAAATGACATTTGGCTGCTTATGACATACAGCCAACTCAATGTGACTATTATGACTCTTCCAGTAAATCGTAGCCATTAAGTACGAGCATTACAAGATGGACAGGACGTTAACAGCTACAACACTTAAACATCCATGCGCTAGACCGTAGTCGAACCGGCGACCTTCCGCGCGCAAGACGCCAAGCCAGTACTCTAGTACTATGCTACCGCCGGCACAACAATCAGTTGCAAAAGCCCTCTTCTTTCTTTACACTTCAGCAACATTTTAAGTAAATCCTCCAAAAATCGAGACCTCCAAGCTACGTGCGACTCTCAATACTTCTCATGCCTCCTTTATGGACTCCAGGTTACTTCATTTCAAAACTGGTGCTGTAAAGTATAGTTTGGCTTTTAGTCTTCGCTCTAATCCCAGTTGCAATGCCAATTAGCTCAGTGGGAACGAGGTGGGTGGTCGGGGTTCATATTCGATGAACGTTGTTCTGTCAATTCCCGAATCAATGATGTCTTCTCGTTCTAATAAATGTTAATTTTAAAAGGCAGTTCATCGTGTTTTTTTTTTACTTCCCATCATTTCTCCTTTGTATACCGAACCATTTTATTGGATAGTGAGGCGTTGCCCTTTATGCGTCTAACGGGATGCTTGATACTTCTTGGAACTTAATGCTGTCAACATTTTTGATGTTTGAAACATCACATAACGTTACCGTTTCTTTTCCATCATTCAAGTACTACGTTTCTGGAGCCAATAATAAAAGTTCACTAAAACAGGTGTGGTCCTTCACTAACAAAGTGAATTTGAGAAGCGTCATTCCGCTTATAAAATGTTGCATCTACGACGATATGACTTGAGTTTCCGCTTGATGAGATGATGTTTCCTTTAGCAAAGTCATGGAGATATTAAGTAAGCACGTACTTTTTAGAATAACTAATTGTATAGCATGCTGAATAACTGGAAATTCACTGTCAGTGATACAAGGAAACAGTCTCACTTCTGTTCACGAGAATGTCACTATTTCACTGTGTGGAAAGTACAAACTGAACGGGAAAAAATAAAAACGACGGTCTCTTAACTGCATAGAAAATAATTCAGGAAAAAAGATGTCACAGCTATTATCATGCAAACAATCAGTTATTCCGTTCAAACTGTATCTCCCAGGTATACTGTCTGTACAAGGACGAAAAACGTGAATTTCCACTATTACCCAGTGTTGCAGGGAATCATGTTTTTGTTCTGAACTCACAGAATCGCTCCCATTAACTAGCCATTCGGAAAATGAGAAGGCTTAATCGGTAACTGAATTGCATATCACAGGATAAAATGCATTTCGCATTACTGCATAAGCGGATTTAGGTTTTAGTGCGCGAGTGTCGGACAATATAGCCTAGCGAGTACTCTCGTTAAATCCGGATCAGCGGACTTCGTTTCGCAACCTACTTTTAGTCGTGTTGTATGCAGTTATGGTTTGCCCTTCAAACCAGCGCAATTAGATAGTACTTTTATCTCATACGTACACTGTTACATGTTTTAATCGTTTTAAAACTTGGTTCTGCTTAAAGCTTTGCACCTTATACGACGAGTGCAGTGCCTTTGTATCGAGTACTAAACGGACGAAGTTTAAATTCTGTGTTGGAGATTAAGGATGGATAACTGCCTTCACCTCCCGCTACTCAACACTGATTTCAGAATGCCTGAACGGCTCATAACATTTCAAACAAATGAGTGTAGAGAGGAAATTATAAATACGCAAATCCACCCTAAGGTCTTCATCCACGATGCAAAATCCACGCATTTTACGACTAGATGTTGGAAAAATGTGAAATGAAAATCCAATGCTCATTTTTTTTTTTGCTGTCATCAGTGTTCTGACTGGTTTGATGCACTCCTCCAATCCTTCCCATCTTGTGCTAACCTCTTCATGTCTACATATCCCTTACAACCCACGTCCTCAGTTATCTGCTTCATAGATTCTAATCTCTGTCTTCCTCCACAGTTCTTACCTTCGACTGTTCCCTCCACTAACAAATTAACTAATCAAGCATGTCTCAAAATATGACCTACTAGCCTGTCTCTTCTTTCTGTAAGCTTCTTCCACAAACTTCTTTCCTCACCCATCATTTCAAAACTCGTTCATTTCGTACTTTATCTGTCCACTTAATTTTCAGCATTCTTCTGTAGCACCACATTTCAAATGTTTCAATTTTCTTTCTTTCTGTTATTCCTAAAGTCCGTGTTTCGCTACCATAATGTGATGTGATCCACACACAGAGTTTTTAAAAGTTCTTTCTAATTCCTAGATCAATGGATGAAAATCCAGTGCGCATTATGCCGCTTAAAACAGAGATGGAGCAGAAAACAAAGACGTAAGAACTGTATCGGAGATGCAAAACAGCAGAAACAACGACTGAAATTTTGGAATCGACACAGAATTAGAATAAACGATTAGAAGGTTGAGAAAAAAGGCAAGGACCATATAGCAAAATATAAGCGAAACAATTAATACTGCCCCTCTTCTGCGTAGATGCAGCTCCTATTTCGCACTCTAGCAACTAACCTCCTTCAACAGCACTTCCTCCGAAAGATAATCGAGGTTGTTAAAACTAAATATTTACCAAGGATTCTTGTTGCTGATTAGAACATCCTGGCAACTTTACTATCTCCATTATCAAGTAATACCAATAACGGTATTTATTATTATTATTAACAACAGAAATGGTAAAGTTACCAGGATGTCCTAATCCGAAACGAGAATCCTTGGTAAAGGTTTAATTGTTAACAGTCTCGATTCAACTCTCTTCCAGCAGTGCTGTATAAGCAAGGTCGTAGCTAGAGTTGGAAACTGGAGTTGTGTAACGGTAATAGTGTCTGATAATTCCATTAACAAGATATTCTGTGTGGGTTTTGTATACTTAGACCCACATGCGCGAAAAGTACAGTTTCACCAAGTTTACCTCAAGGTGTTTTTTTTTTTTTTTTTTTTTTTTTTTTTTTTTTTTTTTTTTTGCGCCAACGCTGAAGCGTAGAGGCGGAAAGATACTGGAGACAAGGAACGGGAAGTAATTCGGCCATGGCATTTTGAAGGAACTATTCCGTCATTCGCCTGGAGTAATTTGGGGAAACCATGGAAAACCAAAATCTGGATGGCCGGACGGGGATTCGAACCAACTTCCTCCCGAGTTGACGAGAGGCCAGAGCATTACCGTTCAGCCACCACGCTCGATTTTGTTTCAAGAAATGAACGGATCAATGTTTGTAGTACACTTAACCTTACTGAGGTTGACTAACTCTCCTACATTTAATTGTTATTCAATAGCATATCATATCACTTTCGAAGGAGAAACTCTTCCTCAGCAACGTTCTCTTTCGGTGCTGAAACCCTCACGTAATACTGATCGTGTTTGGCGAGATGACTTTGCAGAGCGATTTTGTTAAACGGACTTGACAATTAATTCGCCCAGTAGAGGTTTACTGTTTCAGTTAGTGCAAATCACTTGCAAATGGAAGGTAATTGGAATATTCCCCCAGAGATATTTCGATCAGCTGAGGGGGCAGTTTGAAAGGAAAATATTTCGGCAGGGCCTAAAATGCCCTGTCAGTGCATCGTTATATATAATGCTGGGACCTCATTTACATCCTTCTGTTATCACTGCATGGTCAACGAGAAGAGGTTTTCGAGAATGACTGTATCCTTTCGACAGATAAATTCGGGGAAAAATGGCGAAAATAAAATGTCTCATGCGTTATAACAATTCTTATTTCTGTTCTCCTATCAATTCGTGGTTAATATTGGTAGTGCGTAATCAAACTGTTCAGTCTGCCAGTAAAGGCCCCTGCCAGGCAGACCTCACACACAACGCGCCTGCACGCCGGGAGACATATACGACTCCAAACAGGCGCAGAGGCATCAAAACAAACCAGGAAAATAAATAGAATCATCTAGAGGCTAAGTGGGACTTTTTCTTACAGAGGTCGCCGTACTACCACACAACGGTATTCCTGCGCCAGGCCGCCTATATAAGCGTAGCCGGCAGCTCCACCGACAGTTCCGACCTGACCGCTGAACCAGCGTCAACTACGGAAGACCACCGGAAGTTCACGAGAAGTAGAAGCCGTCACTCTACCCCGGATCAGGACCAGGCTACAATTCTCGACGGTCATCTGATAACTGTGCCCACAATTGTTTATGGTTACCAGTTGTATTTGTGTTCAGAGTAATAAACCTCAAGGAACCGTTAAGTGTAGTTCACTTCACAAACTATAAACAGAAATATTACGCTTACTTTGAAATTATTATTTTAAGATTCTGGTGTACACATGCCCCTAAACGGCTCAAGAACCAACAGGATGTTAAGGGTTTAATTTGTTAGTTAATTTAGTTGACAGCGTTTATTGGAAACGCTGTTTCAGATATCCGTCAGCGATCTAGCATAATACTGAGTTTAGTCTACACATTGTTTGACTAGCAAGTAGATTTTAGGAAGATGGAACGGACTTGGATTAAAACTACATAATGTTCAACTTCCATCACTGGTAAATGATACCGATGATCAGTACCGTGATTGACCAGTGATATATCTGCTTCACTGGAAAGGTGGAAAGCGTTTTAAGCAAACATCCCGTGCAGAGTTCAGTCTACTGGCGCAATTATCACATATATCAGAGCAGATAGTAGAGGCAGGCCTGTCAAAGAAGAAGGTGAAATTTGGGATTCTTCTTTTGTTAGTTACAGGTTATTTTTCATTTGTAAATGGCATATTGTCATTTAACAGAAATAAAAGGAGAAGGATTGAGAATAGCTGCAGGATGATATGGATAAAATATCAAGTTCGCTATGGCAAAATTTGGGGTAAGGATAAATACCAAAAAAGAATCAGCTTCTTAGATACACAGATAGGAAAATAAAAATTTTATATGATTGTTAGGTGAAGAAGATTTTTTTTATTGAAGCCATAAGGTGCCATATGTTGGCATATCATTTAATAAAAGATTCAGTCAGGCCGAAATTTGTTTGTTCGTTATCCTACATCTAGTGGATTGGGTGATGTAATAAGGAAGTGAGAGAATTCAGATACAAAGCCATTGTCATATCTCTAACATAGTGATGTAACACACGACCCACATTATGGATATCAAAGACAGGAGTTGGAGGAGGTGCAAAGAACGGCAGCTGGGTTTGTTTCTGGAAATTACTGTAAAAAAGGAGCTCTGTTGGGAGTCATTAGAAGACGGAAGGAGAGAATGCTGAGAATGAATAAGACTTTTTTTTAAATTAATAATTATGGCATTACTCCTCGTCGACGCCAAAGTCATTAGAGGCGGGATGGGACTGGGGACAAGGAACGGGAAGGAATTCGGCGATGGCCTTTTGGAGGAAGCATCCCGGCAGTCGCCTGGAGTGATTTTGGGAAATCATGGAAAATCCAAATCTGGTTGCCCGAACGGGGATTCGTCCGACGTCCTCCCGAATGCGTGCCAGAAAAGACATTTATTGATAACGGTGCCTGGATATATATTGGTAGAAGAATTGGGAGGAAAGGAAGAGATGACCACGGCTTTACATAAGCACTTGATTTAACACATAAGGGAATGCGAAAATTTTCTTTCGCAGGTAAGGAAACCAGGGAGTGAAAAAAATTACCGGGGGATATAGTGAAGGAAAGAATTTATGCAAAAATTTGTGAAATGCAAAAGTTCAGTTGTAGGGAAATAACTACCGGGGTAACCGCTCCACCGTAACTAAAATTCGTTATCATTACCATAACCTTTTCACCATTTAATCAGTTAACCAGTTCAGTGAATTCGACTAAGTTTATCAGCAATCAGTCTCAGCCCAGTGGCTGCCTGGAAGTATCTGTACAGTTGTTTCTATTGCTGTTCATGCTGAAGATTATTATAAACTTTGTAATTATATAAAGTTGTTTCACAGCTTCCGATCAATTTATCTTGCATTGTATGAAATGCTCTCGGGTGACTACCCGAGAGCATTTCATACATTCTCAACGCCGAGAAAGATTTCGTTCTTATTTTTCATTGCCTAACAGACTGACTTCCTTTGCGGCTGAGAATAGGAACCTTACTCATAAGGGACACCTTTGACCGCGAACACTCGGATCCGCACGAAAATATGCTTAGATCACAAACAAAATAGTGGCGTGTGTCATCTCCATGCAAAACGTTGCATTCTACCTCAAGTAACATACTGATTTTGTAAGATTAGAATGTGCCAAACCACAAGTGAAGATAAGTGATCGTTATTTCACCATGAAACTTCACTCTGTGATTTACAATCAATTTGCTGCACCTGCGTATAAGCCTGTGTTTCAATATGCTTCGCAAAATCCAGGTTATGACATTGACGTACCAACATCATCATTTGAAAATGTAATTAGTGTGGCTTTTGAGTTTAGACTGCGTGAATGCGAAAGTGATTTGGAAAGTGATAACGTGGCTTTAGTGAGGTGTGCACATTGTTTTCTTCGACTTTGTGATAACGTGGCTTTAGTGAGGTGTACACATTGTTCTCTTCCACTTTGTTTTAACCTTTTCAGCGAAAACCTGTATCTGCATTTTGAAGGCTAATATAAGCACTACCAGTTGTGTTCTTTAAGCAGAGATTTTTTGGCACTGTTGATTGAAAATGTAATGATACACTGACGTCACTGAATTACGTATAATTTCATTCATATGGTATTTACATCTTGTTACTTTGCTTCTCCCGATTAAGACGTTACTTGGTAGACTGCAACGTTTTCCATGGAAATGACACACACCATTGTTTTGTTTATGATCGCTGGTTATTCTAAGCATGTTTTCGTACGGTTCAGAGCGTTCGAGGTCAAATGTGCCGGTTGTCAGCACCGTATTATCCATCCGCTCAGGAATTAGTCAAGCTTCCGCGGTCACTGTATGTATCATCTTGGTTCTTCAGAGGACTGTGCTGAGGAAGGCCACAGCATTATGGCAGAAACGTTATGTTTTAATAAATCGACGCGGCTCCACCCGGGGAACCAAGATGACACAGAATTGTGTAGTATTACGAGCGCCGGTACAGTAGTTGACTTGGGCTGAGGAAGGGACCTCTCAGCAAGATCCCAGCGGAGAAGAATGTGCCAAGTGCGGTGGTCCCCTAATGAAATTACGGCCGCTCCCGCTGCGGGACCCGGAATTGGTTCTGTCAGGGAGACGGGCGACACCCAGCTGCCCGAGCTGGCAGCCAGCGCCGGAAATTGGAGCCGTCTGCACTCCGCCCCACAAGTCACGTAGCGTTCCCGAGCGCGGTCGCTGCCTGTTAATGAGCCATTCACCAGGCGATGCATCGACCCAACAGATACCGGCTTCTTGTGTTGTTGCCGAACTGTCTGGTCGAGGCGAGCAGTCGATCCAATACTCAGTCGAAGCTGTAACTCAATTAAGTGAGGCCAGTGGCAGTATCGTATGATACTTCGCTCACGTAATGAAATAGAAAAGTATACTACTAAGTTGCCCTTAACAAGAGCCAATATCTTCTTCTTCTTCACCACGTTTTGCCCACATCTCGAGGTAGGCTACATGCGATGAGTTTCAGTCGATCGTTGGCATGGCCAAACTGGGAGCTATGTTTTTACGGCCACATGCCATTGCTGACACCAATCATTTTATATCTACTGCCAGATCGTACTGCTTGTGAAACGTGTGTGTTCAGTGTATGATAAGTGTTTTTTTGTTTGTTTGTTTGTGAAATGTGTAGTTTGGGAGGCGTCCAAAAATTACGGGGGGTGGGGGGTCCAGCGAAATCTACCGAGCGTGGTGGTGTAACGGATAGCGTTCTGGCCTCGCATTCGGGAGGACGGCGGTTCGAATCCCCGTCCGGGCATCCAGATTTGGGTTTTCCATGGTTTCCCAAATCACTCCAGGCAAATGCCGGGATGCTTCCTCAAAAAGGCCATGGCCGAATTCCTTCCCATTCCTTGCCCCCATCCTTTCCTGTCTATAAAGACGTCGCTGTTGAGAGACGTATAGCAATTAAAAAAAAAAAAGAATCCAGCGAAATCTCACCAAGGGGGAGGGGGGGGGGGGGTGAACGGAAATCTCATGTGAAAAAAAATGGTCTACAAAACACGCGAAGGCCGATTTTAGAGGGGGATTTCGGCGAAAAGTGTGGGTGAGACCTTAAAAAAAAGGTCTCAATAAGTTCCCACGGCGATTTCTAGGGGGAGGGGGGAGAACTCACGGACCAGATCTCACCAAAAGGGGGGGGGAGAGTCCGGAAATCCGGAAAAACACACCCTTAGGGAGCGTGTATAAACCACGTAGCTCCATTTTGGCCTCCTGTAAACCCCCTCCCCCCTCCCCCCTCCCCCCACGTAGCTTTTGCCTACAACATTGCAAGACTACCTACGATTTGCCTCGCATTGCACCCCTAACTTTCTAATATCTACAGTTTAACATTCAATCCGAATAACCTACGGCCCAGGCCTGACTCTTAAGATAAAAACAATTTTTAAACATTTTAGCCTTCACGGAGATTTGAACCGGAGACCACGGCGTTCGTAAGCAAGCACTTTAACCACTGAACTGCCAGTCGACTACACGGAAACGCGCTACGGAGACGTCCATATCCAACGTGTCTGTCTATCGCCGTATTTCGAAGTTATGAGACAACATGTGTTATTTATACAGATAATTTTTCAACCAAATGTAGACAGTATTTTTCTCCTTGTTTCAAAGGATAAGTGCGCAAAGTTTCATCGAGATCGGATGAAAACTGTGGATTTGTATGAAGAACAAACAAACCAACAAACAAACAAACAAACATACATTCATCTTTATATATGAAGATGAGCCTCCCTACACTGTAAAAATTGTCATCTCAAACTATGGGTATTCCAGGCAGCATGTATGGTTTGTTCATGGATTGCAAGTGCTCTGCTACCTGCTGACTGACCTGTACAGTAGTCTGGTCTTAGTACCTGCCGGCCAGTCCGTAACTCACCCCTCCGTTTCCGCTAATTGCTCCATTTATTGCGTGGCGTCGGGCAGTTCAGATAAACACTCTGCGGCATTGTTTGAATTCTGCCCGCCGAAGAGGCAGCGAGCCCACAGCCAGGGGGAGAAGAAAAAGCCGGTCGCCCGCCAGCGTGGTGCGGCCGATCCGGCTGGAATCTAGTTTGCCGCTTCGTTAGATATATTCGGGATATGGGGACCGACAGAGGCACGGAGCGCCGTAATCAAATTGGGGCCGGGACGGGCCTGGCGGTAAATTCGCGGATTTTACGACCTCATTCCGGTGTTGTCGGAGGGAGAGGAGAGGAGCTCCTGTCGTCCGCAGACTCTGCCGAGGAGTGCCGTGAACTAAACTCCACCTCTCAGTTTCACCCTGCTAGGAGGCAACCTGTAGACGACAGTCCATCAGGAAGTCGTACGTCTCACATGATACTACAATCACAATACGCGGAGCGTTCATATTATTATTAACTATTGCTCAAAATCTAACGTAAAAAAAACAAAATCTACCTACACAGTTGTCAATATAATCTCCCTCCTTTCCAGAGCGCTATATTTATCTTCCTGTCAGTCTCGATGTACCCTGAAGTATTATTTTTGCTGCGAATATTTTCGGACTGTGGACTTTGTTCCTCAATTGCAGGTAAAAATCTACTATATAATTTCGCTAGCTCACTCACTCACTCTCTCACCTCAATAGTTATTGGCTGGAAAAAGGTGACGTCATGCGCGGAACTCGCAAATTAACAGCGACCAGAGATATTACAAATTCGAGGTTATGTGCACAATTTTATATCTAAGCAACTGTTGTAAAATTAACTGCTAGAATATATTCATTAAGTTTGCTTTTCGTAGCATTTCATTATAAAAATGGTATAACATTACGTCTTAAAAAACTTTTAACTACATTTCAGTAACATGTCGCTAATAAAAGGAACATATAAAATTAAATTACTCATGGTTTCTCATACAGCATCGAGTGTCAATTGTCATTCCGGTCTAGGTAAAATTTCAATTTAATTAAAACTTCCGCTAATCTTGCTGCTTGGTCAAAGTTTATACATTAAGATTTTTTCTTTTTACTTATTTCACAGACCACTTTCGTTAATAGACTTCATTCGTGTTCGCTGTACGTTAATTATTAGATTATTTAAAGTGGACTTCAGACGTCAGAGACGCTACGTAAACTAGTATTCTGGCAATTCGTGTCTTTTTTTAACTATTTGATAAACTGTATTAAGTTCTCTGGCCGCTGTTGACACGATGACCAAAGATTACATTATGAATTTTTGACTAGCCTCAGTCAAGAACAACGTGATGCTTTCGAAGCAATTGGGCACTTCCTTTAGACCGAGGGTGGTGGGTGAGCGGTTAACGGTCTGGCCTCGCATTCGGGAGGACGACGGTTCGAATCCCTATCCGGGCATCCAGATTCGGGTTTTCCATGGTTTCCCCAGATCACTCCAGGCGAATGCCCGGATGCTTCCTTTAAAAGGCCATGGCCGAATTCCTTTACGTTCCTAGTCCCCCCACCCCCCACCCCACCCCCCCAAAAAAAATTTGCAGAGTGAACCGTTAGGATCAAATACCGGTCAAGTTTTTATTTCAGCAAGTTCGAGTCTAGCAACCATAACCTTTGAAACAATTATACAATAGCGCGATCTTCTCTGTCCGTATTTAATATGACATTTAACACTTTAAGTTTTTCAATCTCAAGAGAACTTATCCAAATTTTGAACAGTTAATCCTTAGGGTGAATCACTGGTCAAGTTCGTATTAGGACAGTTCATGTTAATCGCTCATAACCTTTGATCACAGAAATGGGAACTACTCCAGATTCGTGATCATACGTAAAATAGGGTTATAGGCTTACTCTAGTAGAATTATCTTTTTAGGGTTCGTATTTTTGTAACTAAAAATGAAACCCTCTGTCAATCACTTGTTTGTCCATCTATCCAGCTGTCACAGATTTATATATCCTGAACACTGCAACTAAGAAATGTGGTATCGGACTTTCACATCCAGCTATGCAGTCCTAACCAGTTACCACCAACAGAAAACTAATGTTATTCATTAAGGATTCTCCAAAAACTTCATCTCACATTTACGTCGCTTCAAAATACCTTCAGCGATTCTCTTTTTTATATTAACTTGATAATTTTCGATATATCTGATCGAGAACTGCTTTTTTCAGGTCTTCAAAAATTGTACACATGTCCCGAGCCCTACCAGAGCTTATCTTTATGTAATTGTGGCTAATCAAACATTCTCTAAGAATAAACGAAACATAAACACTTATAATTTGAAATTTGTAACACCTTAAATATGATGAGACACACGTTATTCCTAAAACCATATCTGATATGTTACATTTTTTTTATTTTCTAATACCCGAAATACGGTTACAACAAAAAAAATTTAAAAAAAACATATAGAAAAAATTTTAGTACGTTTCGTAGGAGACACAACGATTTTTTTTTGTGTTCTTGTCTTCATTAGCGTGGCCTCAAGTGCCGTCCCCCTAATTTTGAAAATATTTTAGGCGAAAAATAGTTAAAGAATAATTCCCCCCTCCCTTTATTTTCAAAATTACTGATAAGAAAATTGTATTTTAGTTTACAATGATATGTAATGTCCCCAAGATTACGAGAAAAATTGTATCGAACGTACTAGAGCTTATACATTTCATAAAATATGAGTAATACTATCAAATTTGATTCTTGAGTAGATTTTTTTCGACAAGAATCAGAAGTAGTGTCTACTTTTCCAGTTTGTTACCTCTTCCATAATCTTGTCTTACGTCAGTATTTAAATTTGCTGAACTCAGCGCCGTTCTCGGGCTACATCTTAAGGTCTATTTTTATATAATCCAATAAGATATATTATGTTTATATTAATTTGCAATTAATTGCAAATTAGGAGCACGCAGAGATGGTGATACCGCGCATTAAAGATGAAATAAAGGAAGAAACAAAAAAAGTTCCACCGCAGTATTGACAGTGCAAGGAACGATGAACGCAGATATTGGTCTCTCGTAATAGCCAATCCGTGCGTACGGTATAAACACAAAGCATTATCGCCGACCCTATATAGAGCGATGAAAATATAAGAAACCAAAAGTTAGAAAGTAAACAGAGCCCCAAAAATCTATCTAACCTAGCACCAGGGCACAGCAGCGAGGTTAAAAAAAAGTATAAAAAAAGCAGAGAAAAATGTATTCATCCGCACCTGAAGCTAGTGGCTGCACAAAAATAAAAGCGTCACTTTTCCCGTTGGACAGACTCGAATTATGGATGTGGAAAGTTATTTTCAGTTGACCGCTTTCCGTCTCTGGTGTCTGAGATATTGCCATATTTTGTTGCATTATTGTGGGTGTGAAGCCGCAGCGTGGAAGCTCCGTCTTCCACGTGCTTTCCTCGGTAACTGGAATTTAATGCGCCATTCATATTGGCTGGAGAGAGAGAGACTCGCGAAATATTTCTCGCCGGGCTCATCGGCGCATACGCGGAAGGAAACATCAGACATGTGCGCGCCCGCTCGCCCGTCATTCAATATCCGCCTCCGCCGAAAGATTTTTGTGGTGGCGGAGCTTTTCAGCTGTTTCCGCAGATGTTGAGATGAAAGCTCGCTGATATTGGTTTGGAGTGGCTGCCTGCGCCGGGAATAAAGCACACCGCCACACACACACACACAGCGAGTCGCCCCCTCCACGTCCAGATGTCGAAGACTCAGGAATTGTCAAAGAGGAGCCCGCGCGGCGCGGCCTCTCCGTTATTCCCGATAGGGCGCCGCCATCCACTGTGTGGGTAGCTCTGATTGGGCATTGTGGCCGCGAATCGAGTTGACGGAGACGTCGCCTCGTTATATGTCGTCTGCCGCGTCAACAGCTTTCCTTCCAACACTCTCTCTGAATCTCCTCTTTTATGTCTCGTTTCCTGGTGTGTGAGTGTCAAGTAATAGTTGTAGAGAACCTCTCTGTTCCTTAGTGTCGATATCAATAGCGCTAGTGCGGCCATTTTACATTTCACACACTGCCTAGTGGTTCCATATGGCAACACATTTCTCTTATTATCATCATCATCATCCTCAACAGTTTCCAGGCTCTGCTTCATGCACAAGGCTCTCCATTTCCTTCTTTCATCCCACCTTGTTCAAGTCTTCTCCTCTCTTCCGTACACACTCCTCCACTTCTTTCAGCCATCCATCTCTTGATCTTCCTCTGGGTCGTTTACCATGCATCTTAATTTCGAGGATTTTTCTTGGGATTTTCTGAACCTTGATTCTCTTTACATGTCCATACCATCTCAGTCTGGTCCTTTCTACCCTTTCCTGTAGGGGTTCCTCTTTTATGGTGCATCTAATCACTTCATTCCTTATTCTGTCCATTTTAGTAACTCCCATTCTACCTCTTAAAAACTTCATTTCGCTTGCTTGTCCTCTGCTGATGTCCTTCTTTTTCATTGAATTCTTCACGGGTCTTCTGCCGGATAAGAGCTTTTAGACACGACGTTTCGGCAGTCACCTCCGCTGCCTTCATCTGGTGAGCTGTCATCGCGAATTCGGTGCCGAACCGTCGCGGCAGCTACTTCGCGATGACAGCTCACCAGATGAAGGCAGCGGAGGTGACTGCCGAAACGCCGTGTCTAAAAGATCTTATCCGGCAGAAGACCCGTGAAGAATTCCTGTCTACCATACGCCGGGAAAAACTTAATTGTCACTTCTTTTTCATTGTCCATGTCTCAGGAGCATAAGTCAAGACAGGCACATAGTATGTATGATAGATTATTCTCTTTCTTCTCTGTGTTTTCTTATGATGCCATTCCCAAATCCGGACGTAGGCGGTTACATTTGAGGATTTACCCAACCAAACTCTGGGGTGTTTTCCCCTTGTCTTTTCCATTGCGTGCATTATAATGTTAGGTGTGGCTGATTGTGATGGTGTGTTTGTTACGTATAGACTGTTGTTTGTGCTGTACGAAATGAGAGATGAAAGATGGTAGTGGGTTAAACGAGGCCTACTCTTCCGAAAGACAGCTAAGGAGCAGCCAGGCTTAACGTTCACATCTGACGGAGGAATAGTCATCAACAGTGCTTTATGTCTTTAAAACATATTCAGTGCGGAGAGGACTTCGGTACAACATCTGGCGATTAAGAATTATGCACCCGCACGTCTCCTACTCTGACGATTAAAAATTCTTTCTGAACCGGAAATCAAACCTGCTATAACCAATTTTATGCGCCGAATATCATCACGGTGCCAAAATCAAATGAGCTAACGGGGTAGGCTACAAATGGCAGCTAGTATCAGAATATAGTCTGACACTAACCTGGTCTTACGGGTCTAACTACTTGTGGCAAAACAGCAAAATGACAAGCAACATATCTTCTGCCAATAACAACAATGCAAGCAGCAAATACGGTCAGTAATTTGAAACGTTATTGAAAAGAATTATTCTTCATACCTCTTCGCGAGAGAATATTTAAGAAGGGATGATGCCATGTTTCCTGCAAACTCGCTGGTGAGCGTTGATGCCAGTGCGAAATTGGCAAAGCCGTTTTTTTTCCCCGGTCATCAGTCTCTCGTTTAGTTTGCTGCAATCCTCTATCCTTTCCTAAATCTTCAATTATCTGCTTCATATATTCTAATCTTTGTCTACCTATACAGTTCCATCCTTCGTTTGTTCCCTCCACTAACAAATTAACAAGTCCCGCATGTCTTAAAATGTGACCCATAATGCCGTTTCTTCTTTCTGTGAGACTCTTCCACAAGCTTCTTTTATCACCCATCATTTACAGAACACGTTCATTTCGTACTTTATGTCTCCACAGTCTACAAGGACTTCGGCGTTAGCGATGAAGATGACGACGGTGCATAGGCAGAGATGATGAAAGCACTCGAACAGTCGCAGTTCATGTCAATTTATCACCGATGATTCAGAACCGTATAAAAGAGAAGTAAGCACAAATTCTGATCTTTGTAAGTAATCAGGTTTATTACTCCTTCAGGACACAAAAAACTGGTTATTTAAACTATAATTCGAAAGCAGAAAGAATAATTAATTTGTTTCTACCAAGACTGACCTGAGCTACCTACTTATTTGCTTGGTTCGTTGTCCATGAAACAAACCTCCAGTTTATTGCTGGGTAAATGTTACGGGAGAACACTGTCGTCCGTAGCGGAAGAATTATATTTTTAGCAGTCACCGCGTTCTCGCGCGGTGCGTCGATTTGAAGCTCGGCGGCGTTGAATGATGACAAAGCAAGTCAGTTCATGCCGTCTTGCTCTGCTGGACTGCGAGCCTTCTAGACATCGAATCAAGACTCGTGAGGTGCGACAAGCCCCCTCCTACTGCTTTGTACTTTCACTTCTTTGCTATCCAGTGGGAAACGTACCTTGATTTATTGCAAGTTTAAGTACAATATTCGAAAGCGGTGGTGTCTGCACTGTAAGTGCCGCGTCAAGAGCAACTAAAATCGGTATCGTATTCTAAAATAGACCCGACAATGAGAATCCTTTTATTTGTGGCAATATAACCCCAAAGAATTAAAGAAAAAAAAAAGAACAGGATATTCAGGGAAATTGTGGAGGCAGGCGAACAAATAAAGTAGGTGAACATTTTCAAGTACCTGGGAACTGTTTTAGAGAAAACTGAAACGAACGGTGGTGAGATGAGCGAAAGAGGGAGACACGCTGAGGCATTTTTAAGGAACATCAGAAGCCTGATATGGTACAGGAATGTGCCACAGAGAAGCAAGGGAGTAATTTATCGCAAATACTATGTGCCTATCCTGACATACGGTGACAATGAAGAAGCGGGACATCAGCAGGATACAAGCAAGTGAGGTGAAATGTGAGAGAGGCAGAATTGGTGTTACGAGAATTGACAGGATAAGGAATGAAACGATTAAAAGGGGAACCCCTACAGAAAATAATAGAGAGGGTCAAACTAAGAGTGTGGACATGTAAAAAGAATGAAGGAACAGAGAATCACTAGAAAAAAATCACGCAATGAAGATGCGTGGTGAACGATTCACAGGTAGATCAAAGGAATGATGACTGAGAGGAATGGAGGAGAGGAATGGACCAAGATGGTGACGCAGAGGTAGTGGGAAGAAAGAAGAAAATGGAGTGGTTTATGCACAAAACAGACCCAGCCAGTAGCTGAAACTGTTGATAGGTGATCAGGAACAAGCTTTTTCTATAATGATGCAAGGTAAAAACAGAGCCAAAGAGTTTAATTAGGTTTGGATAAGGGCACTATCACATAACAATAATACTGGCAGTGTTTTTTGGAAAATGAAGAACCGAGCGTAGTGGGTGAACGGTTAACGTTCTGGCCTCGCATTCGGGAGGACGCGGGTTCGAATACCCGTCCGGGCATCCAGATTAGGGTTTTCCATGGTTTCCCCAAATCACTCCAGGCGAATGCTTCCTTCAAAAAGGCTATGGCCGAATTCCTTGCCGTTCCTTGTCCCCAGCCCCATCCCGCCTCTAATGACCTTAACCGTCAGCGTGGCGTAAAGCAATAAATAAAAAAAAAGCGCAAATGAACTTAAGAGTTAAGGATATGTTATAACAATTATGCTGCATTGATATTCCATAAATTTCTTACAGTAACTTCGTAATGAAGAATATATGAATGAGAGCCAAATGGAAATAATAGTCAGATTAGATTGTTGATACTAGTTTGGAGAGTAAATATTAAAATTAACAGAAAAAATTAAGAATTATATGGTACTTATTTCGTTACCTCCCGCTTCAGGGTGAAGTTTGGAAGTTTCCAACTCTCCACGATGCGAGTGCTACTGGGTGGTGGTCGTCAGGCATGAGGAGTTTCACACTGCGACGCGCTCTCCCGCGGCTGTTTGCGGAGGACGTGTCCTGGGGGACAAGTGGATGGCGAACAACACAATTCCATTAGTTAATCCGGCACGCCACGCGGCGCCGCCCCGCCCCGCCCTGTGCCACTGAATATGCAACGCCTCACACCTCCAGCTGCACCAGCTGTCAATGATCAGCGGCACGTGGTCCACCAACAACGTCATTACACCCAATCCTTCTTCCGTTTCACTGGATCACCAGGTCCCTTCATGTATCCACAGTTCCATTTTCAGTATCTTCTTCAAGTTGTAGTTTTCGCTTTCAGTATTTCTCCTGACTTCAACATTCCATCTTCCTACCAAGCTTCATGGATGAACGGTTAACCTTGGCGACTAGTGTTCGGGACGATGTACGTTTTATTCATATATTCGGCTTCTCGAAATCATCCCAGGTTAACGCTGCAATGATCCCTTCATAAAAGCCAAGGTCGAATTCCTTCTGGTTTCTTGATCACAAACCTCTATCGATCTCAAAAACAAGGATTGTTTCTTCAGAAAACTACTTTCATTCTCATTCCTACTTCACAATTCTCTCAAGACTTTGAAGAGCCATAGAGCCATTGCTAAATAAAAAGTGAACCTTCCATAATGTTTCGCTCATCTCTTCCACCTGTTTTTGTAGTGTGGTTTGTGCTGTCCTCTTCATATGACCGAACCAATGTCTCATAGTCCTTCGGATTTTCCATCTCAGACTGTCGACTGGACTAAGTATTTTTTGCTGAGCGAGTTTTTTTTTACAATTTTTGGGGCAGTTTCTCACATTCTAAATGCCACATCTAAGTTTCCATCGATTTTATTCTTATGCTTTTCTTTGATTGTATTTTATCGTCCATTCTTCTCTAGTATTCCCCTTTTCGGTCTTTCTTCTAGTGTCGAGTCCAAGTTTTTCTGATCATTTATCGTGTGACAAACGCTTGACTTGTCCATACAATTCATCCGACTGGACTTTCTTTCCTCAACTACCGTTTGATTTACAATTATCCTTTCATTTCCTTATATCGTATGTCTTCTAGTCTGAATACCTTCTTCTTAGGGGCCATCCATAAATTACGTCTCACCTTGAGGGGGGAGGGAGGGGGTCAACAAAGTGTGGCATCGTGTGGCAAGGGGGGGGGGGGGACGTGTCATAAACTTTGTGACATCACATGCATAATTTGTATCACTTTTTGGCTTGTGGCGGAAGATGAAGATGATGTTGACTCAATTTTGTATCGTTAATTCTATTTATGTTTTTTTATATTTTCTTAAATGTTTGATTTATTGTTGATATGATTTTTTAAACTAGAAATACATAAATCATTTTGGAAGTGCTGTTTTAATTTATAAACTTAAAATCGCAAAATATGTGACGTCACACCAGGGGAGGGGGGAATCTCACAAATGTGACAACCTGGGACATGGGGGGAGGGAGGGGTCGAAAAATCATGAAATTCGTGTGACGTAATTTGTGGTTCTACCCTTAGAAAGCAATCCATTTACACAGCCATAGTGTTTGTCGATATTTTGTTTGGTAGTCTATATTCTTTTTTTAGTTGTCCTAGTTATTTGTGACGCTATAATAACATCTCTAGTTTTGTCCCTGTCTTGCTTATACAATTTTTCATAGCATTTATTTTTTGCTGTTCCTTTTATATCTACTCTAGTAATTGAATACATTTAATTTGAACTGTTGTTTACGGAACATGCACCTGTTCTTACATCATCATTGCTCCCCTTAGTAAGATATTGAAAGAATATAGTTTTTTATTTTGATTGAAAAAGGGAAGGTGACAAAGTTATTCATAATCATATATTTGGCGTATGATATTTAACTGGCTTTTAATTATTAATTTGTAGCATTTTTGGAAAGATACGTACTGTTACATATCCTTGAGACTGTTCTTACATGGATCAAACGCGGACATATTTGATCCTAACTTAATGTATGGTAGCCAATCCACTGCATCACCAATCGGATATCTCCAGTAACCTCTCAATGTTTCCTTTATTCATATATCGTTCTAGCTTTTTCCCGTGTCGTTTTCTCTCGAAAACTTTCTTGTATCACGTCTTCGATGAGATCTTCATGCTGTCTCCTAATGTGTTGAAACCACCTTGGAGTTCGCCCTTTTATTAAAGGTGGAGCATTCAGAAGAGTGACTGGGTGAATGACAGCTTTAATTAGCCGTGCATTCCACCTCCGTCGTTACAGTTCAAAATTAGAATACGAAATACGGAGGTTTTAAACTGTGCGAGTTTTACTGTTGCGACTGTATCAGAATATTGATTCTCGGTTTGTCGTCCACTTTAAGTAGACCAAATATTTGACTAAGAATCTCAATTTCAAATAAAATTTAATTGCTCATATTCTCGGAGTATATGATGTACATTCCTTTCTTATCTTTTTACTTTGTTAGAGATTTAGGGCTCGTCGACATCGTGATCGTTAGAGCCAGGAGGGGATTGGGGACCAAAAACGGTGGGAAGGAATTCGGCTGCCGCGACATTTTGAAGGAACATTCCCGGCATTTATCTGGAATGATTTCGGAAAACTTGGAAACTGAAATCTGGCTGGGGCAGGATCTGGGATGGAACCAGAGACCTCCCGAATACAAAGTCAGAGCGTTGTCCGCTCTGCCTCCAGGCTCAGTATCCAGATCCATATTCTCTTGATATGTTGATAGGATTGTCACCAGCGTGTGGTTTATAAAGAGTCATCTCTACAATAGGTAATCCCTATATCACGGTACACGCGACTCTATTTATTCGGAGTATTTTCCGCACACAGTAGATTTTGGGAAAGTCACCTCTTTATAGGTGACGAGATGTTTCGCTGCGTATTTCGTGTAGCTTTAATGATGTGTTTACCACACTCTCTCGCCTTGCATAACGTAACCTGCTTTGAGAATCTGTGTCATATGCCTCGCGGAGGTCCACGAATACCAGGTCATCCTCTCTTCCTGGAAGAAGTTAGTATTTCATAAACTATTTAGGACTGCACTTCGATTTCTTGGTATTGCTTTCATTTCAATTCCTGATGATTTTCGCACTTACTTCCACATAAGATGCCGACATCCTAATACCTTTAGACAGAGCGTACTTTCTTGTATTTTTAGTAATGAGGTATCCATGAAGTGCTTGTGATATCTGTTTTTGTATAGTAACTGCTTGAAGAAGTGTTATAAACCACTTAAATCCTATTACAGCTACATTTCTGATGTAATTAGTGTAAACGCTATTTCGTCTTGCAATTATCTCTCCCATATTGTCACGCCAGTTTACAGAAAGACAAATTTACTCATAGTTTCACAAATCATAACTGCGAGAGGAAAATAACATGATTCGTGTCTCATTAAATAATTCCCTCAGGACTGCACAATAGAGCTATAAAAGTAACGAGAAATTCTGTACCCGTATGTATTCGTTACTAAATCAATCAATACCCGTTACTTTCGAATCGTTACTTTCGGTATAATCGAACAACAGCATGAAGCATTTTACCGATTCGCGCCGCGTACGGGATAACTTCGTTACTATCCTATCGCTTCGTTACTCGTTACTTTCGGTACAATCGAATACTAGCATGAAGCATTGCATCGCATACGCGACGATTTCCTTCGTACTTGTTAGAGTTTAAGTAAACTGTTTATTTAATAAAATAAGCTTAGCTAAGTTGTACATTCTGATAACTTCAGTCAAGTTATTAGCACATGGATCTTACGGAAAACCTCTGAATGTACACTTGATTTACTGTAATTAATATTATATACGAAAGAATAATCTAATTTCAAAAAAACGCCTGTTTGCATACAAAAAAAAATCTGACCTTTCACCTGAGAGTGACATATCTAGTGACAATAACTAATGACGGTTGTTTTTTAAAGTAACCTGCTCAAAACCCTGCATAGATGCCTGATGTGATAATGGGACATGTATGTAACAAATATTATAATCTCATCAAAGTATTTCGTTTTGAATAGGAGGTTTCACCACTGTCTTCCTTTACGGTTTTCATTTATTTTTGTAAATTCTTCATCTTTTTGTGATAGGTTTGTTAAAATAAATGTGGACATACCATCAAATCGGGCCTGCAGGCAAAATACTATTGACTCCCATGTTAATTGTTTCATTTTAAAACTATCACTATTCAAAACTTTTAAATCAATAACAAAGGTAAAGGACAAACATGCGATTAGATTAATTGTTGTTGCGTCGCGGTTACAACAAACATTCAACATCAAAGCCAGAACCACATTTATGATTCATCACATGGATCCTGCGGTAATAATACAATAACTAACACCAGGCAAAAGGTATAAAGACACGGTAACTTGTTCTTTGTTTATGGAATTCTGTAGCTGCCAAAAAGGGCTGCTAGATTTGTTTCTGGAAATTATCGCAGAACGCCATCAGTAACAGATATGATAAAAGAGCTGGAATGGGATTCATTGGAAGACAGGAGGAGTGTGAAGAGGGTGATAGGAGTGTACAAGGCGTATATTGATGGTGAGGCATGGAAAGATATTGGCGTAAGAATTAAAAGTAATGCTTGGAAGGTAAAAGATGACCATGACCACAATCCTGCACTCGATTTCAGGCACAAGGATTTAGGAAGATTCTCTTTTTAGGTAAGGGTTTCAGGGATTGGAATAAGTTACCAAGAGAAATTATGAATAATTACCAAAAACGTTGAAAGAATTTAAAGTTAAAATTTGTAGAGAGCAAATGTAGGTGGATGCAGGAAAGGGGGCAAGATGAGTGTGTAGGGAAATTCCCACCGGAGCGTACGCTCCATTGCAATTTTATCAAATATTATTAGAACAGAACAAGTGCAGAGATGTACATAAAACACTAATACACAACTTGTTTATATTGTAAATTACACTATAAAATAAAAGAAGATACCAATTCTTAAAATAAAGACATTTCACAAATGTTTGAAATCAATAAACCTCACTAATGAACTACCAATGAAAAAACAGTAACTATCTCAAATTATCCATACACATTTTCTATTTACAAATTATGCACTGTAAATTTTTATGTTGAACAGAATAAAAAGTACAAAATTAGTCTTTGCGTTGTCAAAATTTGTTACCGGCGGGAGCTGGGATGTGTTCGTATCTATACGACAAATGCGAGTAATGAAACATGCAAGTAACGAAATGAATTTGTGAGTCACGATTCGGTACTTCGAGTCAGGCGACGAACCCGTTACCCAGTAACGAATACATCGTTACTTTTACAGCTCTACTGCACAAATAGGTGTGAAATTTGAACATAATACAGTTGTGGCTGACCCTATATGTATTTATATAGGATGGTGCTATGCCTATTGAAAGGGTGTGCCAGGATGACTGACATATGGGTTCTAAATGGTTAACCTACGATGCCCTATGACTTGCGCCGACTTTCTTCATATCTTCTGCTCTTGACTTCTTCTCTCTTGAGCCTATCCTCTTCTTCTCTTGCGCTAGAGTTCGGAGCAAGTATGAAGGCGGGTCACAGGGGGATGCGCAGTAGCCTGTGGAGCTGTACCACGTGACTCACAGCCAATCGCGTGTCAGTAGCTTTCCTGTGTTCGTTCTGTGCGCGTCGTGCTGTGTTCGTCAAGTTTACAGTTTATTTCACTTATAGTGTTCCGTGTTTAGTGATTATTTTGCCCTCATAGTGTTCATTATGAGTGATAGTAATGAATCACGCCAAGTGTTGCACAAACAAGCGAGAGGAATAGTGTTCCGTGTGTATGAGTACTTGAAAAGGCAGTCTTCTTCTGAGTCCGCGCCACCATGTGGTGCGAGTCGCGCCGTTGCCAAGTGCCAGGAGCAGACGGCTGAAGCTTGTGGTGTTGGTTTGCGTGACAGAAGCAAATTGGCAGCGTCGCAACACATCTCCCCTCTCTCTCTGCGCAGAACGCGAAGCCCACCCGCCTTGGTACGTGCTCCAAACTCTAGTAAATAAACATGAGCATCGGAAGTAACTTGTTATTAGGAGAGGGAGCGGGCAGGTACGAGCTACTTGAAATAAAACAATGTCACTTGAAACCCCATTTAAATGCACTGGACCATAAATCAACTACAGTCGATGTTGTATAAATTCAGAGATATTCCGTAACCCGTAACACTGACCCTAGGGATGAAACTTAGCCCTACAGTTCACAACTAACAGAGAATGGTGAGGTTGTTGCAGCGAATATCTATCTCCGAGGCCTAGATGTTATCTTGTAGATCGTCAGTCAAGAAGTGAGAGTGATCAATGTATTCTAGCTTGCTGGAAAAGTATTGGCTTGCAGTGCTCAGCATGCACGTGTAGTTTGTAATCCGAACTGTCGATCTGCAGAAAGTCGACGTCTGGCTGCAGTGAAACTTCGAAAACTTATATGATTTCGGTATTAAAATATTATAATAAATGACGTCCCGTCACACAGTATATGTCCAATGAAATTGATTCGGAGTAAACTTAAAAATCTGTCTCTTTGATGGATCGCAAATGTACTTAAGTAAAATTAATGATAAATTTAGAACGGTCTGGTGGCTCAGTGGTTAAGGAGATCGTAAGGATCCCGGTTGGAACCCCTGTCTCGGCGAGGACTTTCATAGGCCCTTAACCCAACCTTCAGCTCTGACATAGCTTGCTTTGTAATATTAAGTACGCCTAACGGTTAGGATTACACGCTAAACTGTAGGTGTCCTATACCCGGTACGATTACCGCATTAGGTTATTTCGTCACGATAATAAGCGCATTGTGCAGCGAATCGAAAACTCTCACTTGGTGATCTCCCGACCAATAACGCAATAAGCTACAAGCGTATGGTATATCGGATCAGCTTTGTGAATGGATAAAGGATTTTCTAACTGGTCGGTCGCAGTATGTCGTCGTTGAAGGAGAAAGTTCTTCTAGTCTAGATGTTACATCGGGGGTACCTCAAGGAAGTGTAATAGGACCACTTCTTTTTTTAATTTTTATAAACGATCTCGGAGACAAATTGAAAAGCCTTTTTAGATTGTTTGCTGATGATGCGGTTATTTATAGGGAAGTAAGGAATTTGGCCGATTGCTTAGAAATTCAGCGTGATCTGGATATTATTTTGGCATGGTGCGCTGAGTGGCAACTTATGCTAAATTGTAAAAAGTGCAAGACAATGAGCATAACTAACAAAAAGAATCCAATTGTTCAGAAATACGAGTTAAACAATTCAGTTATTGATATGGTCGATTCTATGAAATATTTGGGAGTAACAGTACAAAGGAACATGAAATGGGACTTACACATTAATTCGTTGGTAGGTAGAGCAAATTCTAGGCTGCGATTCATAGGTCGAATCTTGAAAAATTGTAATGAACAAACAAAGGAGATAGCGTACAAATCTCTTGTGCGTCCACATTTGGACTATTGTTGTGCCATTTGGGATCCGTTTCGTAAGGGGTTGATCGAAAGTATAGCGAAAGTACAGAGAAGAGCCGCTCGATTCGTGACCGCTTGCTACAGTCCTTATGAAAGCGTCACAGAACTGATTAGTAGACTAGGCTGGGAGTCTCTGGTAGATAGACGACGCACGTTTCGTTTAAACTTATTGGTAAACATGCGTACTCCCACTTTCACTCACGAGTGTAGTGAAATACTTCGTCCACCATCCTATTTGAGCCGGAATGACAGGATAGATAAGATTAGAGAAATAAGGTGCCGCAATGATTCTTATATGAATTCTTTTCTCCCTCGTACCATTAGGGATTGGAATGCACAACAAAGAGATTAGCTTTGGTGCTGAGCATCCTCTGCCACCCACAATTTTGTGACTTGCAGAGTATATATGTAGATATGTAGATAGATGATCACTTGATTTGAATGGTAAATGTAAGATCTCATATTACATACTTTTTAAAATTATTGCATTGAAACAATTATATATATATAGACGTGTGTGTCGCTGTATTTCAGTTTTCAGCCACCACTACCTAGCACAGATCACTGGTGTTTGTATGTGGTAGCAGTATGGAGTGTCCTATCGTCTACAACGTTGGCCGAAATCTGATAGCTGTGGGGGTGTGGGACATATGGTGGTTGAAATTGGTCGATCACGGACATTTTCGTACTTCGACCAAAGACATGTGTGTCCGTATATTTCACTTTGTTGCCTCAACTGCATAGCGCAGACCACTGGTGTTTGTGTGAGGTAGTGGCCTTGAGTCTCATATCGTGCACTGTGGTGGTTAGTTGTCGGTAGCTATGGCGGTGTGGGAGCTATTGTGGTTGAAAGTGGTCGAGGTAGGGCATTTTCCTATTCCTACCAAAGAAGTATGTGTCCCCATATTTCAACTTTCAGCCAGAAAGTGCAATCTGATGCTATAACCAAGTGGTAATTTAACTGTGCAGTCGAGTCGCAACCTTCGGAGGAGAAACTTCCTTGTGCGCGCGAAGCGGCTTAGTACAGTTGTTGTGTTATAAACGGACCAGGAAGTTACAGTTTTCCCAGTCAAGGGTACAGTGAATAACCAGTATTTAGTCAAAAGCGAAACATAAGATACTTGTTGAACTGAAATCATCGACGCTTGACATCCACCTAATCTGTTAACCACCGTAATCATCTCTAAACTTTATCAGAGCGAATAGCGCCGACGATGTTTGGAGGATTATATGGTGAAGGAGGTACTCACAACATAGAGGATACCTCAACTAGAGAGACAAATCTCATTCAGCCTCCAACAAGTATGGTAATATCAACAGCACTGAATACGATTACCAGCCAACCAACAGAAGAAACCAACCCAGCCAACACCACACCTAACCTACCTGAACCGGAGACAGACGACCCCATGTGCGGCTACCAACTCTCGAGTGTCAAGTCCACCAAACGCCAGGTACCGGAAGAAGGAGACAGAAGAAGTTCCACGCGCGCGACAGAGAAAATCGCACGACTGTCGTCAGACGGCATAAGATCGCAGAGCCTAACAGACCTTCAAAGCATGGCACTGCCACTGGCATCAGAACTCACTATTGTCAACAACTCGCAGCGTCCACAGCAGAGCCCAGCAGCTTCATACAGCATGGCACCGCCACAGGCACCGGCACTATCTACCGCCAACAACCCGCAGTGTCTACAGCAGAGCCCAGCAGCCTCACACATCACGACAGCGTCACTGGCACCGGCACACACTGCTGTCAACAACCTGCAGATTCCACAGCAGTGCTCAGAGAACAACAGGTATGAACCAAGTGACAGTGGACCGTATGTAGTAATAGTTGAAGGAAAAGACAAGAACGTTGGGCGTATCCACCCGATGTCGATAGGAAAACTACTGAGGGAGCAGGGTTTCATGACATCAAACAACCTAGTAAACATCTCAAGCTGCGGTCGGAATAGAATCAAGATAGAATCTAGCAATAGAGACTCGGCAAACAATCTTGTAAAATCTGAAGTCTTCATCAGAAATAACTTGGAGGCGTATATCCCAAAATCTATGATTCAAAAACAGGGTGTGGTGAGAAATGTCGATACTTCACTTAGTGACACCGAAATCCTCTCAGTAATAGAGTGTGAGTTCCCAGTACTAAATATTAGGCGATTCACAAAAAAAGTTGTTAAACTAGGGCAACAAGAAGTAATTCCACTACCGGTATGCGTTCTAACCTTTAGATCACAACTTCTCCCTCAATTTGTGTGCATCCACGGTGTAAGATGCAGAGTTGAACCCTACATCCCCGCCGTCATTCAGTGCTTTAAATGTTTACGCTTTGGTCATGGCAGTAACCAATGCCGCAGTAAGGTTCGATGCAGTTTCTGCACAATGGAACACAATGCCGACTCATGCCCCAAGACAGCTCCACAACTCTGCGCAAATTGCTCAGGGCAACACTTGGCAACCGACCGCTCATGCCCCATTTTCCAGAGAGCAAAAGCGATCAAGCAGCATATGGTATACAATAATGTCAGCTACAGCGAAGCGGTAGCTACATTCGTAAACAGGCACTATGCCCGAATGGCAACTAATCCTAGCCCCCAGGTTAACAGCCCCACCGAATTCCCGCCGTTAACCACTATACCATATACTCCAATTAATCACAGCTCATGTCCAACTCTCCGTGAAGAGACATATCCAGTATCTCAATCTTACCCACAACGACCCGTGCACCTAGCGGAACCAGTACAGTACTACCATTTCAAACAAACACAGCCAAATACCAGCACAGTAAAGCTAAACACAACAGGCAATCAAGTTAGGATTCCCCAAAACTTAATGTGGAGAAGCAACGGGCCAAGACTACCAATAACTCACAATCCTTACCCGCCACACCCACGGAGAATGACAGAAACTCTACAAAACCACCAACAGTCAGCGGGAAACCAGCCTACAACCACCGAAACCCCAATTATAGAAAGGCTGATGAGTTTAATTATATCCATTATTGAGATGATCAGAACTAACGGCACGGTGGACCCAACACAAGTAATGAACTCACTTCAGCAGATTATGAAGGCCCCTGAACAATGTACCCAATAACTAAAGTAATTATGGCCCAAGGACGTTTAACCAAAATGCTGCAATGGAACGCACGCTCATTAAGATCTAACAAGGAGAGCTTTGAACAGGCATTAAGAGCATATGACGTGGACATCGCCACAGTTGCGGAAACATGGCTAAAACCACCAGACACCATTAGAATCAATGGCTACAGCATCATCCGATGCGACCGCGACGACGGCTATGGAGGAACAGCCATCTTGGTCCGACAGAGCATGTCACATGACGCACTGCAATTAGACGTCACAGGACTACCAATTGAGGCCTGTGCTATGTCCGTAAGAATTAACAACACCAGGCTAACAATAGTGACAGTATACAGCCCCCCCAATGTAACCCTAACCAAACCCCAATTGTAAGGTTTGCTACAGCAAATAACTGACCCATTTATTATTACTGGTGACTTCAACGCCCACATAGTGCTTGGGGGTGCGAAAAAAACAAAACCGACTTGGCCGTATCATGCTAGACTTAATGGAAGAAAAAAACTTAGTGATACTCAATGACGGTACAGTTTACAAGAATTAGCAACCCACAAGAACGGAAATCAGTAGTAGAACATCGCGCTAGCGTCTACGAACATCGCAGCGTTGATCGAGCACAAAGTGATCCATGAGCCCTCTGGGATCAGACCACTATCCGATTTTGATTACCATCAACTTAAAACAAAACAATAGAAAACCTCAGGCTACACCAGATTATAAACTGGAATATCAACGAGGCAAATTGGGGCACATACGCAAATAGCGCAGGAATACATCTACGGAGGTCGGGAAGAGACTGATGAGACAGAGGAAGATTATGGCAACCTTATCCGAATTATCAAGCTTGCAGCTAAACAAAGCATACCAAAGAAAAAGCAGAAACCCTACACGTCTAGGAACCAGCCTCCATGGTGGGACGAAGAATGCGACAAGGCCATCCAGAAAGAAGTGATGCGCTTCGAATATACTGCAGGTGCAGTAACATGGAAAACTTCATAGAACTCAACAAAGTACAAGCTAGAACGAAAAGAACATTAAAACAAAAGAAGAGTGCTGGGTGGAAAAAATATTGTGAATCAATCAATAGAAACACATCTATTACCACCATTTGGACAAAAGTGAAAAAATACAGACAATCAGTTGACAATATGTATGTATCACCTAGCATAACCACGGAAATGCTAGAGGACATACTAACAACCCTTGCACCTCCTTCCGTGAACCCAAACCGCAATCCCCCACCCGAAGACCAATTTGGAGATTCGATGTCAAGACCTTTAATATGGAGGAATTTGCAAAAGCGTCCAAGAAGTCGAACAACACGGCACCAGGAACGGACAACGTCCACTATGGAATGATTGAACACTTACCACCACGAGGAAAAGAAAGACTTTTAAAAATCTTAAACAATGTCTGGAACAAAAGAATACAGATCGCGGGATTAAAAACCTCAAGAATAATTCCGATCCTGAAGCCGGGGAAGAACCCGAATACAACTGCAGCCTACAGACCGATTGCACTACTGCCATGCCCGTACAAACTACTAGAGAGGATGGTGAAAAACAGGATCGAGTGGTTTGTCGAACATAATAGCCTTCTACCAGACCACCAGTGGGCGTTCAGACGAGGAAGAGGCACCAATGACCTCCTAATAAGGCTTACCACCGACATCCACTCCAGCCTAAGCAAAAACCGTTACCTGATGACCCTCTACACTGATATAAACAGTGCATACGACAATGTCAACCTCAACCTACTAGGGGAAAAGATGCAAAAGATGAACTTCTCCGCAGTCTTTACTCACAATCTCATCTCACTGCTGGAAAACAGAATACTTGTCATAAAATATAAAGGCGCTACAATAGGACCGCGACACACAAGCCAGGGACTTCCACAAGGATCAATATTATCACCTATCCTCTTTAATATATATACAAGTGACCTTGCCAAAATACTACCGAGGGGAGTATATATACTGCAATATGCTGATGACATATGCCTCTACGCAGAAGGCGAAACTCTGATGGAATGCATAAACCTGCTCAGCATAACAATGGAACGGCTAAAGATATGGTTACAGGAGAACGGGATGACAATCTCACCAGGAAAATCATCGGTTATGATACACACAAGGCACAGAATACAACAAATGACATCTGTACAACTTGGACCATACATTTCCTAACAAAAAGGTAATCAAATACTTGGGGATGCAGATAGACCACAAACTGAATTGGGGACCACACATAAAACATTTAACTAACAAATGTGAGAAAGCAATCAACCTGCTGCGGGCAACAAGTGGCTACTGGTGGGGTGCAGATCCGAAACGCTCATGATTCTCTACAGAGCCCTAGTGCGATCCAAAATCGACTACGGATGCCTCTGCTATAGCTCTGCAGCTGATAGCCTCCTTACCAAATAGACAAACTACAATTCAAGGCATTACGCATATGCTTCGGCGCAATGCACTCTACCCCCACTAACGTTCCTCTTGGTAGAGGCCATGGAACCACCACTGAATATCCGCCGATATTACTTAAGTAGTAAATTTGTGTTAAAGACTATGCAATTCGTAAATAGCCCATTAATGGAGGCACTGGAGACACTGGTGAGAAGAACCCACCATCGATAGCTACTGGCGAAGGAAAAAAATTCCATCATTCCTCATGTCTTACAAGGACCTAATTCAACATCAGCCGCTAATATTCTCTTCAGGACAAATGCCCTGCTTCGAATACCATAAAACAACCTTGACAAGAATCGAAGCAAGGTTGAACATACCATTTACCGAAAGCACGGCTAGGAACATAATCCTCCTGTCTGAAATCTTGCACAATACAAGATAGTGTCCACATTTATACCGACGGCTCAAAGATCGGTAGCACGGTAGGATGTGCCTTTGTGGATATGAATGCGCGAATTCAGGCAAGCTATAAACTCCACAGTGAGGCATCGATATTCACTGCTGAAATGGTTGCGATCCTTAAAGGCCTAGAATATGCAAAGAACACCACCTTCAAAACAGTAATCATATTATCCGACTCTAGGAGTGTCCTGGAATCCCTGCAGCACCTGAACAGTACGCATGGAGATGTCACCTAACATACAATATTCTCGAGACGGTCACGGAGTTAGAAGATAGTGGAAAACGAATCATTTTCATGTGGATTAGAGCACACACGGGGATCAAAGGAAATGAGAGAGCGGATCAGCTAGCAAAGCGGGCAACCACAGATGGCACAATATTCCCACACATTAAAGCAACTGATCTCCTTGCGAGTATACGAAACAAAGCCAAACTAATGTGGGATACATCGTGGCAAGATTCTATAAAAATAAAAGGAAGACACTACGGCACCATCCACCCGACCATTCCTAAGGCACAGTGGCACGAAAAAAAATACACATCCAGGAAAATGATAACCACCATTGCAAGACTGAAATTTAATCATGGGCTCTTCCCCAAACACCTGCATCGCATCAACTTAAGGGAAACACCAAGTTGCACCTGCGATGGAGTCAGCGAATGCGAGCCAAACCACCTTCTATTTGCCTGCAAGGAGAAATGGCAGAAGTGCTCCGAACTTATACAAGAACTAATGGAATTAGGACTACAGTTACCCTTAAATGTAACCCACCTCCTGGCCTTGGAAGACGTTGCTATCTATCACGCCATAACCCAATTTCTCGAAGAAAACCATATCAAGATATAGCGCGACACTGGAACCAATCTTAAACAACTCCCATAATATAAGGATACAAATTGTGGCTATGATCTCGGCAACCCGCCTGAGTCAACTACGGCACTTGTCCTCTAACGTAGCCGATATAAAACAAACAGGTCTCACCAGAACATGTTTATATTTAGCATGTTCAACATTGTAGATTAAATGCTATATGCACATATTGTATATTCTATTCATTGTTCCCTAAAACCTGTATATGCTTTTAAATTGTATGTTGTACATATTGTATATTTTACGTATTTTATGTATGGTGTGCTCCACACATGTCCAATTGTATGTGTCATATATTGTATATACTTTATGCTGCTAATTTTGTATGTCGTATATATCGGATGGTAAGACAGAGCTGGAGAAGGAGCACATTCAATCTGTAAATTCATTTCTCTAATCAACCAAAGATAAATGTAATTTGCTGGCTGTATGGTTTTTTCCAAATGCCAATAAAAAAAAAAAAAAAAAAAAAAAAAAAATTAACTGTGCGGGTAATCACAGATTAATCAGGAGATTGTTTAGAGTTCAATAGTTGTTTTCAAGCATTATCAACACGATATTACATAGAATGATCCCTAATTGTTACATGTTTACAGATAATTAAAACCGAAGTCTTGCGTTTGGTAAAGCACCCTATTCCCTCATCCACGGATTTCAATGATGATTGGGTCACATTGTGCAACGGAAAATTCATCTGGTGTCTACACATTTTCCTTCATACACTTGTAACTTTTCTTTAGGCCATGATTGGTTAACTGTTAGTAATTGAAAGTTTAGCTATAAATATCAGTTCACAACTTGATGCCTGCCACTGTTAAATACCTCGGTGTCACTATGGACTCCCGATTAACCTGGAAAAGCCACATCGAGGACACTCGACGAAAAGTCGCAGCTAGGCTCCAACAGCTTTACCCGATCCTCAATCGGGACAGCTCATTATCAGCCGGTACCGGAGGCAGTATATATTGTAGTATTCGCCCGATAATTGAATATGCGTGCCCGGTGTGGGGCTGCGCATCAAAAACTGGGTTGCGCAGACTGCAAACAATGCAAAACAGAGCGCTTCGGCGGGCACTACATGTCCCGAACCGGTTCCCAACAGCCGACCTGCATGAAGCCGCAGGTGTCCCGCTGCTCCAAGAAAGAATATTGGCGATAACCAAATCCTTCTACAGAGCTGCAAGAACGTCTACTAATCCACTAATTGCAAATCTCGGACAGTATAACAATGCATATGACAAACACGCAAGGCCATTGTCCATCCTAACAAGAAATTAAAACAATGAAAGAGGAAAATTAAAGACATACCATTAACAAAAGACACCCAACCTGAAAGTCGGAAGGAAATGTCCAGAGACAAAACCTTCACCTAAACTGCTTGTAAATATAAAAGCAGAAATTGCTCTCGGGCGATGCATAGCGTTTTTTTTTTTTTTTTTTTTTGAGGGGGGGCGGGGGCTTTCTGCTCATCGACGTCAGGGTCATTAGAACTGGAAAAGCGCTGAGGACCAGGAACAGGTAAAAATGAAATAGTTTGAATGAAGTGACACTAGTAATTTTGGTTCGTACGTCGGATGGAAACGTTAAGTTTGGAGGGCCTTTCGCTGTCTTTTGGAATAGAAGACTGGAATGGACGAGCACCAAGTTTCATCCTCATTTCATACAACACAAAACAGTTCACACTAAATCAACCAGACATGTATTTAAAGCAATTTAATTATTTTAGGCATGGTCATAATTTCAAAAAATATAACTCGTACCCTGTTGTCGTATATCTACCTAGATAGACCATATTTTTGGAGGAAATAGCGTTTTCCCAAATTGTAGTTTCCGGTCAAGTGAATAGTATGTGGAATACAGCAAACACAGCAAGGGGTGTAAGCGCAAGCAAGTAATGTGCTGCATGGGAGGATTATCAATACTTTTTCAATGAAGTGATAACTGATAAGGAATTATGTTATGCGTACGAAATACACGAATCACCAAGAAATATACAACAAAACTTCTATTAAACTCTTTTGTTTCTGTAATTGTATTTACGTGATAATCTCTTGTAAAAAAAAAAAGAAAAAAAAAAAGATTGGCGCTTTGGAAACGATTATAAATAACCAAAAGTCTCTTTAGCTCTTTAGTCCTTAACGACTGACTGATAATCTGTGTTACGCAAGGAACGGAAAATAAGTCATAAAAATATTTATAGTCGATTACACAGAAATAAGCGTGACCATCAATTGTTTACAAAATTAGGTAGGCTTGAAAGTTTTGAAGTTACAATTTAAATATTAAAAGTATCTATTTGGATTTTTTGTTACATTCTTACCAGTGAGCGAACTCGAGGCTATCTGTTTCGAAACCTAGTACTTCAACGATTACAATGACAATCATCACTTTCTTTCCTCTCTGTACAGCCACTGTGTACTACTACTGTGCAAAAAGGTAGCAGGTACGCGTGGTGGGTGAGCGGTAACACTCTGGCCTCGCATTCGGGACGACGCCTGTTCGAATGCCCGTCCTGGCATTCAGGTTTCGGTTTTCCCTGATTTCCACAAATCACTCCAGGTGAATACCGGGATGCTTCCTTCAAAAGGCAATGGCGGAATTCCTTCCCGTTGCTTGTCTCCAATCCCATCCCTCCTCTAATGACCTCGACGTCTACAAGGCATAAAGCCATCAGTAAAAAAAAAAAAGTAGCAGGTGCTAATCAATACGAAGAAGGGGGGGGGGGCATCCCCACCGTAGTTTACAGCCAAATTTGGTAGATTAGGAGCGTTTATTTTAAGATGAATAGGTTGTCCTGCCATCCTTCTGTTATATAAATAACTTGTGTTCTGAAGTATAAGTGTATTTTTCTTTGAGAAATGTTTATATGAGACTGAGGTAACAACGTAACAAACGTCATATATACGAATGAAATATTTATATTTTTTTTATTAGAGTTGACTGCTCTTCAGCGTAATCACACCCGAGGAAGGATTGTGGGCAAGAAACAGATAGGAATTCAGGCATGGTGTTTTGAAGGAAACTTTCTGCCATTCACCTCGCGTGATTTAAGGAACGCCCTAGGTATGGTGAGAATGAAACGAATCGGAGAAAAACAAAGCGAGTCAGAAGATAATGCCCCCAAGGGAAAGTGATGATGGGAGGACACGTTTCAAAGAGAAGCCGCAGTTGCCGCGTGGGTCGTTGGCTGTTTGCAGTCGGTAATTTCCCTGTCACTGTAAAGCAATCTTTATCCTCCGATCGCGCAATCCGTTCGTAAACCTCAGCGGCTGATTGCGAAACAA